>OX402064.1:7003848-7463848 GCA_947859365.1 Archips crataeganus
AAAAGGTTGGCACCCAATACCTCGCTAAAAAGGGTTTATTGGACCTTAAAAACGTGAAAATTTTAAACTTTAGCAAATTAACACCTCCAAGTTGCCTTTATCGGCCATTCATTTGTTGAACTTCAGCCATCGCCTCCAGTTTGCCCGCAACTTGAGCTAATTGCAAATGAATGGAATGAGTTTAATTTTTAAGTGCCTTTGCTAGTGGCGGCGACTTTTTTAGTGGTTGGCTTTTTCTAATGATTTTCTTGGTGAAACATTAGTGAATGAAACTAGCTAGGAAACTTATTTTAACGGATACACGTTATCTAATTGTACAAATCACAACGTTTTTCTTTCAACACAAAGACAAGGAAACAGGTAATTAAGTCAAAGTATCTTTATTAAATTTAGGCTATAACAAACACAATTGAGAAGAATTCGGCGATAAAGTCAACAAGGTACATATTTTTTCAACACAGATACAATATTATTTAATTACTTATATCCAAAGTATTTAACTCAACTGAATCCGGATTGGAGATAATTCCACTTTAAACTTGAAACTACCTTCAGGCTCACTCATCGTGAAACCGTATTCTTTGCGGATTGGCCTGAAATATGTCGAGTTAAAAAGTATGTGTTTCAATACCTTATTTTTAAAATTGTAATGTTCTTGTACCCCGAATCCTGCCACGAATTGCCATGTGACAGGCATTGCCTAGTGTGGGACCAACGGTAAACATTTTTGTACCTTATTTTAATAAACAATTTTTATAAACGTGAGTTACCGGTATTCTTTCACTATGAGATAATTCCAAGTAAGATTCTCATCATTTATGTAATAACCTATGCTTTGTCACCAGATCCAACTTTATGGGTTCAACAAGGAGTTGTACCACAACATGTCCGAGGCCCAGCACAAGTCTCAAGGCATCGTGGGCATCTCACTCATGGTTCAAGTAAGACGTTTGCTTATCATCATCCTCCTGCATTAGTCCACTACTGGACATAGGCCTCCTCCATGGCACGCCACTGAGCTCGATCTTCATCTGTCCTCCTCCAATCTCCTCTATCCCGCAACAACTATATTGCTTTGTATAACAAAATCTTTTATAGAAGACAATGGATAACTCCTTTTACGTCGCTTTTCTGCTTTCAAACGCTACGTCTGAATCCAAGTTTGAAAGGATAACTTTAAAAGTAGCATTTTGTTACAGATTGGTGAACCGACAAATAAGGAGCTGAGGTTAATAACCAGTGCTTTTAGTAAAGTCACTTATAGAGGTAAGTCTGGAATGCTGTCTATATTTACATTACAAGTACTTAAAATACATTAAAGTCCACACGAAGCAAACGGGGAATGTTAAGAGTATTTGAAACAATAAATTAAGTAAGAGCTCTATTAGTGATCGTTTTAAAAATGTTTATTAGGAACGGCTAGGGATCGCTATCATTTACGATGGAAACACCTTCAAAAAGGTGACCGTTAACAATTAACTTTATAGGAAATGTTTCTTAAGATACATCAAATGTACTTAGCATCTTAAGACGCTCTCGTTCCAAGATGTATCAAAATGTAGTATTACTTAATATAATAAAACAATCACTTCTAAAAAGAATAAAGCCGTGGTGGCCTAGTGGTTTGACCAATGGTCTCTCAAGCAGAGGGGTTGTGGGTTTGAGGCCGGGCTCGCACCTCTGAGTTTTTCGGAATTTATGTGCGAAAATTAGATTTGTAATTTACCATGAGTAATAAGTAAGTAAGTAAGTTTGAGTAAGTGATTTGTAATTTATCGTGAGGAAACCTGCATACACCTGAGAAGAAATTCAATGGTGTCTGTGAAGTTCCCAATCCGCACTGGGCCAGCGTGAGAACTACGGCCCAAGCCCTCTCATCCTGAGAGGAGGCCTGTGCCCTGCAGTGGGACGCATATAGGCTGGGATGATAATGATGACTTCCAAAAAACCAAAATTATTATATTTTTACCTCCACAGGCAGTTCCTTCCCCATCAAGCACCTCCCTCTCAGTTCGCTGCTCCCCAACACTCAGCAGTACTTGACTTACGAGGGCTCCACCACGCACCCTGGCTGCTGGGAAACCGCCGTCTGGATCATCTTTAACAAGCCCATCTACATCTCCAAGCAAGAGGTAGCCTTTTCTTACATGTATCGATATTGTTTGGCCTTTGGGGGTAGTTGCAATAGAGAGATCTTTCTCCAGGCAGATATTATGCCTGGGGACCGAAGTCCAATGGATGAAAGTTGGAAGTTGTATTTATGCAGCCGAGTTGAGAAACTTCGATAGCGTGATGTAGGATTGTAGTAATTAGTTCTTTATGTGATGACTAGATGGCGCTAGTAGTCGCTACATCAGCCCCCCTTTTAGACCGGAGGTCGATACGAATTGCAGTGGAGTGCAGTCTGTGCGTCATGTGGGCGCTTGCAAGGGCCAGTCGCTCAGAGCCTCGTCGGCGAGCATTGTTGTTCCTCTGCTACTTGTAGATGCATGCCTGTTGCGTGATTGCTCGGAGCCTTGTTGGCGAGCGTTGGTTGATTGATTGGCAAGTGGAAGTAGTGAGAGGAGGATTTGCGAACTGTAGACACCAGGCAGACAATAGATACATGCTAATGGTGCACAGTGCGGTGAGTATAGCTTGCTGTGAGACTGCGTCATCGTCTTGTGTGTCTGAAGGTTGCGATTTTGTCCAATGTTGTGGGTCACCAATTTGGGGGTAGTTTGCAATAGAGAGATCTCTCTCCAGGCAAATGTTATGCCTGGGGACCGAAGTCCAATGGATGAAAGTTGGAAGTTGTATTTATGCAGCCGAGTTGAGAAACTTCGATAGCGTCATGTAGGATTGTAGTAATTAGTTCCTTATGTGATGACTAGATGGCGCTAGTAGTCGCTACAGGCCCAAAGTTCTTACCTAAGATAACTGCCGGTGATACCACTTGCAGTTTGTTCATCATCGTTATCATAAATGTTATCAATTAAGTTACGATAGTTAGGATACCACCGTCAAAAATGTCACTTCTGAAAAAAAAAATGTTTAGCTGCTAATGCGAGTCTTGGCGCAATCACTATGGTTCATACTTTTGCAAAGAACTTTTTATGTTTAGAGATAATGATAGAATTATTGCAACTAAAAATATTTATATGAAAGCTTCATCCATTCGTTTGGCTTTTTAATGCAGCCATTGCTGCAACAGTCAATTTCTAATTATAGTAACGACTTAGCTTTCCGAACAATTAAGAAGAACAAAAATAAAATGTTTGTAAGTATGATTTCAATCCTCGAAATGGCTCCAAAAAGTCATCGACAAAGTGAAGGATCTGTTAGGCCACATCTAAGAGCCAAGCTGACATGAAAACTGTTGCACCTGATCGCGTAAAACGCGCAATGAGTCGTCGAATAGCTGAATATAGCATGCTTCTACATTTATTTATTTATTCAAGGATAACCAACAGCTTATAACATAATACAGGTATTGTGAATGGTAACACAGAACCAATTACAGGATCTCACAGATAGTAAGGGGTTAACTGTTTAATGTTTGTTGGTATTTAGTCCCTGGAATGACAAAAGGTAGGAAAGAATATCGCAAAAAGATACGGAGAACTCACTCCGATTTACATAAGATCAATCTAATTCATTATGATAGACGATTTCATTTGTGTAATGATTTCCAATTGTTGTACAGATGTACGCCCTCCGCCGCCTAATGCAAGGTTCGGAACAGTCCCCGAAAGCCCCGCTTGGGAACAACGCGCGGCCTTCCCAGCCCTTGCACCATCGCACCGTCAGAACTAACATCAACTTCAACAAGCAAGGCTCTCAGGTAAATAACATCATAGCTACAGAACCGTTAGCGGATATCTACCTGTCTCGCTTGGACAATAAGAGGACGACGGAGAAGATATTAGAACACGTTCGCGAGACGGCACTGGGTCGGTTACAGGGATCCCAGCTGTTCATCAGCCCGCTCGGGTCTCAAAGGGCTAATAATTTCAGCTCCTTTAGACTTCAAGTGCCTGCCAAGCACCAGCAAATGTTCCTGCGCTCCGACTTCTGGTCGGAGGGTGTGGTGTTCCGTTGTTTAGGGAAGCGACCAAGATTACTTTCAAAAATCAGGTATACTGTAATACTGTAATTTATTGTTAGTTAATTAATAAATCATGAATTCGGTACCATCCTTATCTTAAAACCACATTGGGACTGACGTCCAGGGCCTTCAAAGTCTCGGGAGCCCCGAAAGTCAGAAATATTCACTTACACGAAAATAATGAGTTTTGTTGTCAGTGGTGAATCAAGTAATATTTTTCAGCGGAACTACATAGTCGTTGGTATTAAAGTGTTCTTCATGGGTTTATTTATACAATACTAGCTTTTGCCCGGTACTCCGTCTGCTTCGCTTATCGCTATCCCGCGGAGGACTATGCAATTTTCTGGGATAAAAACTATGTTATACCTTCTCAGGGTCTCATACTATCTCTTATCAAATTTCATTTAAATCGGGTAAGCGGTTTAAGTGCTAAGAGACAACAGAAGGACAGTCCTTTGTCTTTGCACACGCGTTTCTGTATATTTATATTTTTTTTTTAATAACATTAATTTTACAATACCTGTCCATGAAACTGATCTTTTTCGGAGTACAATCGCTGCAATAACCCATTTTATATTCGAAGTAAAATCCCGAATATTTAATTCAACTGAAAGACTGAATGTATACACGCGTGCAAAGCCGCAGGTAAAGACTTGTTAAATTTAATTGTTAAGGTTCTCGTGTTTACCTGCAAAGTTTAAACAAGTCATAAACATAAATCGTTAGAATTAACTATTTTAACGAACATCCCGCCCATAATTCTTAATCTAAAATCTCGAACTCTCGCAATTAACAAAACAAACGTCAAAACTGCGAATTAACTAAGCACTATCGCTGTCATAACGTCCGTTAACGTGAAACAACTAGCTAACGACCAATCAGAGCGGTGTAGCACAGAGTATCTCCCAATGGGACGGTAGTAACGAACAATAAAAACAGCTCAGCATATCAAGCTCAAATGAACAAATTAAAACTTGTGAACAAGAGAAAATGAACAATGCTATGTGAAACTACGGTACTGGGGCTTACACTTTTTTGGTACTCAAATTGGATGAGGCTCTTAAGCATTTCAACGGCGTATCCCGACGTTCATCATCATCATTTCAGCCGACAGACGTCCACTGCAAAACATAGGCCTCCCCCAACGCTCGCCAAATAGATCGGTCCTGCGCCATTCGCATCCAACGCGTTCCCGCAACCTTAACCAGGTCGTTGCTCCATCTTGTTTGAGACTTACCGACACTGCATCATGGACGGGAGTCTGTGGGCGCCACTCGAGAACTTTTCGGCCCTATCGGCTGTCAGATCTACGAGCGATGTGCCCTGTCTACTGCCACTTGAGTCTGGCGATTCTTCGAGCTATGTCGGTGACTTAGTTCTTGCGCGGATCCCGTATGTTACGAAAATGAAATAATAATATGTCCGTCAACTAAAAATCCCAATGATCACCACCACGCGTGGTGTGGTGTGTGGTCGCAGAATTGCAATTGGTTAACATAAGGGCAGCGGGAGCAGCAGAATCGGCCGAAATTGCCAAGTTAGGGAAATACAGTGGTCTCGGCGCCGAATATAATTTTGTACCTTTTGGCGTCGAGACCCTTGGTCCGTGGAGCCCTGGTGCTCTGAGTCTCTTCAAAGACTTGTCAAAGAGACTCAGAGATACCACAGGAGACCGAAGAGCTGGCAGCTTCCTCGCTCAACGCATCAGTCTTACGATCCAGCGAGGAAATGCTGCCAGCGTCTTCGGTACCATGACACGGGCCATTTTTAGATTTAATTTAGTTTTAGTTTATTTTATTTTAATATAGTTATTTTTAATTTTTATAGTTTGTTAGTGTTTATACTTCATCATCATCAGCCTATGTTCGTCCACTACTGGACATAGGCCTCTCCCATGGCACGCCACTGAGCACAGTTGCTGAGCACTGTTGTTGTTTATACTTAGTTAAGTTTTATTCATTGTTATTTTGTATTCTTAGTTTCATTAAATAGCATTTTAATTGGTTTTGGTTCATCTAGACATTATCCATGAATTTTCGCAACATACGGAATACGGCAGTTGAAATGCTTCAGAATTCCCACTACCACAACTATTAACTAATAAAAAGGGGGCTGTTTAGTTGTCCGTCTTTATGTCTTTTTTTGCGGTCTTCTATCACAGACAAAAGTAAAAGGTCGTGTTTATTATTATTTTTGTGCATAATATAATTACAAAGCTCCCCGTGAGCCCTGTGAGAGAACTTTCACTGCATGTGGCCTGTGCGTTTGGCCGGTTTTTTCTAATTATAAATAAGAACAGAGTGGATGCTTCTAGAACATTTCACAAGAAGTCTGGCCATGTGAGTTGAAACCAAATAAAAACGAAAATTATCAGTCAGTTTGAGATTTATTTACACAAAAATAATATCAAGAAAAAGACTCATGTCTTATAAAATTCGTGTCTAAACGTCCGTGCTCGAGAGCACTTAGCAAGTGTCATGGCCACGTGAAGAAACTCGTGATTTGCTTTTAGGTAAAGATTACAATCCGACGTTAAGATTTCTCCCTATATTTACATTATTTTGCAAATTTCAGAAATCAGAATCGAAATCAAAAACGTTTATTTCCTTGAATACAGTTAATCATATACTTAAATACATTTGAAGCATTAATATCCGGTATATTCTTGAATAATTTTACCAAACAAACCTATGTTGCCTGAAACCATCTGAAATTCAAGTCTAGGTCCCAGGCGCCAGCAGGGCACGACATCCCGTTTAAATTCATGAATAAACATTATCAATGACCATGGCTAACTAGTAGGTACCTTAGTCAGGACTCTCCAAGCAATGAACGTACCATAATATCCATACCAAGGAAGATTAACCCCTCGTAAGCCGTGAAGTAAAAATTTACTTCGGTGTTCGGACGAGAACCGGTGTTTTTGTCAAATATCTTAAAAACGGTGCATCCTACGGCAAAATCAATGAAATTTTCATCCCCCTTTAGAAACCCCGCAAACCCCCCCCCCAACCCCCCTCACCACCACCACCCCTCCACTCACCCCTCTCGCAAACGTCTCGTAAACGTCAACTTGCGTTGCGTTGCGTTGCGTTGCGTTGCGTTGCGTTGCGATGCGTTGCGTATTTAACGCAACGCTTGTTGGAAGTCGCATTAGAAGTTTCACTTCAAAACAAACCTGCGTTCTAATCTCGTTTGTCTTAAATAATACCAATATTACTGATTAAAATCTTAATCTTCTAATCTATCTCTTATTTTTTTAATCTTCTTTCTAACTGGCCGATTTTTATGAAATTTTCTATCCATATTTGGTAGGTCTGATAATAGGTTGTAGGCTATTCATTATACCCCTATTCTTCGCAGGCGGAGTCCCGGGCAATAGCTAGTAAAAACATAAAACAATAGAATTAAATCTGGGGTAAACATTGTTTTATTTTTATGTCACAATAATGACATAGGAGCATGGTGCAATCTAAACCTTCATATAGCTAAATGCTCTGCTGCTAATTCAATTTGGGAGCCATTTGCGTAGGTCTATTAGGGCTAAAATACTGGTAGTGCAAGTCGAGCAATGGTACCAATCGATTAAGTACTAGTACACCAGCGCCATAACTCAATGAGGGTGTTATTGTCAAATCGCTTAGGTATACAGTATACACAGCTTAATGTACTTAAAAGACAGCCAGTGCTATACTACCCAACGTGGCAATTTTAGCTTCTGTAAACAACTTTAGTATTTAGGCAGCGTTTATATATTTAGGCAGCGTGATTACCTGTGACTCCAGATGCACCACGGATGTGAAAACAAGAATAGCCATGGCTAAGAAAGCATTCAATGATAAAAAACACATTTTTAAAGGCAAAATCTCAAGGAACATTCGGAAAAGATTTATTAAGACCATCCTACATCCTACATCTGGAGTATAGCATTATATGGGAGCGAGACTTGGACATTGACTCAGCGGGACCGAGACAGATTGAGTGCGTTTGAGATGTGGTGCTGGCGGAGAATGGAGGGGATTAGCTGGACTGAAAGGGGAACTAATGAGGAGGTTTTAGATTTGGTAGAAGAGGAAAGGCGGCTGTTAAGGACGATTGAAAATAGGAGAGGGAATATGCTGGGGCATCTGATACGACATGACAGTTACATAAAAACTATTTTGGAAGGGCAAATAGAAGGCAGGCGAGGCAGGAGAAGACCGAGACGGTCATTTATAGATCAAGCCAAGGAAAAAGTCAATGTCATGTCGTATCAGGAGCTGAAAACGCTGGCAGAGAACCGAAAAGAGTGGCGATTACTCCACCGACAAGAGCTAAGCTCTTAAATTAATGATGATGAAACAACTTTAGTGACAAAATAATGTTATTAAGTACTCAATGAAAAAATAAACTTAGGGCCCCCTACTGAGCTTTTGACGCATTTATTGCATTAATTTAATCTCGTGCTGTAACATTACTAGTAAAGCTGTAGTCTAAATATTTATTATTATTAAACACATACAAATATTAAGAAAAAATAACAATAATAAATTAATACTATAACTATAAATAAAATGAAATAAAACTAACTTAAACTAAAACTAAATAAAATTAACAAAAGGTTCCCCCCGCGGCATGAACCCAAAGACACTGGCAGCATTATCTCGCTGTCTTGAAATTCATGTGTAAGATATTGGAGAATTCACTCTAATGACAAGTGTTTATCGAAACACGACTACTTGTAGTTCGCTCGATAGAAAAAAAATCCAAAGTCGTCTCTAAAAAATAAAATAAATTCGTATTACGACGTAAATACTGCACGGCAGGTCATGACTCATGACTTTTTGAATGTTAATAAATAAGAGACTGCAGTTCTATCAAAAGTGGCCGCGCTGACTTAGCCGCCGCTGTCTAGGTGTACAGACCATAGAATGTACAATGTACACTAGGTACTGCACCGGACTTCCACCTATAAATCGCGTGGATCCCGGGCTAAGACGAGCTTGTTCGAGTCACGGCGTAAATAATATTTACACCTTAATTAATTCTGCAGCGCTGCGGTTGCGGTGTCTACCTCGAATAGCTTTGGCTTATTGGGATTGTTTCTGATAATGTGACTCAGCTAGGTGTCAATTGAAATTATGTCAAATTAATTGTTATAATAACATGTTCTCGCAACTTGTAAAAATAACTAATGTTTTTTTTGAGACTTACGAGTCGACTCGTGATCATGGACGCTCATCGTGGCCATCATCATCATCATCATCATCATCATCATCATCATCATCATCATGATACGTCCCACTGCAGGGCAGAGGCCTCCTCTCAGAATAAGAGGGCTTGCGCTGTTGTTCCCATGCGGGTCACTTGTGTATTGGGAACTTCACACACACCATCTAATTTCTTCTCAGGCGTGCGCATCCTCGGTATATTTTCCTTCAGCGTAAAGCGCATGGTTTTCAGACATGGATAAAAAAAATACTTTTATTGGACAATATAGTTTCCTACGCTTAACGAACCAATCAAGGACAGCCAATTTTATCTTCCCTTACACAGGGTTTAGTTAGTTTGTCTATTGTTCGACTGTTTCGATCATTCTAGACAGAATTGGACAATTAAGAGGACATGCACGACTTGCACAAGACGCCATTTTGTTCCAACTGTCGCAGCGAACGTGCTGTTAGCTGTCAAACTAGTCGCGCCTGTCAGCTTCAGTCGCCATTTATCGAATTTCCCGTGGGATCTTTACTTTAGCTCGGGGAAAGGAGGTTTTAAATACATTCTGAAGTTTTAGACATGATTATAGTTTCACTAGAATTACATTGAACGGTTAGTGACCGCTTTCTGGGAAATTTTATCTAGATTAGGAGTCACTTGCTAGGAAGAAAGCTCAATTTAAACCCCCCACAGACCGCAGCACCGTGCGTGTAGTCATCTATTGGGCATTACCATGTCAAATACTGTGACTTACTTATTTGTTTACCGTTTCTCTTTCTTTTAACAGATCAACAGCAACTGTCCAGACATGTACCGGAACATGCATTACACAGGTAACTTTAACTAATAAATCTTATACTTTAATAATACCTTTGTACCGACATAGTTACATAACTACCTATACAGCGGCGTCAGCTATATAGGTTAGCGAGTCAGTGTCTCGATCCCGTAGGGCAGTGTACATGTCCTTTTGGGAATAAATACCAGTTATCAGTATCCGTTGTTTGAATTCATTCTCACTAGTAACTCTCCTTTTCTACAGACTTATCAATAGTTAAGACTAGCTAATTAATAATCATGATTTTAATATTATTAAAATATTCATGAGACACTAGTCCTTTTCAGAAGATTTTCTTCAGGGTGAGTGACATTATGATGGTTCCCTGTCGTTTGCCATAATTTCACATGTTATAATGTATTAATTTCCATAATTTTAGTTTATCATACATAAATTAAGCTAAACTGCACTTAGATGCAATTAGATGGCATATAAAAATATTCTAACTACATTTCGTATATTATATGGCAAATGTTTTTATGACAAAATCAATTGTGAGACAACGTGGGATACGATCCATTACGAGGGTCCTAACCTCACCACCTTTCGGTATTAGCAATTCCACACTGCATATTGAAACTGCAATTCATCGACGCTGCACCCGTCCCCTGTATGTTTGTGAGTGTAGGTATAACGGGCCACACGCCGAACAGAGGGGTGGGCGTCTCCATCGGAAACGTACTCATCCTGAACAATGTCTACTGATAAGACTGAAACTCGTAAGGCCATTCTATTATATCCCTCCCGTTTTAGACCCTCTGTTTCTTATGATGGTACTTAACTACGTATCTCATCGCATCTTAGTACTTCACGCAGACATTGAAGCGTAGTGTCACCGACTGTAAAACCCAGTTTAGACTTTAGACCTGCAAGAAAAATCGTGGAAATTGCTTACATTGCGCGGCCGTAAAGCGAACGGGCGAAGTGGTCATTCAAGCGCCACATTGTAGTGCAACTTGCACGATTGATATTGCAGTTCTAAACTGGGTTTAACAATTGTTATTCGCACGATGTTCAAGCACGAAGCATGAGGATTTTTGCACTTTTTATACAGTTTTAAATAAACTAATGTTTGTGAGTAACGGATCAATTACACTGTGTAGTAGTAGGATAGGTAGAAAGGCAGGACATGGTATTTTAGGCAGCCTTGGAGCTTCCATTAGGGGTCCAAGCTTCTCCGGCGGCGGGTTAAGTCAATACCTGCATTAGGAACAGCCCTTAATTAACTCAAGGAGCTCAGTTAAATAGTAGTTTCATAGAGTAAATTTAAGTGTCACCAACGCAAAACTAAATTCGGTTTGCCTTACTAAACAGTGAAGCAAAAAAATTCAGAATTTTGTTTTTATAAACAGCCAATTGCGTGCCACAGCCAATTTCGTATACATATAGGTTTTTGGTTTCTTCCTATACGTTTTCTAGTGTTTTGTGTCTTATTCTGCTACACAATGAAATTGTCCTACGTTTTTCCGATGTTAGATGTGGATGATAAAAGGCGTTATTGTTAATGATGTTTATGAATCTGTTTATTGAATGATTTCAGCACGATACAAGCGCAAGACACGCTCCAAAAAGAGTATTGCATGCAAACGAAAGCATGCGCAAAAAAAATGTCACAAGCAAGTAGGTTTGCACGATAATTAAACCTGTAGTTTTCAAGATTGTTTTTTGGAGTCTTTTTGTATTTTTATTTTCCAACTTCAAATTTTTTACTTTTACGGTCATCCCGTGAAATCCATATACCATTTGACCAGTGGTGGTGTAGGGGTTTGGCACGCAGCACGGAATGCTGAGGACCTGGGTTCGATTCCCAGCGCTGGTCTCTTCTTCTGGGTTGTTTCAGTTTGTATTTAGTATGAAAATATCTGTAGTTTTTTATTAGAATTTTTATGTCTTTTTTATTCTTTTTCTTATGTGTATTTATTTGCCCTTAAAATTTTATGTACATACACTTCTGTGATACTTAAGGTTATGCCTGCCAAATTGCATGTTTCTATGTCCTATTTTGTAGTTATAGATATTTATGTTATGGTTGTGTAGATATAGTTGGTGTTAAATCGAGTGTATGTGTATAAATCTACGATACAGTATGCAATAAATGTTTGTAATGTAAAATATTAGTACGTATAATATCCAAAATCAAATAGATGTTATAATATTTATACGCATAATATTATATACTTGGCCCAAAGGCTGATGCAGTGCAGCAGAGGAAATGTGGCGAGCGTTCTAGGAACCCCAAAGCTGGTCTCCCTTCTTTTTATCATCATCATCATCATAATTTCAACCGGTCCACTGCTGAACATAGCCCCCCCCCCCCCCCCCCAAGGCTCGCCAAACAGGTCGATCCCGTACCATCCGCATCCAACGCGATCCCGCAACCTTAACCAGGTCATCGCTCCATCTTGTTGGTGGCCTACCCACACTGCGTCTTCCAGTCAGTGGACGCCACTCGAGAACCTTTTTGCCCCATCAGCCATCAGTTCTACGAGCGATGTGCCCTGCCCACTGCCACTTGAGTCTGGCGATTCTTCGAGCTATACGTCCTCTTTTTATATTCTGAGCAATTTACTTCTTATTTTTATTTCGTAACACTAAATATATTCTGTGTGTGTCTTTATATGGAATATATTCTGTGTAAATAAAAATGGCAGATAATCTAATAGCGTGGTACGCAAACTCATGGAAACGTGTATTATTATGTTTGAAATACAGGGAGTATAGTTTGGACATCTTGACATCGTAGATAACTCAATGAGGATTTTCATTTACACACACTGTATTATGAAAATTATTCAAGATATTTCAATATATGGTTTGGCAAGTCTAGCTCAATGCTCCGAATCAATGTTTAAAGTCACCTTAAACGAAAGCTTCCAATTAAAGTGTATTACACTGGTCCTCAGTAGACTTGCACTAACGACGATCAGATGGCCTAGTGGTTAGAGAACCTGACTACGAAGCTTGAGGTCCCGGGTTCGATTCCCGTGTTGGGACAGATATTTGTATGAAAAATACGAATATTTGTTCTCGGGTCTTGGGTGTTTAATATGTATTTAAGTATGTATCTATCTATACATATAGGTATGTTTATCCGTTGCCTAGTACCAATAACACAAGCTTTGCTTAGCTTACTTTGGGGCTGGGTCAAATTGGTGTGAATTGTCCCGTGATATTTATTATTTATTATTAAACAGTTAGTGAAATTTCCTAAAATTTTGTGACATCTCATATGTATGTGTATCGTATGTCTACATAAATATTAATACTTTCCAGCGACACAGTGGCCACGGGAACACAACCTTCGGTACCGCAGCGCTGACGATTTAGCCATGCTGCAGCCCAACTAAAGAACCACATCTAAACACATTTGTATAAAACTGTTTTCCAATTGATGTAAATGTGTAAAGTACGGCTCACTAAGTTGGAGAATTCCGTTCATTGACCCCAACTAATTGTCTCTCATTCGTGCATTAAAAGTTAAACATTCACCGTTACATTCGTTTATATTATAATGATGGTATCAAGATCTCTATTGGAATACAGTGTTTTGCGTTGTGGCATCCTACGGTACTTAATAAACTGCGAAAAAAATCGAGCAAGTTGCTACTTGCATTGATCTTGTTTATTTAATATGGACAATAACAACATAAAACAAGAACTCCAAGACGCGACTTTAGTAAAAAAAACACAACGCTAGCCCTGAAAACCAGATTAATTTTCAATTAGTCGATTGTGCTGGTATAGAAATGACATCATACGTAGCAACAACCGCCATACAAAATGAATGGGTGAGTCGCTACGTCAGTTGACTGGTGGTATCATCATCTTTAGTCGTTCGGATGGGTGTCAAAATATCGGTAGCTCATTAAAAGTAATCGCACTCTACATCTCCAATAGAGATAAAGAAGACACGTGTATAATGTAATTAATTTCATTTTTATTGAATCAAATGAACGGGATTCTTCCTGCTTCGCGACTGTACTTTAGTTACGAGTACAGTGAGTGTCAAATGCAAGGGAGCCACCAAGGTCCAAGGTGCTCAAATAATATCGCAATACGCTCTAACGGCCTTGACAACAGACGTGTTACGATATATTCGAACACTTTGGCGGCAACCTCACCTATAACTACATGGCGATTTTTTAATCATAATCCCACCATAATCCAAATCCTGAAATGTATCGGTAAAAGAACATGTTTAAATATTTTGGGTTGTCGTTACGTTAGTGATTCGACCAAATAATCCAACGAATTACATAGAAAAACACAAAATGTAAAAACGATAATGAAGGTTAGTTTAAAAATAAATGTTCTTTTAACGATAGGTAGTGAATGACGTATCGGAATTTTGATGGCAACTAAAAAATAAATATAAGTGGAGACAAGAAAGTCGGACCCACGTTAAACCGTAGTTAACTATACAAAACGACTGACTGCGAAAAGTTCCCATTAAAAATAACTATACAATATTGTAAGGTACATTTTCGTGTCAAAACGGAAAATTACCATTCAATTCTTTTTAACTACTGTCGTCATGGTTTTCAACTTTTTGAACTCCCATATTGTCTTGTATTTGACACTAACTGTAACTACATGCTGGTTTAGAAAAATACGTAATAAAATTATGCCTAAAAAAATGTAAAAGTTGCTATTAAATGTTTTTGTAAATTAAAAAATCCTGTACCTACGTACGTCTTTTAGCTAAGGTTTACACATCGGCTGTTTTCGAGTTCAGTTTCGGCTAAGATCGGATTTTTTGGTCAGTTAGCCTTTGAACTTCGTCCGGAGCGGACACCTACCATCGAATTCATAAAAAAGAGTATTACAAAATTGTAGACCAGTGGTTTAACGGCCTCTCAAGCAGAGGATCTTGGGTTTAAATCCAGGATCGCACCTCTGAATTTTTTCAAATTTATGTTTTGTGGCATTTTCTCATTCTGAAAGGAGGCCTGTGCCCTGCAGTGGGACATATATAGGCTGAAATGATGATGGTGATGATGATGTGTGAAATTATATTTGAAATTTATCGCGTACTTTATGGCGAAGGAAACCAACGTGAAAAAACCTGCACAACATCTGAGAAGCAAGAATCTGGGAAGCTGAGAATTGTGTGTGTGAAGTTCCTTATTTGCACTGGGCTTGTGTAATAACTACAGCCCAAGTCATATTATTCTATGAGACAGCCTTTGCCCAACAGTGGGACCTATAAAACGGAGATGAATGAAAACCCGATCAGGACTTTTTTATTGAAGTCGAGTTTTTTAAATGTTTCCATAAAAATAATAGGTATGATCAAAGTGTTTTTTTTTACGAAATAATACTTAATCCGAAAATAGCTGAACTGTAAAAACTAAACGGTTCAAGAGTAAATAATAAATGTAATTTAAAATTAGTAATTAAGTTTGTAAGCTTTGTAAAAAAAAGTTCCATGTTAGAGTTACTCCGGGTTTTATTTTTCATTTACATAACTATACTAGAAGATAGTCTAAATAAACATCTTGAAGTCTTCTGTATTTTTTTGCCTGTAATTAAACCAACAGTTTTTCTTTTCAATTAACAATTTGCTCGCAGTTTTAGTATTTGGATAAGAGCGTATAAAAATACTAATTATATTTTACAGCATCCAAAGTCTATGTCTCAACGCTATTTTGGGGTTTAATTCAGGTAAAGCCACGGCCACCGCTATTATTGTAATAAGTCAATTATGTAGACAATATCTTCCTTACAAATTTTAAATTATATACGAAGTGTAACAATGCTTTTAACTATGAATAAAGAGGCAAAACACAGATAAAAATTGAGCAGTCGAATCACGTGTAAGCGGCAATTTGTTTTTGCACAAATTATAATTAAAATATTTTTTTACAAGTTACAATATTTGAAAAAAAATTGCAATGTTAAACAAAAGTCACCTTTTATTAACTTTTTGTCTGTCCGTCGGTGTGTCACAGGAATATCCCTATACTTGAAACTTTTACAGAGTTTTTATTAATTCTATATCATGAATATCAATAAAATTTGTCAGTATTATAACAATGACTAGCAATAAATAATAATAATAATACCTCTTAAGGCCGCACCGAGGTTCTTGCGCTATTCTTGGTATTCTATGCACTCGTGAATGTGTGCCTGCCGAAGGAGAACAAACGCAACTAACTATACGGACAAGGGGGAAGCACGACGGCCCAAGACAGGTTGGTCAGACCGCGCGTGTTTTAGGTATTTTCATCGTATTACTAAAACAAATACCTACATATTTTAAAAATGTAGCAACACTAGGCACTACAAGTAATCGTGTTTCGAAAAACATTGGTCACTGAAGTGAATCCTCAAATATCTTACACATGAATTTCAGAACTAATGCTTTGCTAGTAATGATACAACAAGGGATTAAATGAATGCAATAAATGCGCCAAAAGCGCATTAGGGCCTAAAAAATTACAAGCGGTGTCCAACAATTCAAAAATATTCCACTTTCTTCGTCTTAAAATTTTAATTTCGCACATTAGTTCTTTGATCAATTCTTGGTAGCAATGAATTTACTGTTTACATTTTTAACTGTGTCAAAGCATAAAAATAGAATTAACGCTAAGATTTGTAGTTGTAATGTATTATGTAATAATATATGATAAGTAAATAATAGTGTGTATATATAGAGGTTTATATATCGGTAATAATACAATTGAAGTATCGTATTTCGTCCACATTTTATGCAAATTATATACAGGAAGTTTAATATTGATAAATCATTATGATATTTCAATGCTTCAAACATATACCTACCCTTAGGCATAAATGTAAAAATTTTAAAGATGGACGCCAGACAATCTTACTGTAATATACATTTTGAGCCTTTCGTTATGTAAAAAGTTAATAGTTTTAGTACAAGTAATGTAATAAATTAAAGATGAGACAAACGATAAATTCTAACTTATTTTACCGCATATAATTGTGTATGTAGGTACAAAAGTTCAAGTCAAAAAAGCCTGTCATATGCGCACATTTATTGGATCTAGGTATTTTCCGGTATATGATACTTTATAATAAAACCACGTTTTCATTCATAAAATTAATTATTTTATTCTGCAGTAGAACTCACACCCTGTATAATTATTACTTGATTAAAATTATACGGACATACATCAAAATATTTATTGCAATTGGCGTAAGAATTATTAACTGTTAAGATTTGAAACAAACGTCTTATGTAGGTAATAGTAAAAATATTGTTCGATGTTACAAATAGAAATCTATATATAAAACAAGGCTTATGACTAGTTTTAATCTCTCTTAGATATGAAGACAAAGTATTTTTACGTAGATTTATATGTAAAATGTATTAATCCTATAGGATACGTTAATATTCCAGAACAAATAGTATGTTAGAGAGATTTTAAGGCTTTTTTAAAACTTATATTAAAACTTATAATATGTACCTAACGAAACTTTGTGTTTCTTTGCATTAAACAGGTATACGTACAGTCAGCGCCAAATAGTTCGTGACACCAAAAGTGGCCAAAAAGTTTGCAAAACGACCTTATTTCAACTGCAACAAAGACGTGTTGCGAACTATTTGACTTTGGGTGTCACGAACTATTCGACGCTGACTGTACCGAAAATTACTGCCTTACTCATAAAACGCTTGTTAAGTTTCTGTTAACTTAACATTCGTTTGCCTTCATCTATCATGTTGTCATTTCCTTTTGTAAGTTTTTAGCATAAATTCTGTAGGATAAGAGATACTGACAAAAACTATAATAAAAGAAACGGAAAACTCTATTTAAACTAGTAACTACCGTGAGACTCACTCGTAGTGAAAATATACGGATCACTCACGTCTTTAATTGGTTGGTGAATGTGAACGGGCCTTTACAGGGTGATGTTCTTAGTGTTGTGTGCATTTAACAATGACAGTAAATTAACGAAGAAAACGCGGGTAGTTGTGCGCCGGTATCAGTGTCGTCGTGCAGCCGCGCGAGCAGAGCGGTAGCGCGTAGTGCACGTTTGGCAGCCGCCGTGACGTGTGGCTCCGGAACGAGAGGCTCCGGATTAGCCCGAAACATGTCGAGTTACTCGTTTAAAGACGTGAGTGATCCGTATATTTTCACTATAGAAAACTCTTTTTGGGCATGTTGGAAAAACCCCAGCTGCCAGTCCATCCCAAATTTTCCACCTACGTAATTTGTGTTACAGCAGTGTCCCAATAGTCACTTTTAGCGGCTAAAGTCCGATTTTTAATACCCGAATAAAAATATCCGTCAGTTAAAACTATCGCTTTCCTTTTCTCAAGTCATAAGAAAAAAAAAGATAGAGCTTAAATTTATCTGACAGATACTGTTAACAGAGCATTGACAAATCAGCCCTAAGACGATAATTTGGCAACAATAACTCGAACACACGACGAAATAATCCGACTCGCATGTCACGTTTGTTCATAAAATACTATATTGTTCTTCACACCTTATAAAACATCACCAATTGCGTAATTGTTCCTTGTAAAAGCTCATAATACTATGTAAAAATGTAAAAACTATAGCAGTAGTCGTGTTGTATCTATATTGATTGATTATTAAACAACTATAGAAACTTAATTTGTCATTGTTTTATTATCTACGCCCCTTGTTTGTACGGTTGATTTTTAACGTAAACCACATGCCAGCCTGTGTTTTTTTACATGAAACTGACCTGACCTGACTGACTCACTGGTGACTAACTGAACTGACCAGGTGGTCGGACGATTTGTTGAACGCCGCAGTTTCAAAGTGGATACAAGCCGCTTCCAACCGTAGTAACTGGGTATCAATGAAGGAGGCCTATGTCCAGCAATGGACGTCCTACGGCTGAAATGATGATAATGATGCAACTAACCCGTGATTGACCACTATCTCACCTGATGGAAAGTGCAGATAAGGCCAAAGGTGTCTCTCACTGGTTCAGTGTCACTGTTGGACATCAGCCGTTCCAGACACGCCACAGAGCTCGATCTTGAGCTCTCGTCGTCCAATTGTGTGCGTGTTGGGCTCGGCTGCTCGTTGTGTGCGTGCGCGTGTGTGTGTGTGTGTGTGTGTGTGTGTGTGTGTGTGTGTGTGCGCGCGTGTGTGTGTGTGTATGTGTGTGTGTGTGGTTCCATCAATGCAACAGGATCCATGATGATCAAAATTGTATCCTAATAATTATAACACCTGTAAACATACATTGTGGAAAAGCAAGCAAAAGGTCAAGTTGGATCTTTGAAAAACACATAAGCCACCTTTTATCTAATGAATCGAGATAAAATACCGAAATCTCAACCGAGACATGAAATTCGGCAATGATGTACCTGTATACGATGTAACATTTTTGGGAATTTCCTCGGAAATATTCGCAAAATCCCATAATTTCATTTCAAATGCTAATTCTAATGGTTCACTCAAGAAAAACTGCAGGTACAAGCTAGTTGACAATTAGCACAGCGTTCAACAAACACGATCTATCTTTACAATGGGAATCTCAGGGAAGATATCGTAGCACCGCTACAATATCGTAGCATTGCTACGCCGTAGCTCCGTAGAGACGTGGTGCCTCGCTTCCGGTAGGTCGTATCGAATGCAACTAATCACTGTGCCCATTGAATAGCCGAGAGCCGCCTTTAGATAATGGAGTTTATACATGTGTTGATGGTTTTGCTTGAATATTCGGGGCCAGACACGTCGTCACACCCGGTTGTCGCACCATTGCTATTCGATGGAGCCTGCCTGCTCCTATTTCTATTTCCCTTCGGGCATCTATAGATACCTAACGAACCTAACCTACCTACTATTGTGGAATAAATGATTTCTGACGAATTTCCGAAAAAAGCGAAAGGATTAGTCTTTACAGTGGAATGACAACCCGCTGTAACCACGAGTCTAGCCTTGAATATTCTACTAATCCTACTGACATTTTCTGAGTATGTGTGTCCATGCGTACGTGTGTGTGTTGACTGTGGTGATTAACAAGATTCGCAAATGAAAAATTAGTAAATTAGTAACTATGGAAATAAAAGTAAAAAAAAAATTGTCTTTATTTTAATATTTGTACAACCCTATTTAGTTGACTCTACATGCATTGTCATCCGAAGTACACATCCGACCAAATTCCAAGTCGATCCGGTCTATAGAAGTGGCAGACAATCGACTCACAAGATTTGAACTTAACAAATAATATACTAAACAAACATAGCAAGTTAAATCTATCTATCTATCTAAAGCAAGTTAAATAAAAGCTTTTAAAATCTGGCCAAGTGTGAGGCGAACTCGCACACCGAGGATTTGTAATAAATGTGTAGGTATGCTAAAAACGGCCGTATCTATAAATAAGTTTTTGTTGAAAATTATATTTTTGATGCAAGCTTTTTTTGCTGACTGTACATTTTGCCCCAGGCTACCGAAGTACTCGTCAGGATTCGTCAAACGAGCCCAAATTCGATGCGGTCGTGTTGTTTTATCACAAAGTTCCTAAGGCCACCTTCCAGCTCCATCATCAGATCAGCATCGTGTCATAATAATATTGCATTGTCATCTGATTTACTCATGCATGCAAAATTGCAGCTCAACCGGAAAATGGAAATTTAACTAGCTAGATTTGACCCGTACATTCAAGGAATTTAATTCCCTACCCATTTCGTAAAAATGTCGTGTAATATTCGCAATGCATTAAGGTCGAAATGCCAATTGCAACACGTCAAAACAACATCGTTGCTAGCTCTTATGGTGACAGTTTGCCGTACGATATTCAAACTTAGGTGGGTAGGAAATTAAATTCCTTGACTGTACATACATAGATTCCAAGTTAATAAAAAGCTTATAAAATCTAGCATTGGTAAAGCCCTGCTTCTAACAAAATTGAATGGTTCATTGAGAGCTCTAAAGCTATAACAGTTCTTGAGGTTTATTTATTTATTCATCAATAATAAAAAATTACAGCATTACATTAAATAACCAATACGCTTACAATCACCAACCACCAACCAATACAATACAAAAAACACAAAAACATACAAGAAAAATTAATACCTTTACAACTATAGAGATTTTTGAAAGTCGAGATACAGCCCTATGATGGACAAACTGACAGACGGACAGTATACCTACTCACGTTAATTAGATTCCATTTACCACCGTACAGATACAGAACTCTAAAAACAACATATACCTCAAAGAGTAAAAATGTTCTTAACATTACATAATACACGACTAAAACAAAACCTCTCAATCCCCTAGCGCAATCTCCATACGCCTTCTGTCCCGGCATTTTTAAAAGTTATTAACGTCCACAGACAAGCTAGAGCCGGAAACTGAGCCGGCGGAAGTGGCCGGCGGCCATGTTGTCTGCGGCTGAACTTCCGCTTCCTCTGTCGGTTGTCTTCCTGCTAAACTTCGCTGTTACACTGTACCATGTTTTTAAACATGTCCGCTTTTTGATGCGGTGCATTAGGGGTGAAACGGCTGGTGGATCCTAACTGCCCAGTAAGTATTATAAATGTGAAAGTTTGTGTGGCTCGATGTGTAGATGTTTGGGACTCTTTCACGCTAAAAACGGTTTGACTTATTGTGATGGGCACACGGATAGTTTATAACTTCGACTAACACATAGGGTGCTTTTTATCCCGGAAAATTGCAAGTTCCCGCGGGATATATAAAAAAATCTTCGTAGACGGGGCGCGGACCGGACCGGACCGGATATTTATAGCTAGACCGTTTAAATGAGTCCTCACCCGCACGGTACAGGGGCTGGGGGTATGGCCTGCCGCCCGAACCTCTCTCGACCCCCTCTGTCGTCATACTCCCCAGCCGCTGTACCGCGCGGGCAATCACTCATTTAAACGGTTTAGCTATAACTAAGTAGTAAGCCACATAAATTTGTTTTGTTTTGTCGTATCCACAAGACTTCATTAGAGATTAATTAGATAAAAAATACTTTTAGCAAAATGTTTGGCACTAACTTTGTTTGACCTGGCGCTGCCAAGGGCGGTTTTTAGCTGAATGTAGCGTCAGGCGATCAAACAAGTAACGATGGTTTCTTAAGTAAAAATAATTCGTCTTTCTACTCCATCTGGAAAATTTTCTAAAAGACTTTTATTCGAGCGTTCCAACCGTCTCATTTAACTGGTCACATTTTTTAAGAAATGGCAGAAGATTCTGGTACAGTTTCCAGTTATATGGTAGACGTACAGGACCTCTAATATATAACCGAAAGCCCCATCAAAATCTAAAGGCATTTCTTGAAAAATTTGATCAGATACATGAGACGGTTGGAACGCTGGAATAAATTTAGGGTTACCTATCAAAATTTAGAATTATTTTTTTCCGAATATTTAAAATCCCGAATGCTTCATTTATCCGAATGCATTTTTTTCTGAAACTGTAATTATTTCAGGATTTTTATAAAACAACCCTAACCTAACCTAAAGGGTTCTACACGATGGTCTTGAAATAAATCCTGAAATATTTACAGTTTCAGAAAAAAAATGCTTTCGGACAAATGAAGTTTTCGGGATTCTAAACCTTCGGAAATAAAATTTTCTAAACATCGATAGGAACCCCCTAAAGCGTTTTAACCGCCATGTACGGTATTACGAAAATCCTAATGACCGGTATCATAATTATTATATCAGCTGAAAAGTCCACGGCTGAATATAGGTCTCCCCCAAGGTTCGCCGAACATACCGGTCTTGCGCCATCCGCATCCAACGCGTTCCCGCCACCTAAACTAGGTCGGCGCTCCATCTTGTTGGAAGTCTACCTGGTGAATATTCAGCATTTTAACGGAGTTTCTTTTCTCTCATTAACATTTGAGGAAAATTATTAAAAATAATGATGTTTAGGGTTAACTTTTTATGAGAACTTAAGACAGTACCAATGCTGAATCTAGTTTGATCAAATTTCCTGCGACTCGGCCTTCGGTTGTGGTAATAATCTTCGTATGGTAATTTGTTTTAACCAAGCGGTCAAATCGCTCGAATATTCTGTGTATTTCGGTCCGTGGATGCCATTCGAGAACCTTTTGGCTCCATTGGCCAGCAGTTCTAAGTACGAGCGATGTGCCCTGCCCACTGCTACTTGAGTCTGGCGACTCTTCGAGCTATGTCGATGACTTTAGTTCTTGTGCGGATTTCATCATTTCTGATGTGATCGCGCAGAGAAACTCCGAGCGTACTTCTCGCCATCGCCCTAGAAAACGATAAAATACTGAAAAATAATACCTGCGATACCTAAACTCATATCTGTTTGAAGATTTGTCTTCCCACAGCATAATGCTGTGTGGACCCAATATTGTATACCTACTATTCGATGTTTTGTTTTTTTTCTTTCTTGGTGTAAATGTATAAATTTATTTTTTCCTGCTATCGAATATGTATGTATCTCTCTCTCTCTCTCTCTAATATTTTTTGTCTGGTAGAAATGAAATTGAAATGAAAATGTATTTATTTCAATATCCAAAGAGACATACGGAAGAAGGCAGAAGGTTACAGACCTCAACAGGTACTGGTTAGATCAATTTTTTTAAATTAGCTATAAGTGGAAACTGCTTTGGCTGATGTGTTAATTGAAATATTTTTAATAATTTATGTATTAACTTAAGCTGTTTTTTCCCCAATAAATAAATATTTTTTTTTTTTTTTTACAAAGTCAAAAAAAAAAACACTAAAACTAAGTACCACCACCCCGCGCCATTCCCGGCTCAAAAGTGCCCATAATACCGGCAGCATTGCCCCGCTGTATGGTCAGCGCAATCTGTTGAACCAGATATGACCCGGAGCGGGGGTCGCCGCCCCTGTCCCGCAACCGACGGCCCAATTCCCAGACTAAAGACTTAGCCTCAGCACCCCAGGGACCAGCCGTTTCGACCGCAAAAGGCACGAAGTCATACGAAGGCTCCAAAGCCGAGTACTTGAGGTGCATGGACCTCGCGGCAATAAATAAATACATAAATAATTTCACCAAAATCGTTATTTCCTAGTAGCTAAATTTCCATTCGCATTTTTTCCCAAATGCTTTTTTCTCACTATAGTTTTTTACTGAAGCTTATTTTCACAGTAGCGTTTTTTCCTAATTTGAATTGACACAGAAACAGTGTCAACGGAGCTCCGCTTTCTTCTGTGTGCTTTTGGCCCTTCGGGCCCATGCAATCTTAACATAACCTAAACCTACCTATGTTTCTGTGTCGATTAAAGTTGGGAAAATAAGCTTCAGTAAAAAACAATAGTGAGAAAAAAAGCATTTGGGAAAAAATGCGAATGGAAATTTTGCTACAAGAAAATAACGATTTTGATAATTTTATACCTGTGACAGGAGAAATAATATTAAGAGGGTACGATGCGCACCATTTCTCCATACAAACGTAATCCCCTGTTTCCTCCCTGGATAATGGCTTTAGAGCCAATTTTTTTTTACTGTGTAATCTGTATCTACTACAGCTATGCCCCTATGTTTCGTTTTTTTCCATACTTCAATTAACATAAGAAATATGAGCTTTCAAAAACTGAAAAAATTGCCCAATTTCAACGTCATTTTCAGACACTCATCAGAAAAGAATCACTGATAAAAACAAAAAAATGAAAACACAGGGGCATAGCTAAATTTGTCCTCTAATTATTTTTGAAAAAATAATTTTATTGGTCCAGTTTTCGAGAAGAAAACAGGGGATTACGAAATGCTGTTTTGATCAATTTTACGCGCCTATTAACGGTCTGAGCTGCAGTTGTCCCGCTCTCGCTGTACTGACACAGAGGGGTTCGGGCGAGACAGCGACATTTCATTAAAATACCTATTTCTCAAAAGTCTCGCAGCCATCATACTCTCTTAAACTCGTATATGCCCTGTTTTGCCGACGCTCCCCGCCCGAGAACAACTAAGTTACAGTTCATTGACAGCATAATGCAGCACTTATTGTTCGAACAACTCTGTTAGCGAGGTAATGTACGGTGAACAACGACATTAGCTTTTCATTACACGTTTTACAAATATTTTCTCGGTAACTTCATTTAGTTAGCCTTGTTGGGGACTATTTTAAGTTGTAACACGTTAGGAATATAGATTAAAATTGAGAATGTATGTGTGATACCAAAAAAAACTTAGACAGTCATTGAACGTATTTTGGGGGTAGTTGCAATAGAGAGATCTCTCTCTAGGCAGATGTTATGCCTGGGGACTGATGTCCGATGGATGAAAGTTGGAAGTTGTATTTATTTATTACGAGCTGCTGCTCGCGACTCCGTCTCTGAAGAATTCGTTTATCGCTATCCAACGGGAACTATGCAATTTTCCGGGATAAAAAGTATCCTACTATATGTTAATCCGGATTATAAACTATCTGTGTGCCAAATTTCATCAGAATCCATCAAACCGTTTTAGCCTGAAAGATTGACAAACATCCATCCCATCCATCCATCCATCCATCCATCCATACTTACAAACTTTCGCCTTCAAAATTTATAATTCCAGTTTTTCTGAAGTTGATATATTTAACACATGTCTCCAAGAGTTTATAGCTTTAGTTAGGGAGCAAATTGTTACTTAGTTATTATTTTTATTATTATTATTTTTACGTTACACGTTTTCATGTTAATGTTAATTTCCTGCCTCTATAGGTATCCATAGTCTTTAAAAGTAATGTCACGATTTTATATTGCTTGGTTAGTAACATGTAATAGCAATCTGTGGTAACTTTACTGGTTGATGTATAACCTAAGATTTCTATTGTAATTAGCTATATTGTACCGTTTGTACCCAAATATACATTAAAACATTAAAACATTAAAACATAATATTAGTAGGATTTATTTATTTATGTTTTCGGGCACAAACGGTACAATAAAACTTAATACTGCTAACAGTTACATTAAAAAATTAACCAACAAAGTTGCCACAGGTTAATTAACTCTTATTAATGATATAGGTTATGCAGCTGAGTTGAGAAACTTCGATAGTGCTATACAGAATGTAGTAATTAGTTTCTCATGTGATGACTAGATCGCGCTAGTAGTCGTTACAGTGATTTAAGCGTGCTAATTTATGAAAAACTGTTATTTAAGGCATTTATATGACGTGTTTCACGAAAAAAGATGTGGTAGCCTAGTGGTTTAACCTATGGCCTCTAAAGAGGGTCGTGGGTTCGAGCCCAGGCTCACTCCTGAGTTTTTCGTGACTTTTGTGCAAAATTACATTTAACTATATGGATATTGAGAGGGAACGCAGGGCGTTGGCGGTCCGATGTAACATGCTGGTTCGAAGGTTTGCACGATCTAGTGAAGAAGTTAAAATATCGCTCTTTAAATCATATTGCCAGGTTTTCTACACGTGCAGCCTTTGGACCAGTTTCACGCAAAGGACAATCAGTACCCTGCGAGTCCAGTATAATAACGGTTTCAGGATGTTGTTGGGGCTGCCTCGTTTCTGCAGCGCATCGGGCATGTTTGCGCAAGCTCGCACTGACGACTTTTACGCCATAATGCGTAAACGAATCGCCTCGTTGCTCTGCAGAGTGCGGGCCAGCTCCAGCCCCATTCTGAACACTATAGCTGTCAGATACGATTCCCCGATCATGCGGCATTTTGAAAGTGTGATGACTGCCGTCAGATGAATCGGTCATCGGTTTAGTGAACAAAGCACGAAGGAATTAGATGCCACAAAAACCTAAGAGCCTAATTGTATGATAGAAAAAACGAACAGAAGATAAATGGTCAAGATCCCAAAATACTGAGTGGTTTTGAGAATCCCTTTGTCAAATTGTACAATTTTTACTAACAATAGATTATAAGTTATTTGTATGATTTTACTAACAAAATGGATGTAATTTGTCTGAGTAAATAAATAAATTATTATTATTATTATTATTTAAAATTTAACGCTTTACGGTGGAGAAAAACATCGTGATGAAATCTTTACACTCCTGCGAACAAATCGATGTTGTGAGTGAAATTCCCAATCCGCACTAGTCCCGCGTGGGAACTACGCCCCAAGCCTTCTCATTCTGAGACGAGGCATTGTGACCGCACTGGGGCGTATATAGACCGAGATGATGATGATGACGAGAACAGTCCATTTAATTATATCGTAACCCCAAATTACCCCAACCTGCTTTTAATACCTGCATATATTAACACGCTTACTTAACCATTAAATGTTTTCTTCCACTTGTATCTCTTACTGCGTTCGTAGAGTGTAACAACCATGTTCACAAACATTTTCATTTAGGTATAATATTTAGTAGAACAGGATTTGCAATCCTATTCAAAAACACTTTGTTTAATGAATTATATATTATTGTTAAACCACTTACTTGATCGACTATACAACTTACTAAACTTCGTTTCATCTAGCATTAAAGATTTAACGGTCAAACCCGCGCATGTTAATCCATCCAATGTCGAAAAGAAAAATACTATAATGTATAAACACTTATTATTGTTATGTAATAAGAATCCAAGTTTTAAATATAGAAATTAACACAATTTTACCGTCACTATCACCTTCATTTTAATAAAAAAGCGAATGTTACTGTTAATTTTTTAATGTTCAATGTAAACTAAGTGTAGTTGTGAAGAAAATCGCAACATAAAAGCTAGTAGAACCTAAAAGCACAGTACACAGTCCCAAGAGCATAGCGTAGTAACACTTCTTAACTAGGTGTTAAATCACTGCGCGAGTGAGTCGACTGTTTACCGTGATTTACACTGTGAGAACACATGCTCAGGACGAGAGTGGTGGGACGAGAGGCGGCGGAAGCCTACGCGGGAGCGGGCAGCGGTTACACATTATTTGAAGCGGTAAAAATGTAATGCTATGCTATATCGCTAGAGCGAGCGAGCATCATGTGTGAAAATTTCAACTGTCTAGCTATCACGGTTCATGAGATACAGCCTGGTGACACACGGACGGACAGCGAAGTCTCAGTAATAGGGTCCGTTTTTACCTTTTGGGTACGGAACCCTAAAAATGAAGTATTTTGAAGTCTGAGCAAATAGTGTATGCAAGTGTGCGCTTTTTGATATATTTGCAAGTTTTAGATATGCCTACCGAAAGGGAAATGCATAATATAGATAAATAAACTATGTATCTATGTATATTATATATATATGTATAGATATTTATCTATTTATTTATTTGTTTATTTTGTTACACACTTTTTACACCAACTTATTTGAGCTGATTTCGGTCCAACAAGTTTGATGCAATGATATGAAGGGTTTGACTGAAAATCAGCGCTGTAGCAGGCACCTACTGCAGCTTAATGCTGAGTCAAATTCCTTTTCGACATCTTAATTATGTTTTTTTTGTTTTAATTATTATTATTGTTTTATTTTTTATTATTATTTTTCTCCTGTATTAGTCAGTGTATTTTTCTTTTTTTTTGATGCTGAATAAAGTTATGTCTATGTCTATCATACGGTACAAACATCAATTTCGTCACACAATTTGGTTCGCCAGCATACACCTGGATTAATGTACCCGCTTCGCTCATGCGCTATCGCCGCGTCCTAAAATCCAAACGGCTACCGGCGCAATTTCGGCGACCACATGAATGCGATATAATTTAAACTAAAACAACTATTCGTCCTCTCGCAAATTGAAACTATAAAATTAAAGTAAATTTATAATTGGCACTGATACTGTGTTATTAACGTATGCTTAGTTACACAAAGTAACCATATTTAATTCTAATAATTTAATGTTTTATTTTTTTGCGATTCTCATTCATAACTAATATATTTCTCGAGATTTCATTACGAACTACTTATTGGTAAAATTATTGGTAAAATTACCTCAACGCGCGCGCGTTACGTGTTTCGACCACATTGCAGTGGCCGTGGTCACGGGTCTAATTCTTATTTGACGACCAGATGGCCTAGTGGTTAGAGAACCTGACTACGAAGCTTGAGGTCCCGGGTTCAATTCCCGCGTCGGGGCAGATATTTGTATTAAAATATGAATGTTTATTCTCGAGTCTTGGTTGTTTAATATTATGTATTTAAATATGCATCTATCTATACATAAGTATGTTTATCCGTTGCCTAGTACCTACAACACAAGCTTTGCTTACTTCTTCTTCTTCTTCGTCGTTTCACTCTTGACAGAGTGGTCGTGGTCATCATTTTCTAGGTGCTGGTAGCAAGCCTAACAATACGCCTCCATTCCTCCCTGACAGCCGCCTTCCTTATGCTTGCGTGTAGTGGTCCTTCTATTGCAGCTTTGACCTGGTCTGTCCATCTCATAGGCGATCTACCTCGTGGCCTAGTGCCTTCGACTTTCCCCTGGATCACAAGTCGCTCCATAGCTACGTCTCCTCGACGACATATGTGTCCGAAAAAAGTAAGGATGCGAGACTGTACTATGGATGATAGACGCTGCTTGATACCGAGTTCTTGGAGTTTGCTTACTTAGGACTAGGTTAATTGGTGTGAATTGTCTCGTGATATTTATTATTATTATTTATTACTTTTAACCCCGCTTATGCAACATAACCCCTCCCTTATCAGCTCAGTTCCGCGAGAAGCAGAATGGAATTGAAACTGACAATCCACTATACTTTTTCTTTGGGTCTGGTTTTGATTGAGTCTTTGTGTCTGGAATAGACCAATGATAGGCATACATACGGTGGCAAATGACGTGTATGCATTTACTGAGTTGTGTCCCGATCATCATCATCATCATCATCATCATCCCAGCCTATATCGTCCTGCTTCAGGGCACAGGCCTACTCTCAGAGTGAGAGGGTTGGGGCCGTAGTTCCCACGCGGGCCCACTGCGGATTGAGAACTTTGCACACACCATTGAGTTTCTTCTCAGTTATGTTCAGGTTTCCTCACAAAGTTTTCCTTCACCGTAAAGCTCATGGTAATTTACAAATGTAATTTTGCGCATAAATTCGCATGGCTGCGTGCGAACGTACCGTGACGTGTGTTCCTAGAGGAAGGGCTCCGAATCAGTCCGAAACATGTCGAGCTAAATTCTATTAAAACGTGAGTTATCCGTATAAATCAGATCATATTAGAATAAAAATAATAAGGCTGATTGATACTTAGATTTGTAAGTAAAAATTGCCTTTGATGTTTTAAGCCGTTTGAACGTTAAGGTGGCAAAGGAATCTTTTGGTCGACCATACATTACATGTATATGAATATGACCTAGATATATCATGTAACCACTGCATATTAAGTCACGTCAAATATTGGAATCATTTAACGTTGTATGAATTTTATGACATGCACAGCGATTATAATAATGTAGGACACGAATACAACAATTTAAAATACTTTAAATACCGAGTAATGGCTTCAAACATCACGCAAAACTTTCAATAAACAATACTATTAGACAACAAGTAACGTACCTATGAACTTAACATAAAAATCATGCTGTAAGAGTGATTTGGCATATATAATATACTAGCGAGCGACCGCACGGGTTCAACTATATTATGCATGTATTATACATATAAACCTTCCTCTTGAATCACTCTATCAATTAAAAAGAACCGCATCAAAACCCGTTGCGTAGTTTTAAAGATCTAAGCATACATAGGGACACACAGACAGCGGCAAGCGACTTTGTTTTATACTATGTAGTGATATGCAATATTATGAAGGGTACTAGTACACGGAAAGAACACGTCTAATCACCTGTATGCTTAGTATAACTGTAAGTTTTACTTACGCGGAAGCGCTGTCCATGTTTCCATAGTAATTGATTTTTTTACGTAAACGCGATCGAGATGTACCTATTTGGTGAAGTAAAACTTATACTAAGCATACTGACTGCGACTCGCCCCCGTCCCACGTCTATTCTGTGTGGCTTGCGCCCTAAAATTTACCATCATTTTCTGTCAACACAAAGCATACTAACTCACAAAGGTAAAAGAAAACAATTAGAGGCTGACATCGAGATCGCTATTAAGTGCAGCACAAACGTATCGCCGTAATGGCGGTGCTTCAAACAGACTCAAAGAAATCATTATTCCGCAAGCTTCCTCGCGCGACCACTTGGAAACATACGGAGGGGTGGCGGCGTGTCGATGCTTGTGTGATGTCGATAGATTTTACTAATGTCGACATACTAAACTGTTGTACAATACGTTTACTTGCTTGCCTTCATTTCATTTCCAACTTTAACACCATACAAATAAAGTAGCTATTACAAAAACTGCAAACGTGGGTAACAGTATTCTAAAATTGGCTTTATTTGTAGGTCGTTAAAGTTGAATATGAAATGAAGGCAAACCATCTGTCAGTGGTAAACTTTATGTAATTATACTGTAGTGACTTGAGAGCAGTGTCTTGAACAATAAACTAGAAGGGTCATTATCATTACACAGCGTAAGAAACCAAAGTTGTCTCTCCTGTGGGCAAAAAATTAGCGATGCTGAGTGAGCAAACTTAAGATTTATTTAAATGGGCCGAAAGTTGGCCAGGCGCCCCACACACCGATGTAGACTTGACTAAAAATATTGGCTATAGACCCTTAACTTTTGCTATGTCCACAAGAGGGACGCGAACAAGAAAATGTGTTTGACCCAGATGCTCAACACTCAAAAACTCGAAAATTGAGATTTTAATACGAAATTGTACAGTCAACCGATTTGATTCCTAGGCCACTATAGAACCATGTCGCATTAACTACTAGATAATTACAACGTCAGTACAAGTCAAAGGTTTATCAACTTTCCGATCACAACATGCAAAAAACGTTAAGAGTTTATTATAAACGTTTCGCTCCATGATAAAAAAAAAAGTTTTGACAAACGGACAGTGACAATTCAAGTCAATAATACACAAGCAAACTCCTTTCCTATATCGAGATGTCATCATGGCGTACATCACGCAGTAATCACTGTCGTAGAATATAAATAAATTGATTCATTATGACACGGTTCTATAGTGGCCTAGGAATCAAATTGGTTGACTGTACGCTGTCGTCTTCCTTACATTTCATAAACACGAGTTATCAGTCTTAACACCTTCATCGAAAAACGGCAACAATAGTTGACATACGAAGCTGAAACTTTTTTTATAGAGTATAAAGTAGTTTTATTCCATTCTCTACAATAACAATAATATTCTATTTTATTCTATACTTTATTGAAATAATATAAGTATCGACAAATGTTTCCCATCCCTACAGACAGGTACGCTCCGGCGCGGGGTAACGAAGCTAATCTGTACTCAAGTGTCGACAATTTGAGGCGTAACAAGAGAAAATAAGCGGGACTCAGCCCTGTGTTCCTTAATACAATGCACACGTTTCACAACACTCTACGTAATGATCTCAGAGTCCATCATTAAAAATTGTAAATTCGTTAGAGGGGAAGCGGTCGCCGTAGACCGGGCGGTGACCAGAGACCATCCTATGAATCCTGCTAATGTGAAAGTTTTGGTAGCTCGATGTTTCGATGTGTGGATGTTCGGATGTTTGTGACTCCATCACGCAAAACCGTTGGGATGCGAATGAAATATGGCACACTGACAGTTTATGATCAGGAAAACTGCGTGGTTCCCGTGGAACAGCAATAAACGAATTCTTCGTGTAGATACGAAGTCGCCGGCAACAGCAAGTATTGTATAAATAATGCATTCGTAATCAAAATCACGTTAGTCTTAATTCTACTACGACCTAACATCGTTTCACACATTCGCTGCCACGCATTGCTATGCTACGCTCATAACCAGTAGCACAGTTTTTCCGCTTTGTGGCGAAAACTGCCTACAAACGCAGAACACACCCGATGGGTTCTTGGCACTAAATCTGGGGCTAAATTCAGGAGCGGCCCAACACGATTTGCGAGCGGTAATTCAATCGTTTGCGAGAGGATAGGGATGAACTGCTATTCAGGAATGCTAAAAATCACTAGTTTTCGAGAGGTTTGGGCTGAGATTGGGATGAGCCTTATTTATTCATTTATTTATTTACAAAGTAAATTAACAGGAAAATAAGGCTCATCCCATGCTCAGCCCATTCTATCCTCTCGCAAACGATTGAATTACCGCTCGCAAACCGTTCCTGACCGCCGCCCGTTCCTGAATTTAGCCCCTGTTCACAGATAGAAGTGAGACGACAGAGGGAGGGGAGAGCGTGCAGCTTTGAAAATGAGCTCGTATAGAGTTTAAAGTGCGTTAGCGTCTTGTGTGGGTGATAATTGGATCTGTGTGAGATTATAACGATTTAGGTGGAAGCGGAGGTGTACTTTTGCATGAAGTAATATATGTTTCGCACATACATAACTATCACGCACGCCTTGCACGTGTAATTGTAAAGTAACAAGCCAATTGGATGCAGTTCACGAAACAAATGGAGTTTCTTTTGTATGATTAATAGATTTACAAAAACATTTCGATGCAATTATATATGTGTTAAATGTAACTTCCTGAATGTTTTCAAGGTTCCTTCCAGATGTTTATCTAGTTACACTTATAACTACACTAGTATTACTTATTGTAACACTTATTATTTTTACTTATTTACATAGCCAAAGTAATTTTATGAATCATAAGTACGCACTTTGAACGACTGGCTCTTAATATCAACCACACGTAAAAACACAAAGAAAAAGAAAGCGTACTTTTCTCTTTAACAACAACGAAAATTAATATCGAAGCGGGCGTACATCGCACATTTCCAGAAAAATACTTCCCCCCTGTAAATTAAACGGTCGTATGAAGTTTTTTTGGGTGTTTTATGGCAGGGAGTTAACTTTGCGTCTTTATTTCGCGAAATTAAACACATAAATTACTTTTGAACGAATGGTTGCTTAATATAGCTCAGGCGTTTTTATATTACCCTGAAACTCTGAAACACCACTCTACTATTAGCAGTTCAACCACTTTCTAACCTTAAATGTGATGTAGAAAGTCTTTGTTGAGGTCACGAGTGTTGTGAAATCGAAAGATGAATGTCAGGATCATCATAGCAGATGGAAATAAATAGTTTCTGCTTACGTCTTTGGTGGAAAGGAGGCGTGATTGTATGTAGGTATGTAGAAGGTCTTTGTTTGTTTGTTGCTGCATCATTTCTTCCACTAAGTTCAAAACAACGATTCTTTCTAAGGTATTCGAAAACATCGTCACTTTTCACAACTGTAACCAACTGATAATATTTCGATCAATGAAATTTTTGAGCAATATGACACCAGTCGTTGCGCGTCAGCGCACTAACGATGTTTTAGAAAAAAACAAATAAATGTGAGTGAAAAAAATGTACACGTACCAAATTAAAGAAGTGACCTTTGTGAACAATCGTCGGAGAGTGGTTCTAAAATACGTCTTAGCTGCTATTTTAGTGTGCTGTTTATTTATCACATCGCTGATACCAAATCTAATAATCACTTGTAATGGCAAATTACGTCAAAAACAACCTACGAAGTTTTCTACAGACATAAAATATATATTGTTCTGGACCTTGAAGGAGAAAAAAAATCAGATCAAAGCAGGACAGACGACTTTTGTGAAACAAAGATGCCCTGTCCTTAATTGCTACGTTTCGTACAACAAAACTTTCCTAGGGAAAGATATGACCAATTTTGATGCCGTCGTCTTCGGAATCAAAGAAATAACTAAGCTTAATACACGTCAGTTTAATTTCACTAGATCGCCGCATCAAATTTACATATTGCATTCATTGGAACCTGCAAATAAAGTTCCTTTATGCAATCCGAAGTTAGAAAACTTTTTCAATTGGACATGGACGTATAAACTCAATTCGGATATACCGCATCCGTTCTTCAATATACACAATAAAAACAGGACAATTATTGGACCTAGATTGAATACAAAATGGTCAGTAAACTTGAGCCACGATTCCCGAAACCTAGATATAATAAAGAAGAAAACGAGAGCGATTGCTTGGATAGTGAACCAATGTAAATCAAAGAAGAAAAACAAAAAGTTCATAAAGGAATTTCAAGCCGAGTTAGCTATATACAACTACACTCTGGACATTTACGGTTCATGCGGGCAAAGAAGCTGCATAGGGCCAACGAGGTTCAAATGCTACAAAATGATAGAGAAGAATTACTTCTTTAGTTTGGTTACAGAAGATACTTCCTCGGAGGATTGGGTGACGGAGAAAATCATTAATACTTTGAACCACGTCACTATACCAGTCGTAATTGGCGGAGCTAATTACTCGAGGTAACTTTCGGACTTTACTCGTTTAAATTTCCAATAGTCGACGAAGTTTTTAACTAGTGGTCATTTTGAGTCCATTGGTTTCACCGCCAGTGTAGTCGCTAATGAGAAGGATCAAGTAATTATCAAAGTTTTAGTAAAATTGACAACTTCATTCAAAAAGTTTTATCTTTAACTATATTTTTTTAAACAGTTTGTGTTATAATTAATAATAGATTTTCGAAAAATTCATTTGTCAATATCCCGCGGGAACTGTAAAATTTTTCGGGATAAAAATTATCCTATGTCCATACCAAAATGCATTACTACAATACAATATAATACATATTTAGTGTTTTAAGTGTAAAAGCGCAACATTTTTGCTTCAAAATATTAGTTAGGGTTACAAATTTATGATACTGCGTGCAAACAAACCAATTGAATCGACACAGACCGTGGAATCATTACAACAACAAATGTCATATCAAATTCAAAATGCATGCCAATTAGTAGAGGAGACGTGGAAGATCGACCTTCACCGATCTGATAACTCGATGAGACATATTTCTTATTAAATATAAATATAATTTATAAACAAAACAAAAGTGTTCATAGATATATTTTTTTTTGTTTTATTGTGGAGTGTCTTTAGCCATCTTCCAGCTCCATCATCAGACCCTGGTTACCATCTGGGATCAAAGAACTCGTCAATACGAATCAAACGAGTCGAAACTCGATGGGGTAATTCGTAATTTCATTAATTCAGTATGGCCAAAGGCACTCCACAATAAAACGACACAACCCCATCGAGTTTGGACTCCTTGATTCGTCTTTACGACTACTTTGATCCCAGATGGTAACCAGGGTCTGATGATGGAGCTGGAAGATGGCTAAAGGCACTCCACAATAAAACAAAGAACAAAAAAAAGCTATGAACACTTTTCGATAGGCAAATTATCATAGGCATATTTGTTTATAAATTATATTTGATAAAAAATATGTCTCATCGAGTTATCAGATCGGTGAAGGTCGATCTTCAACGGCTCTTAGACCAAATTAAAACCAATCATGAAATGAACTGTGAGAACGGTATTTGTTAAGATTTTCTTTTAAATAAAGAACTTTTTAGTTTTAAAAAATCTTACATTTTATCAAAGAAACATCCTGCCCTGCTAATAAAAACAAATAATATATTATCTGAAAATGTTTTGCGGTGGGTGATACTTCGAGTAGACTAGACTGATGCGACTGCGAAGTTTCAGTGTAATTAATTATAGATATTCCGACGCCATTTTTTCGTATCCTTGATAATTTCATCTTGATTTCACTTGTAATGTTTCAGTTTTCTGCCTCCTGGATCTTACATTGATGCCAAAACTTTTACAACGAAGGAATTGGTGGGGCTTATAAACTATCTAATGATGTACCCTGATGTCTACTCTCTTTTCTTTGACTGGAAGGACCATTACTACTTCACCCCACGATCTAGGTCTCATCTGTGCGACCTTTGTTTTAAACTGAATATGAATAACACAAACAAGTCATACAAAGACATAAGAACGTGGTGGAATCCGGATTTCAAGAGACGCTGTGAGACTCAATTGATGAGAGAATTATTTTATGATTCTAGTCCTGATGATGGAAATATTGACTGATTGTTAACATAAATATTTAATAGCGTCTGGTTATACCTCTCTACCGTGTTAACTTTAAAGCTATGCAATGGACTTCCATCCATTCTCAATCTCAATACAGGATGTTAGCAGTCATTTCGACACCCGATAGCAAAAACATTGTAAGTAATTTTACAGTGTAATTTAATATTCAAAGGTTGAAATAAGCAAACGCTGACCTATCTGCGTATCTATTTGCTTTTTGCCTAAGATGAAAATTGAAAAAGTTAGTACGTGTGATTACATTGTAAGTAATTATTTTTATCTCATTGGTCTTATTTTTTTAGTGTAACATTATTGCAAATTTAGTTACAATGTGAAAAAATCTCGATTGGTAAACAGTATACCAGCAAAAACATTGTAAATAATATTGCTTATTATTTTATTTCTCGTGCGATCTAGGTATCGGGGAGTATAATGATCAACAATATGGTAAGAAGACTTACATGAATAATAATAATAATAATAACCATTTGATTCAGATAATTGCATCCATAGAAATATTAGTATCGTTACTTACAGCTACGTCAGTCCTTAAAAAATAAAATTCACTTTAATAGATAGCAGTAGGTAATACTAATAGTATAGAATAATGTGCTTTTCAATTAATGAAATTTAATCAACTGAATGATTCTAAAGTAATTGTATTATTCAATTCAATTGAATTTAATTTAATTAATTAACCCGATCCAAAATTTGAGGATGGAACTATTGATCCTATTCGCAAATGCCATCAGTATATTGTTGCGGCTACCCCGCTCCCAGCTCAGCAGGGATGGGATTATCTTTCTTTTAACTGCATAAAAATTGTCTGTGTGTTCCTCGGCAAACATCCCCGAGGCGCTGCAGTAGCGAGGTAGCCCCAACAGCATCCTGAAGGCATTATTATATTGGAGACGGAGGGCATTGTACGCTTTCTGCGTGTAATTAATCCATAGGCTGCTCGTGTAAAAAACTTGACAGAATGCCTTAAAAAGCGTAATTTTGACTTGTCTTGAACAATGAGCGAACCTACGAGCCAGTATGTTACTTCGCACTGCTAGCGTCCAGACAGACCGTCAGACAGGATGTGTCCCAGATGTTTAAACTGAGTTACTCGATTGAATGGCTCACCATTTAAATAAACACTGGGATTCATCCTATGCGACTTGAAGACCATGTACTCGCTTTTGTTACAATTGTATATTTAACCATGCTTCTCTGCATATGACTCACATACGCTCAACATTTGTCTGAGAGCACAGACCGAGGGGCACATCAGCACCATATCGTCGGCGTAGCTTAAATTGTTAACGCTGACACCATCCACATAGCATCCGACATGCATGCTGCTGAGCTCCCTGATCAGACTGTTGACGTACTACAGGTTGAAGAGCTTGGGTGAGGTTAAACCCCCTTATCTCACCCGCATTCCAACCTATAGGCCTCCGACAATGAACCATTTCATCTTTCGTAGTTGAGCTGATTGCTGTACCAAAACTTAAAAACATTGACGAGCTCACGTGGTGTACTTGTACTAGCTAGCTTATCCCATATGATACCGTAGAACACCAAATCAAAAGCCTTTGTTTTGGTTTTCTGGCTATTAATAATTCTTTTGAGCAATGAAGTTGTAACATTGGTAATCATCAGTAAAATTGACTCTGTCTTTTATTACATTGATGGTGGCTGAACAGCAAATTTGACCATAAATACGTGTAAACAGATGCAAACTAACCCGTTCACAGACAAAAATAATTACACAAATTTGAGTATATTATAATTACCTTGTCAATGACACTTAATAATTGTAAATACTAAGACATTGTATCGCTATAGTAGTTTGGTGTTGATATACATAACTCATTAAAATATAATTTCTGGTTCATATCAAGTTTTATTCTATGATAGTACCCAGTGTTGCTTTTAATAAGGTTTTTTGTCATTAAAACTACTTAAATTGATTGAAATATTGTAAAATATTATAAAAATAGGTAAAAGTATATTAGATATACAATGAAGTTAGACAAAATTCATCTATGCATCAATATAAATTCGATAATAGACCATGGTAAGTAGTACTTACAATCTTTTTATGCGGTTTTATTTTTATTTTTTTTGCATTGTAACTGTATGTATATCAGAAACTATAATAGTTAGAATAATTCAAGATTTATGTATATAAAGGCCATAAAAAGTTACATAAAAAAACCACATTGTCAAATTAGAAAAAAATAAGAAAAATAAAAAATATCACCACTCCAAAGTATTGAAATTAGTAAAAACGTCATACTGTAAACCTATTAAAAATAATTACAATGTTTTTGCTATCGGGTGTCGATTTGGTGCCTGAAAGTTTTGATCGATAAAACCACTTTTTATATCTCTGCTATTTAATTACTAGTCCATATTAAGTTTTTTTTGTAATTAAAATGTTCTTTAGACTTTTGTGTCATTTATCTTTCTTATTTAATAAGAATGAGACCCCACCATCTAGAATCATTTATTGTATCAACAAACTGTCTAACAAAATCGATTGCATTGATAAACGAAATACCCAAAAATCTCTGCCAAACCCGTCTATTTCATTCACAGCCGTATCAATCATTTGCATTATTAAAGTCACCTTTGTATATTTTTTCTTCTGCATTAGAACGATACTGCTCCATCTGTGACAGACGTCTCTCGAGACAGATTTATTATTGAATACTTTTATCCCTACCCTATACCATAAGAGTAGAGACGTCCAGAAGCGAAACTTCTACGTCTGGCAACCATACTTTTCTGTGAATATAACGAGGATTTAGTAAGATCCTTTCTGTATGTATACACTTTGGTAAATCATTCTATTTCATGTATTTATAATATTGATACGATGCTTTTTTATATTCTCTGTATGCCAGTTAATCTGAAGGGTTTTGAATTTAGCGCATATTTTTGTTTTGGCTATTAAAGTATTGTTTATGTTTTAAATTCTACATTTTTATTACTTAGTTACAGTACACCGTCTTAGTACGTTTCAGTTCTGATTTAAATCTGCAAAAATTACAACAGCTTAAGAAAAATTATGAGGTCCTTTGAAATTGAAACAACAACGGTAGACTATTTGGATCATAGAATTTTTTTTTGTTCGCGTCTCTCCTGTGGCCATTGCAAAAGTTAAGGGTATATAGCCGATATTTTTTAGTGAAGTCTACTTTGGCGTGTGGGATGCTTGGCCAACTTTCGGCCCATTTAAACAAATCTCAAGTTTGTTGACTCGAAGTCGCTAATTTTATGTCCACGGGAGAGACAACTTTTGTATCTTTCGCTGTGTATGATCCATTTACTAGGCTAACCAGTGAATGTCAGCTATGAAAGAACGGTAGTTGAGAAGAAATACATTTAACTACTATCGAAATCAAGCAAAGAGCAAACAACACTTAACGTGCTTTCTTTAATATTGTATATGAAGACGCGGTACAAATCACCTTATTAATACGTTTATCTGTCACTTAGTCATCTGCCTCTGCATGACACTGACAAAAACTTTGCTCTTACCAACACGATATGTTTTTATGGATGAAAGGAATAGTTTGTAGTGTGATGAGAATTGGTCCACCTATGCCAAATTGTACTCGTTTGTATTAAAAGAATATGTCCCTCGAGTCGAAACATCCGAGTTACGATTCTAATATTTTTTATTCTTTGCCCATACCCTGACAATGCGACGATTGTCCATCCATCTTCCTTCGTTTTCCCTTTGGAATGCCGCATTTTTTGCCTGTTGTTTATTCAATTTGTGTTAGAAAAGTTGACTGGAAAAGGGAGCGCTCAATGAAGTTTTTTGACGAATTATTCCACGGAGAAATGTTTATTTATTTGTGCAATGAAATTTAAACAAAAACCCTATTCAAAATTTAAGAGAGCATAAAGCATATAAGTGTGAGACTGGGCATTAGATTTTTTTGTTAATTTTCCTTCCAATATTGTAGGCAAGGAAGGTCTGTGAACGAAATTTTAATACGTTATTTTTTATCATAACACTAGCTGTCGCCTGCGACTCCGTCTGCGAAGAGTTGGGGTAGGTATACAAAAAATAGCCTACCACCTATTCTCAGACTTACCGAATATAGAGAAAAAAGTTTCATAACAAACTTGATACTCGCCTTTGACAGTCGCTTTATTTACCTACCAGTCGGCTCACTGCCAACGGTGTTAGTATCAATCACAGAGTAATTTTCTAGTGACAACTGCACAGGAGAATAGAGTCACTACATGTCAATGATAACTGTGAAGTACCTACCCTATTTTATGAAGTGATGGAATACTGGTTACGCTGTAGACAATGTACCTACTTTACTCTGAGAACCGAAGGAGAGCGGTCGAATGAAAGCACTAATAAGAGTGTGAAAGCATCACGATATTTGTAGATAACATACTGGGTTTATCTTTGCATTGAATTATTTTCGCCGAATATAACTTATCCTTGCATCGATTCCCCGATTCCCCATCGATCACAGTCCGCATTAACTTTCTAACATCGAAATCCTGCGATTGGTCCTTTGGGACTCGATCTGTTATTTAACGCAATTAGATGGTATATTAATACCTACACCTGTACAGTCAAGGAATTTAATTCCCTACCCATTTTGTAAAAATGCCTTGTAATATTCGCAATGCATTAAGGTCGAAATGTCAATTGCAACACGTCAAAACAACAACGTTGCTAGCTCTTATAGTGACAGTTTGCCGTACGATATTGGAAATTAAATTAAATTGAGTCCAGGGCGAAAACTGCTGCTAAGAAACTTGGTATCTTATATAAGGTGGGACGGTATTTCACGCCGGATCAACTTTTTACTTTATACAAAGCACAGGTTAGATCATGTATGGAATACTGCTGCCACCTTTGGGACGGTTCTGCCAAGTATCAGTTGGCGGCGTTGGATTCGGTGGAGCATCGAGCCCGAAGACTCATTGGTGATAGATCGTCAATCGGTGGTGTTTGTCTGTTTTTTATCGGATACATTTTGGAGAGTGTGCGCAGGATTTACTTGATTTAATTCCTCCATCTCCATTTCACCAACGGACATCCAGGCGGGGGGAGCGTCTTCATCCTTATGTGGTTAGTATTCCAGTGGCCCGTACGAAGCGCTTCGCGTCATCCTTCCTAATGCGAACTGCTAAAGAATGGAATTCGCTCCCGTCGTCTGTATTTCCTGATAAATACAACCTAGGTCTCTTCAAGGCTAGAGTGAATAGGCGGTTACTGAACCAGTGAGGTACACCTTTGGCCTCATCTACACTTTTCATCAGGTGAGATAGTGGTCAATCACGGATCAGTTTTATGTAAAAAAAAAAAAATTCCTTGACTGTATGTACAAGGTTTCATAAATTTGGAATATTTGAACCAATGGTTGAGTAAGCTCGGATGAGTACCCTCGTTTTCGTTTTTTAGGGCTCCGTACCCAAAAGGGTAAAAACGGGACCCTATTACTGAGACTTCGCTGTCCGTCCGTCTGTCTGTCTGTCTGTCCGTCTGTCACTAAGCTGTATCTCATGAACCGTGATAGCTAAACCGATGAAATTTTCACAGATGATGTATTTCGGTTGCCGCTATAACATCAAATAACAAAAATTGAAGAGGCTCCCATACAACGTGGTTTTTTTGCTCGATATTGAAACGGCAACAGGTAGACGCTTGAAATATTCACAGATTATTTAGTTATCTATTCACTCTATTCAAAATAAAACTAATATTTAAGGAGGGCCCTTATACAACAAACGTGATTTTTTTGCTGTTTTTATAAATAATGGTACGGAACCCTTCGTGCGTGAGTCCGACTCGCACTCGGTTGGTTTTTTGTACTGTGGTCGATAGAATTAAATGTTTCAATACATCTTGCCGATGTATTCAAACATAACAGTATTCCTGACCGTATTTTCACGAAATTGTATCGGGTTCGGAACAGATATACCTAGTACGAAACGGCTCTAAGGCTAGAATAGAATACCGCTCACATTCCACCGCAAAGCGTAAGGGTCAATTCATACCGAAATTTCCTTGGATAAATGCAGCGTCGCGTCGCATTTCACTGTGAATTAACCCTAAACGCTCGTATTGTAAGCTTCTTGCCACAGACACAGGTGTGTGTTCGTTAGTACCGATCGGATTCAGTAGCGTATAATGCCAGCATTCGATTACAGTAACACCGACTCTCGAACCGTTAAATATCTAGATTGGACTGCTAATAGCTAAACCAGTCTATAAGGTATCTATGATTGATATTGAACTTGAATTTGTTCTATTGTATTTGAAGACGCGGTACAAGCCACCTTTGTTCTTTTCGGTGAAAACAGATGGACGTACGAAAAATTTTTAACACAATATTAGTTCCAAATTTTATGCTCTACAATTTTGTAATAGATGATAACATCACTGGAGTTATAGCAACCGAGACAATCACGAAAAACTGACTTTTTTGACATTTGACCTTGAATAACTTACGACGCGGACACGAGATTTTGTGTGACTTTTGAGGCTTAGGACACCAAAATGAAGCTGTATACGAGTTTCCAGCTTATTTCTCATTCCGAAGTGAATCTCCTAATATGACAGGATTAGAAGGAAAAACATCGTGAAGTACCTGAGAGTAATTCGATAGTCCCTGTGAAGTTTCAAATCAGCACAGGACCTCCGTGGGCACTACAACTCAAGCTCTTTTATTCTGAGATTATGCCTGAGCCCAGCAGTGGGACGTAGATTACTGATTGCTTCAAATAACCATAGAGCTTCAGACTAAAGTTTTTAATTTATAAACAACGGTTTCAAAGTTTTTGTCATTAAAATTTATATCCCTTCTTTCTACGCATTCATTACTCGTTAAATAAAATAAAACAGTTGATATCTTTTAAACGGTACGAACTAGGATACTAAGTGTCTTAGGGAAATTAGTTTCATTTGAAAGGAAATGAAAAAACATTCATTTAACCTGAAGAAGCCTTCTTTGACGTTAACGGAAGTAAAAAAAAAACACGGTATAGATCGCCTCTAATTTTTATTTTCCAACCAACTTCGAAACATCTTTATTCAGTATTAAGTCTAGACCCTGACAGGGCATATTCGCCCTCTCGCCGTCAAGCCTCCTCGCATATTCAATAGGGAGTTGATTACGAACGATAAAACTGTCACCTAAATGCAGGTACTTATTACCATAAGAATAGTACGTTACAGTCCTAGAGTCAATGGCTGTTATGTTGTTACAAACCCTGACACATTGCACAACTATGAAATTTCTGAATATTGACACTGTCAACCATAGGAAAATAAATTATATACATACTTGTTGCGTGTGACAGAAAAGTAAGTATAGCATTTTTTCCCATGGGTCACATTGTAAATATTCAGATCAGAACAGTACCTACATCGTGCATTAAGGGCCGTAAGGAGGGGATTACTAACGACACTCTATTAGAAGTCGGACGCATAAGAATTTTGAAATTTTGAAAAAATGCAAATAATAAAATGATTTAGTTTACACTTAAATTGAATAAAGTAATGGTTACCCGAAAAAAGTGACCATCTGTATTGACAGATGGTCACTTTTTTCGGGTCGTTCTACCAACATGTATCTAAAATACTTAGACCACTACTAAATTTATTGCAAAAAAAAAGAATTAAAACACAAAAATAACGAAGTTTCATGAAGCATAGATAAGTTTTATGTTGTGAAATTAGGTTATAGCTAAGTTTTAAAGATATAAATAAAACGTTGGCTGAATTGAAACCTTCTTAGTCTGAAATGACGTACCTACTAACTTGTTTGCAAATTTTAAAACTAAAGTTATATCCCCAAAAACTAGATTTATATCTGTATGTAAATCCATAACTCTCGTATGAACAATTTAGGCCATTGTCTTTTAGTATATAGGCATGGATTAACACCATTAACGATGAAAAATTCATAGTTGTGCAATGTCTCAGGATTTACTTCATAGGTCGGCACTTTATTTTAGCCCTGAAAACCAGATTAACTTTCGATTAACTGCAAAATAAGATTATTTGTTGTTTTAAAACAAATACATAGTTAGTTGATTGAGTTGGCGAACAAGTGACGTCATAAGTTGCTATTGCCATTCAAACTCCATAGGAGAATTGTGTTTTGACAGCTCTGAAAAAGTACGTCAGTTGATTGGTGGTCTCAATATCCCTATTCTAAAAACCAAGTCACAATATTTCAAACAATGTAAAAAAGTACGGAGTTCAGAATAGACACATAATAAGAAGCGTCGGCGCAACTCAAGAGGCCTGGTTAGCACGACGGCTCGCATATTCATCAGCTCTTTGACCCTACTTACCTGCAGTATGCTAATCCTGCCATGCTTGCCTTTCGTACATGTCTTGGATTTAGTACAACACTGTTTTGAATGATTATAATACACTAGCTCTTGCTCATAACTTTGTCTGCGTCATTGGCAAGCTTAGCCGTTCCCGGGATAAAGTATTATACTCATCATCACCATCATCATCCCAGCCTGTATACGTCCCACTGCAGGGCACAGGCCTCCTCTCAGAATGAGAGGGCTTGAGTCGTAGTTCCCTCGCAGGCTTTGTGCGGATTGGGAACTTCACACACACCATTGAATTTCTTCGCAGGTTTGGTTGAATTTCCTCACGATGTTTTCCTTCACCGTAAAGCTCATGGTAAATTTCAAATGTAATTTCGCACATATATTCCGAAAAACTTAGAGGTGCGAGCCGGGATTTGAACCCTCTACCCTCTGCTTGAGAGGCCATAGGTCAAACCGCTAGGCCACCACGGCTTTTTTTCACTTATGTAAGTATTAATTAAATTAAATACACTCAGCAAAAATGTCTGTATTAAAACGGTTTTTTTTTAACTCTATAAGTACTTTTTATGAAAATATTTTAGCTACCTTTACCTGTTAATCTACGAGTATAATTATATAAATTTTATCTGTGCAATGTGCAATTAATACTATTGATGTTTCCACCAGCGGTGTCAAGGTCAAAGGATACGCTATCACTTTTTATTTAGCAGTAGTTCGATAGCAAGGCATATTCGGATGAAAGAAGGGTTCTATTGTTACTAAATAGTAAATGTCAAGACTCTTTTCTCCGCAATCGTAACAAAAGAATGTCATGAAAGTGTCAAAAGGTCAAATCGGTGAGGTGATATTTGTATTTGTGTTTGCATTTGGTGGTAGTTTAACAACATTTATGTTTGAGTTGTCTTCAGGCTCTCATCTAAGCGCCGCACACCGAAGTTACCGGATAACGGTCAACTGATAATCTATGTAGTGTCTTTGTCAGCAATTGCCGAAATCATCGATAGTGTTGAAGAAAATCATAGAATTGGTACTGTACAAATATTACTAAGATTATAGTAACTATAAGGGTGATCGCGCTTCCTAGAGATAAGACTAGAGGCCATATTGTCTAACGCACGGCCGCTTGCTGTCGCATTCACTTTCTCTTTCTGTCATCATTTTATACCGTTTGACAGAAAGAAACAGACTGAAAGTGTACGATGTATGGGAAAGATTCGTCGCTAACTTCTAGACCAGTGATGGTGTAGGGGTAAGCACGCAGCACGGAACGCTGAGGACCTGGGTTCGATTCCCAGCATTGGTCTTTTTTCTGGGGTTTTTTCTGTGCATCTATATTTCAGTTTGTATTTAGTTTGAAATATATGGTTGCACGGGATGACCGTAAAAGTAATAAAAAAAAAAAAAAAAAAAAAATGAAGTTGAAGAAAATAAAAAAATAAATAGAAAAGATACTTCATACTTAACTTGTAGAAAGAAAAGGCAAAGAAAAGACAATACGGGGCTACATCGGTTCTTCGCCCTCGAAAACCCCTACTTAGCATATTTCAGCGAAATCGTTAGCGCCATTTCCGACATCCCCGAAATAAACAAAATATACAAGAATTGTTCATTCAAACGGCTACGACAAAGCAAATTTCTGCGATTACAAATCTAAATTTCCTGTGATATTGCTCCCACACATTGCATCTAACGGTCCGTCGTACCACCAACTCCTAAAACTATCATAGGTCCTATAATCTTTGGCCCATCTTTCATCATTGAGGTGTTCACACAATTCACAAATTCCTTCCAGACCACGTCTGCTATGGAATGTGTACATGTCCTTCCATCGGAAATAACCGGCGTACACATCAGGGTTGTCTATTGTATAGAATATAATGGCGGCGATTTTCTCTGGTGTAACATGATGGGCGTTGATGTACGAACCTGGTGGTAAGAATCTGTAAATAGAATAAGTTTATGTAAATATCATGTTAAAACGAACTTTAGCTTGCACGTCTTTTTAACTGTACCTAGAAGTGGTCAAAAATTGGTTGGCAAATTTTGAAAACGATTTTTATAATGCACCAAATTTGCAAGTTAAATGAAAGCTTTTAAAAATACGTTGTCAATGCTGTTACACCTATATAATTTGGACAGCGTTTTATGTCATCTTTCGTAAGAAGACAGATCTAAAGAGTGAATATAAATAAAGTCTGACGTTGTTGTGGTGAATGGTTCTAATATTATATAAGGCTATTGCTACTTATTAAATTGCTATTTGCTACTAAAATTGCTGAAAGATGGCAGATTTTTTTACATGGAACAGAAAATCAGTACTTACTTATGAAGTTTAGCTCCACTTTTGATTATTGGAACGATACCATTCAAATACGCAGTCAATACTTTATCAGTCAGGTAATCTTCAGCCAAAGTTTTTTCTTGAACCAGAAAAAAATAATAACTGTCTTTGATGATTAAATTGGTAATAATATCACATCCTCCTACAGTATCGTTATTACATTCTTTACTGCATCCAATAACGTCTAATTTTAAATCATATTTCTTTAACGCAGCTCGCATCTTCTTCAAGTAAATTTTTCCGTCTTTATCATTGCAATTTCTGACTATCGTGGCAACAGCAGCTTTTGCTTTCTTCTTTAGAAGATAGTAATAATTATATTTTACAAATGTATTTTCGTAACCAGCCCACTTCACATTATGCCTTGGAGCAACCACTTCACCGTTAGTGTCCTTAACTAAGAAAAATGGACTTAAAATGTCAGAATAAAGTTTGTATGTCCAAGTCCAATTAAAGTAACTCTCGACGTCTTTTCTACAAAGTGGGGTATGGTCTGAAGGCTCCACGCTGTAAAATATATATTTCTGATGTACGGTTCTCAATTTAGGTAACCTCAAATAATTTAAAGCTGTGACGTTTATAACGACAGCATCGAAATTCCTTATGTCTTTCTTAAGAAGGTATTCGTTATCCGTTAAATAGCAATTTGTATGACGGCACATATGGTTAAAAAATTCACGACGTCCTTCTTTGAAGTTCTGTGATTTGTGACTTTCGGTAGTCGCATAAATTAAGATGTATTTTAAATCCTCTGTCCATGTTGGTTCTGTTATATCCGGTTGAAGATTGAACACTTCACTGAGCTGTATTTTTTTTACTTTTGAAACAATGTACGCGGTATGAAAAGTGTAGAAAGCTAGAACAATGTATATGACTACGCCGAAAAAGCTGAGGATGAAGAAAAATTTTGCGTCCGTATTCTTCGTGGACATGGTGTTTGTCGTACGAAACCGCGAAAAGTGTGGGATGCTGTGGAATAACCGTATATTACAGTCAGGTCACAATTTCGTGTTTTGTAAACAATAAGAAACAAAAGAAGCGCGCAAGATCACGGTATTTTGTGGAAGTCAATTTCTGGTTATCGATTATTGAGATTGTCAACATCAATAAACACAGAGAACAATGAAATGGAGTCAACTGAAACAGATACTATCTTTACAGAGGAGAGTAACACATATTTTAACGAACAGATCCGAATTCAGCTGTTGAAAAATTTTCGGGTGCTTTTTCCGATTTGGACCCACACTTTTTGGCTCATCGGAGAGGTGCCTTGCCCTTTACTTTGTTGTATTGTTGATCGAAGGCCTTGCCACTACATCAAAGGGCTCATATTAGCCCCACCCACCTCCCAATAACTTGAACGCTGGCACGGGGCTTATGGCGGCATGGTGGTGTCATCTATCGAAACTATTATAAGTTCCTACTTATACTTGAAGTAAAACTACTTGTATACACCTAATGTTACTAGGATTAATTCACGCATGAATTTGAAGAGACGTTTGATCTCGAGACGCCAAACTGTTGCTATAAAAGCGGCAATGTTAAAACTGGCCAAGAGCGAGTCGCCTCGCACACGAAGGGTTCTGTACCGACGTGCAGTTGCCGTTAAACTCGCGCTAAAAAAGACCAAGAAAAACATGATTCCTTTATGGGCAACCTTATTGTATTTTAACCGACTTCAAAAAAAAGGAGGTTATCAATTCGTCTGTATGTTTTTTTTTTTTTTGTAAGTTTGTTACGCGATTACTCCCTCAAATGTGAACCGATTTTTAAAATTCTTTTTTTGTTTGAAACAGTATACTCCTGAGGTGGTCCCATTGGCACCAAGTCAAGATCTGATTATGGGATCCTAGAGAAATCGAGGGCAAGCTTCAAATTTTACAGACAAACCTATAGTGATTTTAGCATTTTTAGTATCAAGTGAAGTATTTGCATTCAGAAAGTATCATTTGGTAAGCTGGACCTGATGAAGAAGACCGTAGATGGTCAACGGAACTCCTCAACGGGTCAAATCTTGCAAGTTAAATTTGACCCACTTCCCGGTTTCCAATTGAGCTGAAATTTTGCAGACATGTGTGTGAATTGGATGACAATGCAGATCCAGAAGCTGAAGTGGACGTCAGCGATTTCGTTAGTCGACTACGTCACATTGTGAGCAAGTTTGCCCCACAGCCAACTGCATGGCACACAAGCTCCAGTCGCCCGTTCTTTATTCCAAAGGACCTTAACACGTCAACCTACGTTTTCCTTCGCCAAGGACCAGATCGACGTTCATTAGAAGCACCATATTTGGGACCATTCAAAGTACTAAGACGTACTACTAAAACGTTTGACATAGAGATTAAGGGAAAACCCATAACAGTATCCATCGATCGCTTGAAACCAGCTTATGGCATCAGAGATGATTCCATGCCAACACCAACCCCAAAAGAGGTTCCTATTCAAGAACAGGGTACCGTCCGAAAGACACGATCCGGACGCCATGTCAGATTCCCTGATTACTATCGACCGTAGTCACGGTCTCGGTGGGGGAGTACTGTAGGAACCTAAGGCTTAATTAGCAAGAGGCGGCGTGTGCGGCGAGTGCCGGTGACGTCATGGCAATGGAATGCGGCCCGCTGCGCGCGGCCGCTTGCACTGCGCCGGCGATGGTGGTAGTTCGCTACTCTCGCCCGTAATGCACGGATGCTGTCACTGTGCTCATATTCATTTGTTTACGTATTTATAATTAGTAATCCATTCTGTATCCTTAACTTCGTTTCTTCAATTCTATCTGCTAATTCTTGTGCCTATGGTAAACTATCTGTGCTTAAATAATATAACTGACTTACTGGCTATAAACTCGGTGTTTTAATTGTGTACTTACGCTATTGCTGTGTTGAACGCGCATAGACACTACACAATATTATTATGACATGGAGCTGATCTGATGATGGAGCTGAAAGATGGCCATAGAAACTCTGTAATAAAAAGATACGACCGCATTGAGTTTGAGCTCATTTGATTTGTCTTGACGAGTACTTTGATCCTAGATGGTAACTAGGGTCTGAAGATGGAGTTGGAAGGTGACCATAAGAACTCCGTAATAAAACGACATAACCCCATCGAGCTTGGGCTCGTTTGATTCGTCTTGACGAGTACTTTGGTAACCAGGATCAAAAAGTACAGTCAGCAAAAAGTGCCTGTTGTATCTCATAATGTTGATTGTTCTAAAATTTTCTGGCGAAGAATGTTTGGCATACTGTTGAAAGTCTTGAAGCATATTTGTTCGTCCTTATATTGATAACAAGAACATCGAATTACCTACAACGTTTTATTACTAATATTAAATTGGCCAAAGCAGTGCTAAGAATTGTGTAAGTTATTCACCTAAACTATAGTAAGTAGGTATGCCACCTACAAAGAAAAGGGGGCAATATAAAATACCTACAAACCACCTCTCGCTTAACCTTGTTAGGTTCGTTAGTTATCTTGCGTCCCGTAGAGTGGGAATGGAAGTCAAGTTAGCGGAGGGGGGCTCGGGGGGCGAAGCCCCCCGCAATAAAAAAATGATTTCAAACCATCCCCCGTTTAACCTGGTTAGGTTCGTTAGTTAGTTACCTTGCGCTCCTCAAAGTGTTATCAAAGGGGTGAAAATAAAAGCCCCGCTCTTGGAGGGGAGGGGGGCTCGGGGGGCAGAGCCCCCTGCAATACAAAAAGTCTGTTAAACCATGTACCGTTTCACTTGGTTAAATTCGTCAGTTATCTTGCGTCCCTCAGAGTGGTAATAGAAGCCTCGCTACTGGAACGGGGGGCTCGGGGGGCAGAGCTTCCCGCATTAAAAAAATACCTTCAAACTACCCCCGTTTAAGATAAGATAAGATAAGATAAAAAAACTTTATTTTTTCACAACACAAGGCACACACAAAAAAAAAACCTGGTTAAGTTCGTTAGTTACCTTGCGATCCTCAGAGCGTAAACAGAAGCGGGGCTTCGTTTACTGGCTACGCCTACGCATCTTTTTTATACGAATACAACTAAAAAGCCAAAAATAAAAATTTTTAAATAAAAAATAGAACCGCCTTCAAAAACACCCAAAAAAATATAATATCTTTCTACTAATCTGTTTGAAGTCGGGCCTCAGCTTGAGCAACCAGGAGTGGACCTAGTAATTAAATTAATAAATAAATATCCCGGGACAATTCACACCAATCGACCTAGTCTCAAAGTAAGCAAAGCTTGTGTTATGGGTACTAGGCAACGGATAAACATACTTATATAGATAGATACATACTTAAATACATATTAAACACCAAAGACCCGAGATCAAACATTCGTGTTTTTCATACAAATATCTGCCCCGACGCGGGAACTGAACCTGGGACTTTATAGTAGTAATTTAACTTACCTACCTATTATACCTACTATCTGTTGGGCTTCCACCACTCCTGCTAGCTCGTGCTGAGGCCCGACTTCAAACAGATTAGTAGAAAGATATTATAATGCTCATTATAGTCGGTTAAATTTTTATTTAATATTTTTTTGGGTGTTTTTGAAGGCGGTTCTATTTTTTATTTAAAATTTTTTATTACTTGTTGTTATGGCGACCATAGTCACACACATATTCTGTGAAAATTTCAGGGGTCAAAAGTTACAGACTCTTGATGTTGACGGGCAGAGCATTAGTAATAGGGTACAGCACCCGTTGAATCATCATCATCATGGTCAACCGAATGATGTCCATCATTCCATGTCGAAGGCTGGCCTCCTCCTAAGAACGCAACAATGAGATCCAGCGCCGCCCGCATTTACCAGAATCAGAAGGTCGGAACCTTAACCTGATCATCTTTGTGGCGGATCTTCCCACGCTACGTCTTCTGGTACAGTCAAGATCATAAATATATTTTCGTTACCAAGGCGTCAACAATATCTATACAACTCTATGCCATTAACAATAAGGTTGACATTTACATATAGTTGACGCGATGGCTGCATAGATATTAATGTTTTGTCTCTACATGGCCGCCACTCAAGAACACAAGTCCCATCCCATTGGCCATCATTTCTTTGTATACGGAACCCTAAAAGGGTTTATTCGGTAGTCCAAAGCGTTCATCACAGCTCCACATTAGCACAAACAAAGTGAAATCACATACGCTTCGTTGGAAGTAAATAACGTTTAGCTTCTAAGCACTCAAAGGATGTCTGTCTCGCAGCCAAAAAGCTCTCGGAGAATTTTTTCATCTGCCGATGTCTCCCTCTATTTGCTTAGACCTGTTTCGTTAGAGATTGTACGTTTCCATTGTGTAAGAAGACGTGCGGAAATATTTTTATAAAAATACAATCTAGATCCACACTAGCGCCAAACGACCAGAGCAAATGTTACAATGGATTTCGACACACTTAATGTGCTGACCTACAATGTCCGCACTTTGCTGAAAGATGAGCGCCTAGTCGAATTGCAAAATGCACTCAAAGAAATCAAGTGGGATATTGTAGGTCTTTCGGAGGTGAGAAGGATTGGCGAGGAAACAACAGAAAACGAAAATGGTATATTCTACCACTACGGAACCGCAAATGGTCTTTATAGGGTGGGTTTTCTAGTGGCGAAAAGGTGGAAGAACAATATCTTAGAATTCATTGGATACTCTGACAGAATAGCCGTCCTGAAGTTTAAAATCACGGGCAAACTTACACTGACTTTAGTTCAAACGTACGCACCTACATCCGCACACTCTGACGATGACGTAGAAGACTATTATGATCTTTTAAACAAGGCTTGCGAAGAACACCGAGGTACCTGGAATATGGTCCTCGGGGATTTCAACGCCAAGGTCGGTGTGAGGCAAGAACTGGACAACGATGAGGTTATCGGGCCATATGGGTTGGGCAACCAAAATGCACGTGGTTCTCGTTTGATCCAATTCGCCTTCGGACAAAACCTCAAGATCTGCAATAGCTTCTTCCCTAAGAAAAAACAATGACGTTGGACTTGGGTTTCTCCAGCAGGAAATTCTAAAAACGAAATAGACTTCATCCTGTCATCTGACCGGCATATTGTCAAGGATGTTAGTATTATTAATACAATAAAATTTAGTTTCGACCACAGACCACTTCGCGCCAAAATATCTTTTAATCTAAAAATACGCCGCCAATCCCTGTTTAGTAATAAAATAAAAGTCATAGATAAAAATACACTACTCAACAATACAGACCAATTTAATTTAGAACTGAGCAACTTTTTCGAAAATTTAACATTAGATGCAAATGATGTAGAACAACAATATTTCAATATAGTTAAAGGAATCCAACAAGCAAGCAATAAAATTAAAGTAAAAAAGAAAAGCCTTACAAAACTGTCCGACAAAACCCTCTATTGGAAAAAAGAAGCACTCTACAAATGGGAACATCAGAATTCAATAATTTTGACAGATATGTTAAACGCAATATCAGGAAAGACATACGTGCATTGAACTCTGAATTGATAAAGTCGGCCCTTCTGAACAATTGCTCCCTCAGAGTAGCTAAGCAGGGCATAACACGATCGAAATCCTGGATCACGGGGCTGCGAGATGAAAATGGTACCCTCCATAGAAATAGGCAAAAAATCCAAACTATTTGTACCCAATTTTATAAGAAATTATACTCCAACACGACTCAAGCCAACAATAATGTAGAATACTTCTGTCCTGACACCATTGCCCCTATAACGGACATGGAAGTCTCGTACGCCCTCAAGAGTATGAATTATGGAAGAAGTCCAGGATTCGATGGTGTCACAACAGAAGCGTTAAAACTTGGCAGTCCAACTCTCCTCCCACATTTGACAAAGCTCTTTAACATCATGTTACGTACAGGTACACTACCACCCAGTTTTTGTCATTCCAATATTATCCTGTTATTCAAAAAAGGTGACAAGAGCGATATCGGCAACTATCGTCCTATAAGCCTAGTGTCCCATGTTTATATGATATTCATAAAAGTAGTAGAACGCCGTATTTCAGTACAGCTTGACCAACATCAGCCAGTGGAACAGGCAGGGTTCAGGCCTGGCTTCTCTGCCACTGACCACCTCCATACTGTAAACCAAATTATCGAGAAATCCAATGAGTATAATAAAACCCTTTACTTAGCGTTTGTGGATTATTCCAAAGCGTTTGACAGCGTCCATCACTCCGCAATAGTTACAGCCCTCCATAGTCAGAACATAGAACCTACCTACATACGCTTAATACAAACCATTTATAACAGCAGCACTGCAGACATTAAATTACAGTCTTCTGGTCAATCGTTTCGGATTGAGCGAGGCGTCAAACAGGGTGACCCACTATCTCCCAAATTATTCACAAGTGTCTTGGAGGAGATCTTTAAAAGCTTGGCGGTCTCATGGGAGTCCAAAGGTATCGGCGTCGGAGAGAGGAGGTTAACTAACCTTCGCTTTGCCGACGACATTGTCCTGTTTTCTTCGTCACATCAAGAGCTCGAAACGATGCTACAAGAACTTAGCACGGCGAGCCTTCAGGTTGGATTAATGATGAACATGTCAAAGACCCAAATTATGACAAACAGCACGAAACATAGGATCGTAACACTAACAGATGGGCAAATAATACATTATGTCGACGAGTATATCTACTTGGGTCAAGTAGTCTCTTTCAAGTACAGGCAGGACAAGGAAATAGAAAGGCGCCTTGAGAATGCTTGGAAGAGCTACTGGTCCATGAAGGAGCACATGAAGGGCAGTCTTCCAACGACACTGAAGCGCAAACTCGTCGACACGTGTATCTTGCCCGTCCTGACCTATGGTGCACAAACATGGTCTTTGACTGAGAATCAGAAATCCAGACTGAAGGTTTGCCAACGAGCTATGGAGCGCAGCATGTTGGGTGTGAAGAGAATCGATCGTATCCGGAACACCACTCTGCGCTCCAGAACTCGAATAGCCGACGTGGGAAAAAAGACCGCCAAGCTCAAATGGGATTGGGCCGGGCATGTGTGCCGGATGCATCCTCAAAGGTGGGCGCACTCAGCCACGTGGTGGGTGCCGCATTACGGTTACCGGCGGCGAAGCAGACCAAGGCGCAGATGGCGAGACGACCTGGACGCAGAGTTAAACGATTGGCCAGATTTTGCTCAGGACAGGGAGCTGTGGAGGACCAGAGGGGAGGCCTTTGCCCAGCAGTGGGACACAATTATAGGCTAGTAAAAAAAAAAAAACATCACAATTGGCTAAGTAAAGTTTTTTGAAGAGGTGCTAATTATATTTTTTTCGACAGTGGTCGACTTCAACACCAAGAAACTGCAGCTGTTTTATTTTTATCTCCTTTTATTTATTGGAAATATTTTTTTAAGTGTTCGAGATGACATTTGTGAGATTTTACGGCTGACAAGCGGTTCGTGCTCAGTACTAAGAAGAAATAGAAAAAAAAACGAAGTCAACTGTCGCTTCTGTTAATGTCAAAATAAATCTAACCGTTTGCGTTTCGTTTGCTTTGCGTTGTCCAAGAAGCAGTTCCAAAATAGTGATCGAAAATATTCAATCGTGATCCAATTATCGTGCATAGGCCGTGGAGAAATGAGATAAAATAGAAAGTCCGGATTTTATGCGGAGGTCGATAAAAATAGTCCAAAAAGCACACTAAGCACACCAAAACGCAAAGCAAACGAAACGCAAACGATCTGATATTGTCAGAAGTGACAGTTCACTTCGGTTTTTTTTCTGTTTCTACTAAGTACCTACTGAGCACGAACGGCTTGTCAGCCATAAAATCTCACAAATGTCATCTCGAACACTTAAAAAAATATTTCCAGTAAACAATAGGAGATAAAAATAAAACAGCTGCAGTTTTTCGATCTCCAGAACGCCGACTGTCGAAAAAAAATATAATTAGCACCTCTTCAAAAAACTTTACTTAGCCAATTGAGGCTGTTGATGTTGCCGGCCTTGCAAGAAACGGTATACTCGTTCTTTTAAGGCACCCATGTAGTAAGATGGAAATACTCCAATCGAAAGTTTATTCAAAAATTTGCACGAATATGACATAAAAAGACTGCTTCACCTCACAAAAGAGGAGCACCATTCATCGAGGTAGTACCTACTTTTACACATCTTCAGATTACACTGAACGATGTGGTTTTTTTACTATTTTTAGCTCTCAATAGTATCCAATTACATTCATAGGAACCTTGAATTTGGTATCTCAAAAAGCTTTACCTGCCTATATTTGATAAACCTAACAAATAACAACTTTGGCAATTCGAATTTACATTGCTGACTTGAGGAGCTCCTGCTGATATGGATATCGCGGGGAATGCCTCCTGAATGTATGCTTAGTCCTTTCAAAACGTATCTCGTGACGGCCGGTAGCAAGCAATGGAAACGAGCGGGCTCTTTGCATGTAGGACGTGAAGTCTTCGGCAAATATGGACATCGCGTATGAAGTCAAACAGAATTACGTATTCCATAAAAATATACCCCTTTTCGCGCACGTGACAACTGTAACGCGTTTTGGAGCTGCCTTATCATTTTATATTATCATCGTTCATAATTCATAACAAGAGCATAATATAAAAGCATCTTTACGAGTTCGATCAATTTTGAGAGGTTAAGATTAAGAGGCTCAGACTCGTCAAGACCACTTATCTGAAATAAGTATACTTTCTGTAAAGGTGCACTTATTTAAGAGGTTCACTCGGAGGAGGCTATCTCCAAAAATGCATTTCCCAACGGGTAGGCACACTTTCTCAGATAGATCATTTTCCCAGAAGGTACACTTTTTCCAAAAAACTGTTATTATCCGTATTTTATGAACGGCCGTGTCAATGTACATTTTTGGGAAAGTGTACGTTTTGGAAGTGTACCTACATTGTGCGGTCGTTGTGGTGTCGGGTTTAGAAGTACACCTCTCCATTTCTTCCGTGGATGTCGTAAGAAGCGACTAAGGAAATAGGTTAAGGTATAGTGTATGTGAGCGATAGGCTAGCAACCTATTACCACCACTACTATTGTACTCGTACCACTTTTATCAGACTTTAAATCTAAAATTGCTAAAAGTAGCCCCGAACTGTAAATGTTTCGTGTGCTCTGCTCTCCCCCTTTGGGGATACAGGCGTGATGACTGTGTATATCTATATACACATTTTGGTTGGTTTTACGAGACTAAGCTAGTAGACAAAGAACTGTGGGATTCAAATAATGGATGTGATGCACAAAATGATACACATCATCACCTCATCATCATCGTCCAAGCCTATATACGTCCCACTGCAAGGCACAGGCCTCCTCTCAGAAAGAAAGGGCTTGGGCCGTAGTTCCCACGCGGGCCCAGTGCGGATTGAGAACTTCAGACACACCATTGAATTTCTTTTCAGGTGTGTGCAGGTTTCCTCGCGATGTTTTCCTTCACCGTGTTAAAGCTCATGGTAAATTTAAATTATAATTTATTCCGAAAACTCAGAGGTGCGAGCCCGGATTCAAACCCACAACCCTCGATTTGAGAGGCAATAGGTCAAACCACTAGGCCACCATAGCTTAATGAATTAATGATACACACACGCTCTTATTAACTTGGCTGTGTCGTATGTGACCATTCTAAAGTTCACACTCATTCCTTTTTGCTGCTGACTTTTGCCATTTTGTAGTTTACTAATAATATTTTGAACTAGCTTGTTCCCGCGGCTTAGCTCATGTTAATTTCGGAGTTCGAATAAGAAATTCTATCTAATTCTGTTTCTCCATACAAATTTTGGATCCTCGTTTCATGTCCTTAAGCGGGTGAATTTTGGAAAATCCTTTCTTAGCGGATGCCTACGTCATAACTCGGTAGTTAAGCGTCACTATCTGCGTGCTAAATTTAAATGCAATCAGTGGTTAGAGCTGTGTTTTGATTGGTCAGTCAGTCAGTAAGGGCTACCTTTTATGTACCTACTTATATCTAACAGATTGGTCGTATCGCACGTAGCACAACCTTTCAGAATATTAAGTAATTTTACATATTTTTTTTAGTTTTTATTTAACTTTCGCAATGTTTGTTTATTAGTACGTATGTTAAGGTTGAATCTTACGCATTGAATTTGACCCACTTCTACGAATTGTGATCAGATCGACTCGAAATTTGGTACGGTCGACCAAGAAAGTGGTCTACCAGTTTTGACAAAAATTTCTGTGACATCTAAATATCCCTAAGTCACTGTCATCATGTTATTGCAAGGGAAAATCGACCTCGTTGTATCATGGCGTGCAAATGAACTTCGACCGTAGGGGGGTAGGTTTTTGGCCGACTGTACATATTAAGTGCTTTAGATGACAATGCAAACACGGTCAAGAAGAAGCGAGGTCAGTAAATAGTTTTTTTTTTTTACAAAATATTAATTAAGATTCGTCTATTTTTATCTTTGGTCTGAGGTTTTAGCAATTACCTTTTAAACTTAAATGTCAACTCAATAACGGTTTAATAAAGGTGTTAATGAAAATTCAACGTCATGTGACAGCTCCAATTCCAATATTCGATATAAAAGGGATTATTTCATTTTCGGCACTTCGCACGCACGGTCGGAGTTGAATGTTGTTGAATGTTGAATTTTATATTTGGTGTTAAAATATAAAATACATATTTACATATTAAAAGTAAGTTAGTATACTGATAGTGACGGCACCCAATCATGGACACATTAAGCCCAGTAGTGCCCAGTAATGGACAGAAAAGGCCTTAGCCCACCATTCATGGACTTTAACAGTTATGACCATCAGTTATCTGAGCATAATGTTGATAGTTTAAAAAAGTAGCGTCCGTTTCTTAAAATTTGGGATTACGGAAAAAAAATGTTACTGGTGCTGTCATCCTATGTATTAGCTCAGAGAGAGATCGCTTTTGTAAAAAAATAATGAAAACTGAAAATGCGTTTATTTCAATTGTAATGTCACTGTACTGTTGTTGGTGTTCAATAAAGAATATTTGTAGCCGTTAGAATTTCCAGCCAGCTTCCTCCAGAGCAGTGTCTCGGAGATTGTGACGTCACAAATACCAAAGATGGCGACCGCATCGACTGGCGTTCGAACTATTCAACATATTTGAGGAATGTCCGCATACCGGGCATTGATTGACATGGTATAACTTACCCCAAATTTACAAGGAAACCACAAATACACGATCCTGTTTCATAAATGGCCTGCGAGGGTTCACCTGAATAAAATAGATAAGTATAGATAGTCATGAGATTAACAATAAAACAGTTCAAAAATTAGTTCAAAGTAATTAATGGATTTAGAAAAAAATATGAAATAAAAGATGAACCGACTCTTAAGTATGACTCAACAATGTAGAGCCATGTTGGAGCTAGCCGCTGCATCACAAATGGGCCGGCTCGTCCGGGGCAGTACCACCCTCTCACAGAACACCGGCGTGAATCAGCAGTACTCCTGCTGCGTTTCGTACGGTCAGTGAGAGCGCCGGGGGCCCAATACCTCTCCCCCTCCCCTATTCCCTCTCCTTTTCCCAGGGCCGACAACGCACTGGCATCGTGTAAAGCGCTGCGGGTGTCTATGGACAGTGGTGATCATTTAACATCAGGTGACCCACTAGTTCGTTTGTCTGGCCCCTTTAACATAAAAAAAAATCTCGAAAATAACTTTCTACTGATTTGATAAAAAAAACTTAGGGGCATGGGCGACGGGCGTGGTAGATACACATTTTACGGTAAAAAAAAATATTTTAATGTCATTATCCAGGGAGAAAACAAGGGACTTCGTGTGTATGAGAAATAGGTTCGCATGGCACGCTCTTAATAATCAGTTTCTCCAACAACTCGGCTATCTGGTCGTCTAAATAGTCATCGCTTTCAAACCAAACCGTTAGCGTACCTACTGTACACAATTCGCTCGTGTTAAACGCTTTTATTTATTCACGAAGCAACCCGTTATTCATCGAACATTGTTACGGAAACAACGGATAGGAAGTTATAAATGACGTTTCGGTTGTTCGCATCCCGTTCGCGTTATTTTCATTGCGTTGATAAGGTTGTAATAAATCGTTTATTTGTTTATCGGATATTTGTAGGATATTTTTTATCACAAGATAACTTCTTAATCCATTTTTTAACCCGTTTACGGGAGGTTATGAAATTGTAAAAAGCAGGGGAAATGATTGATCATTCACGATAACTTCTTGACGTAGGTTAGATTAAGTTAGCATGAGGTGCAGTGTCGGAAACTGGTGTTTCCCCAAACAGAGACAAATGCATAAGGCGCATTTTACGCACCATAAAAAAAAAGATTAGGTTAGCCTAACCTACCTGCATGTGTGTAAGGCATGATGCCTTGTAGAAGTCAATTGGCTTTATAAAATGCATATATTGTTCGTAAGTTGTCTTCATATCTTGAATTTTTGCTTCTGGCGTCTAACGTCCTGTTCTCCAAACGTCCAATCCGCCAAAGGTCGTTCTCCGAACGTCTAATTCCCTAACGTCCAGATCCCCAAACGTCCAATCCTCAAACGTCCAGTTCCCCAAACGTCCAATTCCCCAAAGATCCAGTTCCCCGTATTTACCTTAATTTCTCACTGACAATAAGTTTGATCCTAATCCAGGATATTAATGTGAGACAAATTTCATTAAAATCCGCAGCCATTTTACCATGAAAGAGTAACCTAACATGCAAACATAAAAAATCACGTACTTTCGCATTTATAACATTAGTGGAACTAGTAAGATTTTAATACTAACTGCAATACTGGCCGTTTAGAATATGTATACTGTATAATCAACTAATGCCGCTCAGAAGTCCGGTCAATGAAGCAAACGTGGTCAACCAGATTGATTAAGGTCATTGTCCTAGCCACAATTGGGCTAGTAATATACGTAATACATGGAAGGATTAACGCGAGGCACAGAATGATGCATCGGGTCCATTGTGGTATGAATCAGTGCAAGAGACAAAGATGTGCCGACGTCGGGTAGATGAAGTGCATTGTAGAGTCTAGATACGCTGTTAAGTTTTAAAATTGGCTTCCAAGTTTCCACTAGTACATCGTTTTCCGGAATTTAAATAATAAATAAATAAATTTCACAGGAACTTTCTCACCGATTGACCTAGTCACAAAGCAAGCAAATTTTAATAAAAAAATGAGGAAATTGTGCGGTTTTCTTATTCAAAATCACGAGTACAAATCATTTTCGTTAAGAAAAAAAGCGTCTTTATTTTTTTTTTGGTCAGTTATGTGACGTTTTTTTCATACAGTTTAAATTGTATGGAAAACTAGGGACTTTTTTAATCATCAAGATCAAAAGCGCTCCTGATTCTGAGTAAGTAAAACTCAAAATTTCCTCATTTATAAAAAAAGTGAGGGGTACGCTTTTTATTGAAAACGCCCCACGTGTGACTGTCAAATCATTTTGTATGGAGGCAGTGAACGTGTTAAGTCTTTGGGGAAGACTCAACAGTGGATGTCTCGATGTAGAATAATAAAAGAATAAACAAATCCCGTAGGTATCTATTTTTTATTTCATCGTTAAACTGAGACGAAGCCTTGTGTCTGACTACTTGACTGTGTTACTAAGATACACGATCTACAGTCTATTGATACTGACAATGAATAGAAAATGTACTTATATTGAAATGAAGCCGATACACATACCTGCTCTTCTAATCATCATTTCAGCCGAAAGACGTCCACTGATGAACATAGGCCTCCCCCAAGGCTCGCCAAACAGATTGGCCCTGCGCCATCCGCATCCAATGCGTTCCCGCTACCTTCACCAGGTCGTCGCTCCATCTTGTTGGAGGCCTACCTACACTGCGTCTTCCGGTCCGCGGACGCCACTCAAGAACCTTTTTCACCTTTCGGTCCCATCGGTCGTCAGTTCTACGGGCGATGTCCCCTCTGCCACAGATCTCTCTCTCTCTCTCTCTCTTTTGCTCTTCTAATAATAATAATAATAATAAATTAATTTATTGCCACAACCAAACAAACCGGTGGTAGATTCTTCGACGTTCATAGGAGCATCAATTTGATGCCTAAATTGAATAAAGAATTTTGACTTATACAAAAAATAAATACAATGGACATAAAAAAAAACATACCGAAACACAAAAAAAAATCTTCGTAGCAATAGGCTTAGGCTCAGCAACAGCATAGAATGCTACCGGTTGAGGAAGCCGGCGGCGGTGATTTTCACCCTGCGCCCTCTCGCGGCGCGTTAAACACAGCTATACGGGAAGGGATATTTACAAACAAATCTATACATATAATAAATCTGTAACAAGTCGGTGTCTGTACATTGAATATATTTGAGAAAAACTGTCACTAGGGCTATTTATTAGCACAATAGAACCCGAAACAATGATTTTTAGAATTATTGTCTGTTTGTCTGTTTGTCTGTGCGTTTGTGCGCGCTAATCTCAGAAACGGCTTAACCTAGAAGGATGCGGTTTTCACTGATATGTTGGTATTTTCTTGGATTAACATTTAGTGTTTGTTTCATTTGAATCGATTCACAAATAAGAATGATACGTCTATTTTAAGAATTTATCGAACAAGTTTTTTTGTTTGAACGCGCTAATCTCAGGAACTACTGCTCCGATTTGAAAAATTCTTTCAGTGTTAGATAGCATATTTATCGAGGAAGGGTATAGGCGGAAGAATGTTTCAAAATCGGGGGTTTTTGAAGTAAAACTTCTATAGGCACGCTTGACTTGTGGTGAATGTGAACGCGGGTTTGGGGGGTAATTTTTTTATATCGAGGAACTAAGGAGAGCCGTAATTGATGAAAAAGCAAATTGGATAAAAAAATAAGCTGCCCAAATTACAAAAGCTATAAACAATAAAATTGTCCCGTGATATTTAATTGATTTGATTGATTATTTAATGAAATCTGGCAGTTCTTATCTAAAAAATGGCAGTGCATCACAGTCATATTCATAGCCTATTCTTGTGGTCTTTGGGGAAGTATCAGTTCCATATGTCCAGTCGACTACAAAAAGATCGATACCGCCAAAGTTACAAAGATATGTATACACACCTTTATTGACTTAACATTAAGGTCGTGTATACATATTTTTGTAACTTTGGCCGTATCGATTTTTTTGTAGTCGACTGTCCATGTTTAGTACGGTCGGGATAAGAAAACCTTCACTTCACCAGTTATTAAATTGATTCCTTTATATCAAGACATAGACAAGTCATAGTACCTTTTGAAAAATGGGAAATGTCATGCGATATTCTGATTCGTTTAAAATAAAATGTTGACAGGATTAACAATTGCCCTAGTGCAAGCAATGTCAACTTTAAGGTGACGAAACTTTTTTTAAACAGACTGTACACCGTGTTGTTTAGTGTTTAAATAGTACCTACCTAAAATACCTATTTGATGTCGTGCACAAATTAGCTACCTAGTTACGGTTTGTTACTCGTTTTAGGCTTTAGTAGTCTTTTGACTGGCTGAGAGTCTCCCCAAATCTATGGACGCGGAATTTGCTTCGGAAAAACCTTTTATGTCAACGCAATAAGAGCGAAAAAGCCGTCGATCGGCTCGGCTACGCGGGCCGAATGGAGCCGAGCTGATCGACATATTTTTCGCTCTTATTGCGTCGACATAAAGGTTTTTCCGATCGGCTGAAGCCAATTCCGCGTCGATAGATTTGGGGAGACTCTTAAACGCAACCCATATAGTTTCGCAATACGCGTCTACCTGTCTATATTATTATTTATTATGTCCGCAGCTTATCCAAAATTACCCTCTATTGGGTCAAAGTACCCCGTCCTTACAGTAGTTGAAATAGATTGCCATCAGAATCATCCTTTGTAGAAAATACGAAAACTTACACATTTAATTCAGTTTTAATGAAATAATTTAATTAATTGGCAATATCGTGACACCAAATGGCATTAGACCGCAGAATCAAAGAACGCCCTTGTATTTAACAGCTGTTTAAATCATTTTAATTGCCGTTAAAGTAATTAACGCTTTCACGAGTTCCGTTAAAAACTGGCGACTCGCCGCGGCTGCACGCCTTGGGACGGCGTTATACAGTTAGAACCAAAATAATTAGAGATGTGCCGATTATGACTTTGGCCAACTAGCCGTCTAGTCAGCCGATTAGTCGGCCAAGTCGATCACGGTTTCGGGGATTTCCGTAAAGCTTTGTTTACATTTGATTTGCGCGAAAGTCGCAAAAGCCGGCGCGGCGCCGCCTGCGATCATGTCGAAAACGGAAAATATGAATAAATAATCAAGGTTTTTATTTAATGTAATTGTAGTACATACAAAGTAAGAAGCCGGATAGTCGGCGCTCTTTGCCGAATAGTCGCCGACTATGATAATGGCCGGATAGTCGGCTTTACCGACTATAGTCGCCGACTATTCGGCACATCTCTAAAAATTATCTTACTAATATTAAAAACGTAAAACTTCTATGAAACTGCAATACCACGTAACCAACAATTGCTAATGCCGCGTAACTGACTTGTGCAATTTTTACAGAAGAGCATTAAAATTAAAAATCTTTGTGGTTATTGATTTACTTGATTGACTTAGGTACTTACTTAAATTTAAATTTGAAACATTTTATTAGTTACGCGGCAATAGCCATTGTTGGTTACGCGGTATTGCAGTGTCATCGACGAAAATTTATTTGGATGGATGGATGTGTGGATGTTTGTTACTCTCTCACGCTATAACGGATTGAAAGATTCCGATGAAATTTGGCACTCAGTTTATAACCTTGATTAACTTGTTAGATACTTTTATCCCGGAAAATTGCACAGTTCCCGCGGCTTTCAGACAGAGTCGCGGGCAACAGCAGTCTACTCTAAATCATTTGTAGTACGGCTAGGCTATAGGATGTTATAATAATCTCCATCAGGCAATCTTTTCTCGAAGGCTTGCAGATGTGACTCACACTATGTCTTTAAAATATTGGGAACACTGCTTGTATATAATAGTATATTTTATAATAAGTGTATTTCTATCCGTTTATGTATCGTATTTACCAAAAAATTGTATTGTAGCTTTCACTATTTCTGGCTTTTAAACAGTTTTTAGCCGATCTGTATTTTTTTTATTCATTTAGAAAACAAACGGTAACACGTTCTCTCTTTTGAATCAATAGTTCCATTAATGATAATAATAATCTAATACCTTTAAACGAGCAATTCTTAGTATTCTTATTTTTCTACTTACTTATTACGGGGATCTCGGAAACAGCTCTAACTATTTCGATTATAAAAATTTGCTATATGACCTGTAGTAACTGTAATCTTGGAGTGTAAAATTATAGAAGCAGTACGTCGATGATTTCTTCTCCATTTTAAAGGGTGGCAAATCTAAAAATTGTTACACTTCAATGCCATTCACTCTAAAATAAGGTTCACGAGTTGGAATCGAAGCGCAGCTTAGCTTTCCTCGATGCAATTAATTGAAGCAATTAAAAATAATCTTGGCTCTATCCCGCACAACACGTCCAAGTAAGAGCTGCGTGGCAACATCTTGCACTAATTGGTCCGCGGCTCGGAGATGCGCGATTTATAGCATTCGGCACCTGCAACCGTTCCTTAGCATTTTACTGACTGCCTCAGGTGTCATTAAAATAACTGTTTAAATTCAGATGATTTACGTAAGGTCAAAGGCAAATGGGCCAAGGTCACGGTTACCTGGGTATTTTTAGCATAATTAAAGACACAAATGGCCTTAACACAAAATCATCATCATCATCATACCAGCACAAAATAAACCCAGTTGGGTTCCAGGAGTTCCTGGACAAGACTGGACATACTTAAATTGACAGTTTTCTATGAACATATTTAACGCAGTCAGCTGTCGGACTCAAGATTTTTTCAAGTGCCTCAAACGCACATTTGCGTTCAACGCATATTATGCGGTCCCGGCATTGAATGTGTTAGCGGTTGTCTAAGTTGTGGTAACACGGGAACAGTCAAACTCGTTCGGAGGCTTTATTGTCTACCCCAAATCGAAATCATAATCAATTTCATCACCTCTTTCAATCAAACCACACAAGTTAAGGTAGAAAGAGATGGTAAATGTCATCGCATGCCGCGCGTGAGATGATAAATAAATAATAAATAATGCACTAGCTGTGCCCGCGGTTTTACTATAAGTGGACTATTCAACACAAAAATATTTTTTCAATTCGAATCATTAATTCCTGAGATTAGCGCGTTTGACCAAACAAATAAATTCTTCAGCTTTATAATACTTAAATCTCTCTCTAAAGTCTTCGCATTCGGAATCACAATCGTTTTCACCCTTTCTTCTGTCAAACGACACAGGATAAGGCTGCGTTTCCACCAGAGATATAGATGTAGATGCAGTGCCTGAGATGTAGTGCCTTGAATAAGATATACCTACATAAACACACTGAGTGTAAAAATGTTTTCTTCATTGCTAAAGTTTTGCAAGCTAATATTTTAATGCGAGGCATGCATAGTAATTTCTTTTCTGGCAACTTATGATTGGACGCGGGAATTCAGTACTTGGGATCGCCAACTTTGCCTGGCTATAGCAGTTTGTACCTTCCTGTTGGTACGCGTTAGACATAACGAGGATATAACCCAAAAATACATCCTAGCCTTTATACGCCCCACTGCAGGCCATAGGCCTCCTCTCGGAATCAGAGGGCTTACCACTGCGGATTGGGGACTTCGCATACATAATGACATATATGAACGTCTTTGCTGGCGTGAGCAGTTTTCCTCGCGATGTTTTCCTTCACCGTAAAGCTCATGGTAAATTTCAAATGTAATTTCTCACATACATTCCAAAAAATGCAGAGGGGCAAGCCGGGATTTAAACCTACGACCCTCTGCTTAAGAGGCCATAGGTCAAACCACTAGGCCACCTTCGCTTTACTTCGAATACAGGGTATTTTTAATTCAATGCCAGTTTCAAGAGACGTAGATCTTATTAGTAATGCAAGTGGTAATTCTAGATAGGTTTTCTCCACGTTATCTTTGCAAGTACCTACATAATTATTCTTATCCACACTATTCTCGCGGAGCGCTCGGCTGCTCGAAGGCCGTACTCAGGTCGCGTATGAAGGAGAATTAGACTTTTTAAACTAGCGCACTTCGATTTTGCTTCATTCCTGCCTTTCCAGGTGGGCTGCATATTTAAATATTATATTTTCGTCTTGGTTTAACACAACGGCAGCGTTAATAATCCTACTAGTAATGATACAATATGAAATTTAGTATGTGTGTTTATGACTTTTTCAAGCTAAAACGGCTGGTCAGAGTTCAGATTTAGATGAAATTTGGTATACAGATCGCTTTATCTTTGTAATAACAAAGGCTTTTTTATCCCGATATTCATTGTTAAATTTCGGCACGGATGTTCTTTTTGCAACGTAAATAAAGAACATGTTGTAATATTAGAAAAATCTCACGAGAAATTGGTAGTACACAGTACTGTACAATAGAATACAATAGTGCTCTTTATTGCACTGTACGGTCAGCCAAGAAAATGGTGGTACCAGTTTTGACAAAAGTTTCTGTGAGATCTAAATATCGCTAAGGTTGACTTTTCTAACTGAGTGAAGTCTGTCTTTGTCATCATATTATTGCAAGGGAAAAACGTTCTCGTTGTATCATGACTTGCAAATGAACTTCAACCGTAGGGTGGTAGACCATATTTTTGGCCGACTGTACACATCATAAAAGACAATAAAGAGAAACAGGTAAATGGAATAAACTTATAAGGTAAGCAATACGTAATATACCGGAATTAAAATTCTCAACATTTATCATTTATTTGGCTAACAAATTGTTTACCGTTTTTTAATAAATCCGCTTTGAACTCAACCAACACATCAACATCATACGAATAAAAAACGCTGTCAAAATAATATTACCTCACCACCCTTCGTCTACGAGCCCTTGAAATGAAGTCAAATTCTATCTTCTTCCCGCAGCCCATCTACCCTCATGTGGGACAGGGATAGTAGGCGCGGGAGATGGAGGCACTTGAAAACTTGCTTTTTCCAAGTAATGCCTTTGAGGAAATTAAATAAACTGCAACACCGCATCATAAGCGTCCTTGCGAGCGCCTGAGATGGCTGGTTTCCATTGTAACACGAGACGTTAATTTCATTGCTTGAGACTATTTGCACAGAATATATAATAGTACTAACGTACAGAATGGCCACGCTCCGCCCCGCACCGATTCGAGTTACCTCACCCCTCAAGCGCAGATTGCCGGAAACCAGTCGGGTGCGCAACGCGCGCGATGCTTGTCGGCCGTACTACGGCTCTAAGTTCGGGAGCAATAATTTTGCGGAATGGTAATATACTGTGCATTATATGGGTGTTTGTCAACAGCCAAATATAAGGAAAGGAGTTTACCTACCCTACCTACTTCCTGTTATAAATAATGCTATCTGAAATTATCACGATTAATACATGAAATAACTACCTACCGAATAATTCGCTTAAGTTTGTAGTCGTATATCTATTGTAATATTTGTAATTGAAAGTAATAATGCTTAAATACACAGACAGACACATTTTAAGTAGGTTTAAATAAATAGATAAGATTAACGATTACAATATTTATTTGCACATATCTAAGCCATACCTAGATATTATTATAAGTACCTAAGTATATAATATGTCATTGGTAGTACTTATTAGTACTAGGTTTTTGCGATGGTCAGCCCTGTATCTTACGCACACATTGACGCGTGTACAGACGTCGTCGTGCTGACGTAGATTCAAGAACGCGTATTTTGTACGTCGTGGCCGCCGTGTGCTAAGTATTTGATAACAACAATCAATTGTCAATTTTTTATGAGCTGTTTAAACGCGATCACCCTATGGATTTTTGGATGGTAATACTGAATCGTGACGTCTCTTATTATGCAATTCAATTCACTAACTAATTACTTATTTCAAACCGGCCTGAAATCAAATTTTGCAGTGAATCGAAAATTAATCGGGTTTTCCAAGCTCAAATATTCTTCATTGAACAACACAACTCAATGCAGAGATGTTACAAAAACTATATTTACAACACTTACACAACACATACAACTATATTTATACGACAAACAACTATATTTGTAAAACACGTCAATTCCGTACAAAGTACAATGGGAACACGCTCTTCATATCGCAATGTGCGGATGCCTGGCGCGGTTGTGTCTTCCTCTAGCAAATATATGGCAAATGCGATCTCTCAGCCGAGTTATCTGGGAGATATATGACAAAAATGCGAGTCAAGTGATGCTAGTTTGCAAACTCCATCGAGGAATCTTAGGCTAGTCTTATACTGGTATATATAGATGTACTATTTAACCTAATAAAGTTTGTTAGTATGTATGTAGGGACGCTGTCTGGAACTGTGAACGTACTTTAGGAATTGTTCCACTGACAGAAAGCTAAACTGTCCCTGATTAACATAGGCTTTGTATCCCAGGAAAATGCAAAGTTCCCGCGGGACCGGGACGCAGACAAAATTGCGAGCAACAGTTAGACCTCTTACTAGGTATATATTACAAATGCCAAAGGTTTTGACTGTTCATGTGCATAGTGGTTAGAGAACCTGACTACGAAGCTTGAGGTCCCGGGTTCGATTCCCGTGCCGGGGCAGATATTTGTATGAAAAATACGAATGTTTGTTCTCGGGTCTTGGGTGTTTAATATGTATTTAAGTATGTATCTATCTATATAAGTATGTTTATCCGTTGCTTAGTACCCATAACACATGCTTTGCTTAGCTTACTTTGGGACTGGGTCAATTGGTGTGAATTGTCCCGTGATATTTATTATTATTATTTATTATATTTCTGTTACTCCTTCACGCTCAAACGACGAGATTTGAAAGAAACAGCCCCCAAATATTTCAACACACAATATAGTTTAATCCCGGAAAATTCCCACGTCTCAATGCAGGGCGAAAGCCTTCTCTCAGAATCAGAGGGCGACAATAATTCCCACGCCGACTCAAAGCGAATTGGGAACTTAACATAAACTATTGAATTTTTTCGTAGTTGTATTTTTTGTAATTGTAAATTTCAATATTTGTTGTAAGCTAAACGTCCCTGTGCTCGACACTGACCCAATACATGGCACCTTCAATCTTATGTCACAGTAAGAGAGGTGACAGGTGGGTTCATCTAGTGGGCGTTGAGGTGTCGAACATTGGTACGTTTACCTTAATCGTGACTCTTTTAACTTAGTAAATTTGGACTTAGGTTCGCATTCGTTTATGCGTACACACGTCTTACCACACTTTTAGTAACTAAATACTAAAGTACATAATATTCTACATTCTTGGACTAACAATGGCATTAAACGCTACAACAAATCGCCAGTGTATTAATAACATGATTTACAATCAAAGTAAACATCATTGTAGCGAATTAGGCCGATCATTGTGTCTAGTATGTAGTTCACAAGGATCGCGGTCGTGTATGACATTGGGACAATGTGCGACAGTATTACCCCGGGACTTATACGGACACCACGAAATGTGGCGTAGTGTACTTTTAGTGATTTTCTTGGTTTCTGTAAGTATGTTTACTTATTATTTGTGTTTTTCTTAGCTGTTGGTTCGATTTTTGGAATTTACAGGGGAAATTGTACTGGTTTACAGAGAGTTAAAATAGTTACTTTAACCGTGTTTTTTTTATTATGAGAGAAAGGCAAAAGTGTAATAAATAATAGTATGTCTACATAATACAGTGAAGCTGTGCGTAACTATTATATTGCTTAGGTATGTTTTCAACCTCTTCAAAAAGATGCTTTTAATGAATGCGTGGTAAAAGCAAAATTTAAAATTTTGTTTTTTAGGGTTCCGTACCCAAAGGGTAAAAACGGAAACCCTATTACTGAGGCTCCGCTGTCCGTCCGTCCGTCTGTCTGTCTGTCCGTCTGTCACCAGGCTGTATCTCGGGAACCGTGATAGCTAGAGAGTTGAAATTTTCACAGATGATGTGTTTCGGTTGTCGCTATAACAACAAATACTAAAAAGTGGAATTAAATAAATATTTAAGGGGGCTCCCATACAACAAACATGATTTTTTTGCTTGTTTTTGCTCGATATTGATAACGGCAACAGGTAGACACTTGAAATATTCACAGAATATTTAATTATATATTGACTTTAAAAATAAATCATTAAATTAAAATAAAAAAAATATTTAAGGGGGCTCCCATACAACAAACGTGATTTTTATAGATAATTGTACGGAACCCTTCGTGCGCGAGTCCGACTCGCACATGGCCGGTTTTTTTTATTCCGCAAACATTACATGCAAGCTTTTAAGTATCTAAACTAGTGCCTTTAAAAATACAGAATGTGACATTTATTTCAAACTAGCTGATGCCCGCGGCTTCGCCCCGTTGTATTTTTTCTAAAATTTATTTCGTAAGAACCTTCCTGACAATAACAAACGCAACAAAAAAAGAATTATGCAATTTGGTGCAGTCGATCGGAAGTTATGCACGTACAACATTTCGTTGATTAATTTTTATTTATATAGAAGATTTATTATCCATAACTTTCGGTGAAATAAAACATTGCCAAGAAAACTCACATTCAAAGTGTGTTTGAAGTGCCCAATCCGCAGAGAGCTCCTCTAGCTGTTTCCAGAAGCAGATTGTATATTGTACATGTCATATAGGGGTACGTTTTTATTAGTAGCTTTTTCGGAGACATTTCTCAAAATTGTATAGATTATTAGCTGATGCCCGCTACTCCGTCCGCGAAGAATAGGGGTTGGTATAAAAAATAGCCTACGACCTATTCTCAAACCTACCGAATATGGAGAAAAAAGTTTCATAAAAATCGGTCAAACCGTTTCGGAGAAGTTCTATAATTTGTGTAACACGAGATTTTTATACATTAGAGAAGATATTTGACGTACTCATGTTATTACATTTTCTTTTTTCCAGGCCAAAACCAAAGCAATGCGATCAGATTCAGACGAGGATGCACATTTGTACGTAGAAACAAATCCGTACAGGCCAACGACCATGAACTTCGACGACATCTTCGCCAAGAGCCTCACGACCTTACTCTTAGCCGACCAGACTTCCTCAAGCAGCACCACAGAAGAAGACTTCCATCTAACAATACCAACGCAGTACATTGACAACCCCAAAACGCAAACATCGAGGATGAGCCCCACTCTCCTCATGCACCTGACGTCCCCATCTCCAACCTCTAAAAAAAGCAGACGAAGAAAAACAACTACAGAAGAATACATAGAAGAAGTTACACCGACGAAAATTACGAGCACTACGCTTCCATATCAAAGGGGTGTCCTTGATTTGCTATTTCCCGCTGCACGCGTCAAAAGTTTTAAATCATTCTTCGACGGTTTCCGAAAAATTTTATCGCACACTTTTAAATGATGAAGAGAACGGCCGACCAAACAACAATTTACTTACCGTGTAATAACTGTTACTTCTTTTCTTTACACAATAAAATTATACTTCGCTTTTTTGGCATTAGATAAAGTGTAAACAGTCTTGACGAGTATTTCTATTGAAAAACGCTTTTAATAAAATACAAAGTAACTTATGAAACCAAAATAATGTAAATGACCATTATGTCCTTGTTAATTGTTACATATTTCCTGACACTTATTTTTTAAAGTGTTTTTCAATAAAAAGATACGTCAAGGTCGCTTACCTTCTTTCTAATGCTAAAAAAATGAAGTACCTACCTATATAGTAACAGTTAATACACATTGTACATACCTATACGTACTGCTATGATTGATTAGCTAGTGGTTTGACCTAAGTATGACCTCTCAAGCAGATCGTAGGCTTGCACTTCTGTGTTTTTCTAGGGTTCCGTACCCAAAGGGTGAAAACGGGACCCTATTACTGAGGCTCCGCTGTCCGTCCGTCCGTCCGTCCGTCCGTCCGTCCGTCCGTCCGTCTGTCACCAGCCTGTATCTCGGGAACCGTGATAGCTAGAGAGGTGAAATTTTCACAGATGATGTATTTCGGTTGCCGCTATAACAACAAATACTAAAAAATAACGACCGCTTTAGCCTAGTTGGTAGTGACCCTGCCTACGAAGCAAGAGGTCCTGGGTTCAAATCCCGGTAAGGGCATTTATTTGTGTGATGAGCACGAATATTTGTTCCTGAGTTACGGATGTTTTCTATGTATTTAAGTATTTATTTATCTATATAAATATGTTTATCGTCGTCTAGTACCCATAGTACAAGCTTTGCTTAGTTTGGGACTAGGTCGATTTGTGTAAGATTGTCCCCTAATATTTATTTATATTTATTTTTATTAAAATGGAATAAAATAAATATTTAAGGGGGATCCCATACAACAAACGTGATTTTTTTGCTCGTTTTTGCTCGATATTGATAACGGCAACAGGTAGAAGCTTAAAATATTCACAGAATATTTAATTATGTATTGACTTTAAAAATAAATCATTAAATTAAAATAAAAAAAATATTTAAGCGGGACTCCCATACAACAAACGTGATTTTATAAATAGATAATTGTACGGAACCCTTCGTGCGCGAGTCCGACTCGCACTTGGCCGGTTTTTCAGAATTCATGATCATGAGCAAAATTATACTACCACGAGCTTTACGGTGCATCGGGAAGAAACCTACACACCTGCAAAATAATTCAATGGCGAGTGTGAAGTTCAAACCCCTTGTCGCCAGCATTGGGATGTATATAGACTGAGATGAATATTTAAGCGAACTGGTTGTATGGGTTTGCTGTGGACTGTAATACATTTTTATTACGAGCGACGTGTATATAAGTGAGAAGTGAAAACTGGTTTTATTTTGTAAATATGGTTGTTTTATTTTCCCTGAGTTCATGTACAATGATGTCTACCACGAGTAGTACTTACAGTAAAATTACATAAAGTTTACCTCTGACAGTTGGTTTGCCTTCATTTCATATTCAACTTTAACGACCTACAAATAAAGCCAATTTTAGAATACCCACCCACGTTTGCAGATTTTGTAATAGCTATTTATTTGTATGGTGTTAAAGTTGAAAATGAAATGAAGGCAAGCCATCTGTCAGTGGTAAACTAAAAGTAAACGTATTGTACGTGATATTGTGCCGAGACTGTATTGTCTATACTTCGTTTTTTTAGCCTTAGAATTAGGCAAACAATCTTAACGGGACTTTTTATCGCAGCGTTTTTTTTTATTTTTTTTTAGTGCATTTGTTAGTATATAATTTTTTTTTTTAATCTTTATTTTAAGGAACTTTGATCAAGTGGATTGAACATGTCAGTTCCAATAGGTCTTAACTAGATAAAAAAACTACCAACCTTACAATCAAAACACATGGCTCAAGCCAACTATATATTATCTTAAAATTTAAAAGATTGTACTAATAATATTAATAATTAATTTGTATTTTTTTTATGAAAGAAATTAACAGTCTAATTTTTTTTTTTATCGAGAAACGCTTTTAAAAAAAATTGTGACTATTACTTATGAAACCAAAAGAATGTAAATGACATTATGTCCTTTCTAATTGTTACATGTTTGATGTAATGTAATTTTCAAATGTGTTTTTCAACAAAAGACATGTCAAGATGGCTTACCTTCTTTCTAATGCTAAAAAAAAACGAAGTATACAGTCAGAACAGAATATTTTGCATTTTGCAATGATTTTGATAGAACATGCAGTGCAAGTGTTATATTAAACGTCAAACTTCTATGAAATTATGACGTATAAATAACAGACTTCTCTTGGTTTAACTCTAACGCGCGGGTGCTCGCAATCGCATTTACCATCTCTTTCTGTCTTTATCTTATACCGTTTGACAGAAAGAAATAGCGAACACGATAGCAAGCGGCCGCGCGTTAGACAATAGGGATGATGACACCACCAATCAACTGACGTACTTTTTATGAGCTGTCAAAACACAATTATTCTCCCATAGAGTTTGAATGGCAATAGCAACTTATGACGTCACTTGTTCGCCAACTCCATCAACAAGCTATTTATTTGTTTTAAAGTAACAAAAAATCTAATTTTGCAATTAATCGAAAATTAATCTGGTTTTGAGAGCTAAAATTAAGCGTTTTTTACTGGAGTCGTGTCTTAGAATTATTTTTTAATGGCGACAAAATCCCTATACGACCTTTATACCGTGGCAAAATCGGCTATTAGACTGTTAAGTTAAAATCATAAAAGCTTATAGTAAAAGATTAACGCCATAAACTCAAAACTGATACTGAAAAGGACAGTTAACCGCATAAACAGGTGTAGTGTTCGTCACCAGTAGTCATTGTTTGAAAAGCTACAAGCTGCGATGTGGGGAGCTCGGGGTAGTAACAGAAAAGACATGTATTGGAGTACACGCGTTTAATGAGACTGACTCATCTTATTGCTACGGTTACATATATAGATCTTATGCTAACATATAAGGGAGTGTGACGTATTCTCACACTATACCTCCCATGGAAAATTAAAAAAAAATGAAACATTAATACATTTTTTTTTTCTCATCACTTACTTAACACTTTATTTACTTACTTTAGTTTAAGTACACTTTTGTTTTTAACTATAATACATTTTAGTCCTATTCTTATGGATAATTTCCTCTTTCCCATTTCTCAAAATCTTAACATTAGGTTCTATGTCCTCTATAACAGTAAAAGGACCTAAGTAAATATCTGAAAATTTATTTCCTGTTTCATTTTTAACAAGTATTAAGTCATTATTCTTATAAGTCACAGGATTCGTATATGAGTCATACATAAGTTTTCTTTTGTGCTTGCTATTTAGTAAATTATTTCTAGCGTCGACATTTGACTGTTGTAATCGGAATTTCAACTCAGCTGCATAGTTATCGCTATTATATAACGGCTCTACAGTATTACAAAGAAGGTTACTGGGTAATTGACATTTTTTCCCGAATACTAGCTCAAACGGAGTATATTTTGTTTCACTATGCACTGTAGTGTTATAAGAAAATGCCCAAAAAGGTACCCATGTACTCCAGTATCTTGGATTATTATCTGTTTGTATGCGCAAAAAAGCATTTAATGATTTATGAGTGTTTTCCAAAGATCCCATACTTTCGTGATGATATGCTGATGATGAAATTTGATTTATTTGTAATAACTTACAGACTTGGGTCATTATGGATGAGATGAATTCAGTTCCTCTATCACTGGCAATTTCCTTCGGCACGCCATATCTTAAGATAAAATTTTGAACAAAACTTTTGGCTACTATTGCGCTCTCTTTCGATTCTAACGGATACGCTTCCACATACTTACTTAATTCACATTGTACCGTTAAAATATATGTATGGTTATAATAATCTCTAACTAAGGGCCCTACTATGTCTAAAAATATCTTATCTAAAGCTGACTTCGCTGTAGTCGTTATTGCCATAGGCTCTTTCGTCGGCAAAGAGTGCTTTTGTTTTTGGCATTTGTCGCATCTCTTTACGAAGTTTCTGACGTCATCTTCTATTTTTGGCCAAAAGTAATATCGTTTAATGTTGTTAACCATGCGTCGTACGCCCGCATGCCCACTTGTGGGAAGAATGTGAAAATCATTAACAATTACTCGCTTGTCATCATCATTGTCTACCCTAATAACTCCTCTAATGACACACAATCGTGGTCCTGGCCAGTTTAAATTCCTTTTTATTTCACTTTTTAACCACTCTATGAATTTATTATTGTCAATATTCTTTATCACATATATTTCTTTAATATTTAATTTAGCGCAAAATGTTCCTAAATCACTCACGAAGACGTCTCGCGTCAAACATGATCGAGAGGTAGGATCCGCTATAAGAATGCATTCGTTTTCTACATAAATTAAACCATTCGTGGATTCATGTCCTTTATTGTTATATCTACTGTATATATTTCGCGAAAATATCAACTCTATACAATTCTTTGGTTTTTTAAGTACTTCCACAACTTTTGGCTGATCAGACCAATCGTTGGTGCAAGGCTTATTAACCGAAGAATTATCCAACTGCGCGTTATACTTCCTATACATACTTCTAGTCATCACGCTTACGACATGTGCATTCATTTCTTTCAATTCCTGCGATGTCAACACAATAGGAGATAATGCGTCGGCCGCCACATTATTCGCTCCTTTTACGTACTCAACCTTGTAGTCATACTCTTCCAAAGATAATCGAAATTTTAGTAAACGACTTGATGGATTATTCATATTAAACAAGTAAATCAAGGGTCTGTGATCTGTCATAATTTTAAATTTTTTCCCAAATAAATAGGGCCTAAAATATTTGACTGACCATACTATTGACAACAACTCTTTCTCGATGGTGGGATAATTTACTTCCGCTTTATTAAGTGCACGGCTAGCATAAGCTATCGGCATGTTGTTTTTATTACATAACATTGACCCTACGGCCAAGCCCGATGCGTCAGTATGTAAAATAAACTCATTTTCTTGTGAAAAATCTGGGTATTGCAGAATAGGGGGATGTATTAATGATTGCTTCAATTTCAAAAATGATTTTTCACATTCGTCTGTCCAGTGAAATATTGCGTTTTTTCGAGTTAATTTGTTCAATGGTATTGTAATATATGCAAATTGGGGAATAAATTTACGGTAGTAATTAGAAAATGCAACGAATCTTTTCACCTCGTCGCTATTCGTTGGTCTAGGATAATTTTGTAAAATACTAGTTTTTGCTGGGTCAGGTAAAACGCCTTTCTCTGATATTACGTGTCCTAAATACAAAAGCTCTTTCTTTAAAAATTGGCATTTCCGTGGATTTAGCTTCAAGTTAACTTTCCGCAATCTGGTAAAAATATCTAATAAATTTTTGTTGTGACTTTCAAGGTTTCGACCAAAACAAACCAAATCGTCCAAGTACACGAGACATTTTTCATTCGTCAACCCTGATAATGCGACAGTCATGGCTCTACTAAATGTACTAGGGCTTATTTTTAAACCCATAGGCAATCTCTTCATCTGGTACTGTTTATCACCAGTGAAAGCTGTATATTTCCGACTCTCTGGGTTCAAGGACAATTGGTAGTACCCTTGACTTAAATCTAAATGCGAATAATACATGGATCCTGACAACGAATCTAAAATATCAGTTATGTTTGGAAGAGGGAACTTATCATCCTTCAATCTTTCATTCCACTTTCTATAATCTACTACCACTCTCCACTGTTTTTCACCTTTACTATCCGACTTTTTTGGGACTAAAAGAAGAGGGGAGGACCACTCGCTCTGAGTTTCCTCAATGATGTCGTCTTTCAACATTTTACCAATTTGTTTTTTAATTTCGTCTTTTTGAGATTTCGGAAGGCGGTACGGCTTGGTATAGACTGGAGTTGCATCATTTTTTAAATGAATAAACGTTTCGTAAACATTAGTGACTCCCAATTTATCATTTGGCAAACAAAATACATCTGAAAATTTAGCGCATAAGCTTTTAATAGACATTTTTTCTTCGTCATTGAGGTGCTCTAAATTTAAAAATTCAAAAAGGTTCTTCACTCTCTCCGCATTGACGCTTGGTTTGGCAAATGAGCAAATTAGATAATCGTTTAATAAACTAAACTCTGGAGTAAAAAAACTTAGTCGCACTTCCTCGTCTCTGGTATTTAAAATTTTAATTGGAATTTTCCCATTTTCCGGAGTTACTATAACACTCGCTAAAAACACACCTTTGCATAACTGTTTCGCTCGAACTAATACGTCATCTACCAATGTTGTTGAAATAAAATGTATCGACTCACTCCTGGGCGGTAGAGTTAAATAACTGTTACTGCCTATGCTTCCCATCTGCAATGGTAGCACGACCGAGTTTTGTCCCATATTTAAAGTAAACGTGTTATTCTCGTAATTCAAATTGCATTTATATTTACAAATGAAATCTTGGCCAATTATGCCATCTGCTCTACATGGCATATTTTTAAATACATAAAACTTATGGATGAAACTGTGACCATTAATTTCTAATTTTAAGTAGATAGACCCTTCTGAAAAAATACTGCCACCTATACCTTTAATTTCTATCACTTCGTGGTCATACGTTAAATTTAACTGTGTCAATTTTTCATGTTTCACGGCACATAAGGATGCGCCCGTGTCAATTAACCACTGGAGTGCTACATTGCTTACGCTTAATTTGGCTGTACTTACATTGTTACAATAACAAATGCAATCATGCAAGAAAAAACTGATCCGTCGATCGTCCGTCGGATATGGAATCGTTTGATATGGCATTGGGATTAGAATTGGAATCGATGTTTACTTGTGCCATATTAATGCTAGGCTTACGACCTTTGTACCTTGTACCTCTGAAATAGCGCGAAGTATGGCTTGTGTGTCTACCACGAGACGCATGACCATAATTAGCGTCATTCCTCGAATTTGCTTGGAACGACCTTTGGTAGTTTGAGTTATTCTTGGGGTTACTAAACCCATGGCTCCTCCTATTGTTCCACTGCATACCGCGGCCTCTAAAATTGTTATGGCCTCGGTACGATGCTATACCACGATGAAAACTTAGAACCGACGAGTTTGGGTCTTGTGTCGATAACTCCTCGTCTATAGCACCACGTATGGCGTCTTTTAATGAGTCATAATTTCTCGCCGCGATAATCGTACTTAACCTCGAATTTCGCAACCCATCCGAGAACCGCTTTATGGCAAGTTTTTCATTAATCGGTTTAAGTATCGTAAACTTATCGGATTCTCCATTGGATTGTGAAATCGTTAGCTCTGAAAATAAGGTTTCAACTTGCTTACCAAATTCCTCGATGGTTCTATTGTCCTGTCGGGCTCGCAGTAACTGGGCATGTAGCGCGGAATCGGACTTCCGGCTGAGCAAGTGTTTTTGCATATCTGAAATCAACTCGTTTACAGATGCGTACCTTGAGGATAATCGAACCTTAGCATTTTCAGAAAGCCTCGTTTTCAAAATGAAAGTAATTAACGTTTTTTTCCCCGTGTCATTTAACATTGACTCGTACATTTCGATACTCGAGATTAACTGTTTGGTAACGTTTTCGTCACCCGTCATGGTTGGTAATAAAGATACGGCCGTTTTTAAATCGAACTCCATTTTTCCTACCTCAAAGGAACTGGATTCATCAACATCAAAAGGGGCTAAATCCTCTATTGCCTTATATACGCCTTTTATTTTAGATATCAAGGACAAGATGCGATCTACGTCTGCTTGTTTAAAATACCCTTTTTCTATATCCCTATGAATAGTATCGACCTCTGCCTCAAAATCATAATAAATTTGGGCAGCATCTTCCAATTTACTGAGTACTGCTGGACCCTTAGTTTTGCGTCTAGCAGGACCTACTTTTACAAGATAATCTTTTATTCCAGAAAGTTCCGTATATGCTTTACTTAAAATTTCTTCCATTAAAATAAATCATTACTTATAATATACTTACATAATAGAGTAGTTACATATTTTTGTAACCAAATAGCTATCTTAATAATGAAATATAGTACAGTTAAAGTTCTTAAAGAAAACCGGATATACGCATTGGGTTAACTTACGAAATACCGATATTTGACGCGCACTCACTGACACAAACACTTACGCGAAGGCAGTTAACTGTTCATACTACTGCCTCTTGTTTACGCAGAGATGCACGGGCACGAAGACGCTCGATGACTCCGCTGTTGATCTCCTGCTGAATCCATCTTTGATGGCACTTGCGGTACATTCGATACGCCATCGCCAGCAAGAAAATACACAAGATGACCAGCACCACCGTCAAAATGACATTGTTGTTTGAAAGGTGGTTGCCAATGTCCCTCAGGTCTGCAGTGTTTGTACCCCCGGCAGCATTCTGCGCCACGATCACTTCTTCCTTTGTCTGGGATGAGCCCATCGTTAATTTAGTTGCGGCTCCGCATAAACTTGCACAACGCGAACAGCGCGATCAACGCCACAATCAGCGCGCCACAAGACAGCACGACATAGGCAAACTCGAGACAAAAGTCCTCCAATTTTTGCATTTCCCGCGAATTATCGCGCGCGCACATTGTAGTAGGTTTTAATTACATACTCGAATTTTCAATTATTACCCAACTCAAACACAAGCGCTGGCAAGGATCGCCATGCGATGTGGGGAGCTCGGGGTAGTAACAGAAAAGACATGTATTGGAGTACACGCGTTTAATGAGACTGACTCATCTTATTGCTACGGTTACATATATAGATCTTATGCTAACATATAAGGGAGTGTGACGTATTCTCACACTATAAAGCACTCCAGCGCAGTTTGCGTTATGAACAGCCGCCGCAACCAACTGTACTCGACATAAACTCATTCATCAGAGTTCCAGTGAAGTAAATAAATAATTTCAATTAGAAAGAAATACATGATAAGTACTTTCTTATCCTACCTTACTAGTATTTATTTGAATGATTAAGAAGAAAGAAAAGCGTGTGTGTGTGTGTGTGTGTGTGTGTGTCTGTGTGTGTGTGTGTGTGTGTGTGTGTGTGTGTGTGTGTGTGTGTGTGTGTGTGTGTGTGTCTGCGGAGAATTGGGGTATGAAAAATAGCCTACGGCCTATTTTCAGACCTACTGAATACAGAAAAAAAGTTTCATAAAAATCGGTCGAGCTGTTTCGGAGGAGTTCAATAACAAACACCGTGACACGAAATTTTTTTAAATTAGAAGATATAGATAGGGCTAGAGATCACCACAAAAGTACCTATGAAGGCTGTTTTTCTTGCAGCCAAAATGAAAACCATAATGTACTTTACAAAGTCCCCATGGGAGTTCAGCGCTATCTCAGATTTTAAATTCAAATGCCATATCGCATGGTTCCCGCCTGCAAAGCCTAAACTAAAATCTAGCCAACGAAATTGACTATTTCGTCAAAATCAATTTCGAAATTCAATCACAACAATGATAAAGGTACGGGTACAACTCAACGTAGGCGCTTAACTATAAACGTGATTCCTGCTGATTGCTCTAATTACGCTCGAAACGCGCCGCTCGAGCGCTGAGCATTGAGTACTTGAGCATTTGAGTGTCCAGCTCTCGAGCATGCACTCGTCACTCGTTGCCGCGTGTCACCAATTATTTTTCTGGATTAACTCCAGAGCATTTCTCAAAAACTTTGTACATTTAATTCTGGACTCCGACTTGCATAGAAATTTAAAGGTAAGTAGCGTGAATGCAATTGAGCCTAACTACACAGCCTCCCAAAATGTCTTAATTCAGCTGTATGGAAATTTAGTTTTTTGACATTCACCACGAACCATACTTACCTAATTTTGGTAAAAAAAAACTACTGATTTTGAATAATTTATTGACAAATTAAAACATTTTGTTTTGGTTTGTTAGTCTAACATTTGGTAGCACAATGAACGGTTGCGGTACTCTGAAGATGAGTTCTGGTTGAGTTCGAAACGCGTCAGTGTAATTTGGTGGTGGTGATAGTTGGGTTTGTGTGATTTGTGTGTGTTCATACAGTGTGGAGGTGGAGGAACTGCATGAGCACACATTTTTTACATAAACGTAGCTATCGTAAGGTCGCGAGTGAGCAAAGTAATTGTTTCAGTTCATTACTGATTTTGATCCATTTTGGGAAGCTGTGTTAGTTGTCAGTTGCATACACACAACTTATCTGCAAATTACTACGCGAGTCCAAAATTAAATGTACTTATAAAGTTCTTGAGAAATGCCATCGAACTATTTTTATTTTGTTGAATTTTCTTTCTTTTGTTGAATTTAAACACCGGGATTTTATTAAATTCCCATGGGAATTCTCAAAAATTACATCGTGGTCTTCCTTTCAAAAATTTTAAGTACCTACATAAATAAAAATTAAAACACGAGTCTCTATCAAAAGAAATCTAAACGGGCAAAAAAAATTATCTCAAATCTCATTATTCTCACTAAATCACGGTTTCAACACTCAAAATAATCATAATAAGAGTTTAAATAAGCACAAAAGCTTTGGAAGCTTAAAGCAGTGGGTGATTTTAATGAATTCGGCAAAGCTTTTGAAGTTAGTGGGAATAGGCTCGCTTTCAATTATTTCGACTACGCTATAATACTTGAAATTAATTACGCGATATCAAATTAAATCTATTTTAAACACGATGTAAGTTTGGCTTAATTATGTTTGTAATGAGGTGGTTCAATTAACTTTTCGGGTGATGCTCGCTCATGAAATTGATCTTAATGACACCGTAAGGCCGGAGTATAACTTTGGCCCTGGCCTGGCATTACATAAGTTTGCATATACCTACCTAATAGTGTAGTTGACACAATTGATCAATAATTTCAAAATGCAACTCTAATCAATAAAAAAATACAAATAAATAGTTGGTCAATTCAGTTGGAAAATAAGTGTGGTCACAGTTCACTGTTGCCATGCTAAATCTATGTGAGAATTGCGTGTCGACCTCATAAAAAATACGTCAATTATTATATCGTGTTAGGTTAGATATACTCCGTCACAGATTCCATATTAGTTACTATGTAAATGCGCACTCGCAGTATAACAAAGGGTACGTATTTTAATACACATTTGTTTGATTTATCGTGCAAATTTTATAAAGCATAATGGGCAAGATACGCAGTGTTCATTTGATCTAAAATATTGTCAAAAATTGACAACTTTACAGGATCGTCGTAAAATACACCTCATCATCATCATTTCAACCGAAAGACGTCCACTGCTGAACATAGGCCTCCCCCAAGGCTTGCCAAACAGATCGGTCCAGTGCCACTTAAGTCTGGCGATTCTTCGAGCTATATCGGTGACTTTAGTTCTTGCGCGGATCTCATCATTTCTAATGCAATCCCGCAGAGAAACTCCGAGCGCAGTCCTCTCCATCGCCCTCTGAGTGACTTTGAGCTTTCTTATGAGGCCCAATAAAATCGTTAGCGGCAAATAAACCTAACCTAACCTAAACCAATTTGTAGTTAGGTAGGTACGCGATCAAAAAAGTTAGTGTAATTAATAAGTTTCACCGAAAGATATTCTAGCAAATTACTATCATTAGATTTATACGTATTTTGACAAGTTTCCATGATAACTTGTTGAGGTTGCTTTCAAAGATTTTATGTTAATTTTGCACCAAAACTCGCATTGTGAGATAAAAACTTCTGGAAGTTTTGTCTCTTTCCGCTTCATCGGCCAGTTTCATCCTATTAGCGATAATTAAATCGCGGCATTCAGCGGTTTGAATTCATTTTCATGTTGACTTCGGGTAAGTTCGGATTTAATCGGGTTCGGTTACTCTCGTAATTTCAACGTGGATAGACGTATATTGTACTATTTCGTTCGCGTAAACCATTAGACCTCGCAGTCGATTTGAGTTTACTTAATTCCTATCATATGGGAATGCCAAAAATTATGTCATGGTCTTCTTTTACGTTTCAGAACGAACACCCGTGACAATAATCATGTCTACACTTAACGGTTAAGGCTGTGCCGAGGAAATAACGACATAATTGCGTTTGTTAGATTCCTTACTAAATCGTTATTTCTAAATCTTAGTCTATGTGGGTCATAAGTTAGACATTTAAGGATTTACTCTATAAGTTGTACGCTTTAGAAACACGATTACTTATACTTTGCTCGAAAGAAATTAAATCCAAAGTTAACTCTAAAAAGAATGGCTTCCCTTAGTACAACGTAAATACTTAACGGAACGTAATTAAATTTTTTATAATAACAAAACTACTTATTTTCTGTAACGTATACGACTTACATCTTCAAAATATCTATTGTTTTAATAATACGAAGGAAATAACTACATTCGCGCGCGTTCCGCCCATCCTAACCTGAGCCGCCACGATTCCCTCCTGTCCGCGACTCCGCCGAGACACCCTTCACAATAATACCTAAAATCGAGTAGCGCCAAAAGCTCGGCGCCCTCTTAAGGTTTTATGGGAATATCGGAACAAATTAGGCTATTTGTTATTCCACAGATCCATCTATCTAACACATACCAAATCGCATCCAAATCCGTCCAACCGTTTCAGCGTGTAGGAATAAGAAACACTCACACACGCACGCACGCTGTACGCACATACTCATAAACAAAGATTTTTATTCAGAAAGAAATAGTGATTAATTATATTTATTTAGATGGATGAATACTTGTGGTCAATTACGGTTAATTTTCGTGTCACAACGGAAGATTTCATACTATTTTTAAGTACCAGCGTTAAGTTGTCCAACAATTGGAACGCTACCCAAATCAAGGTCTAAAAACTTAAAACATTACCTAACCAAACTTATGCTAATCATTAGCTTGTAACTTGCCAGAATCATTACGAAACTCTAAAGACTTTAATCATCTGCTCCGAGAAAAACCACCTCGAAAAACTTCGCCGGAAAACGAACCTGGATATTAGCAAAAAGTCATTAAAAAGTGAACGCTGTTCATCACCTCAAAGTCGGTATTAAACCTTAAGTTATAAAAGTTCATTCATTTAACGGTTGCCCGCGTTCGCGGCGAGCGACAACACTGAATTTCAAATTTCAGCCAGCCGTGGACGGCTCTGGAGAAATCTGTAGACGCTTTTGAGGTGTGAATTTGAAAATTTGCTTACTTTCTTTAACTCGACTGATAAAGCACGAGACAATTTCGAGATTTCGTCAGGTGCCACAAATGCACATCATCATCATCATTTCAGCCGAAAGACGTCCACTGCTGAACATAGGCCTCCCCAAGGCTCGCCAAACAGATCGGTCCTGCGCCATCCGCATCCAACGCGTTCCCGCAACCTCAACCAGGTCGTCGCACCTACACTGCGTCTTCCGGTCCGCGGACGCCACTCGAACCTTTCGGCCCCATTGGCCGTCAGTTCTACGAGCGATGTGCCCTGCCCAATGCCACTTAAGTCTGGCGATTCTTCGAGCTATTTCCGTGACTTTAGTACTTGCGCGGATTTCATCATTTCTAATGCGATCCCGCAGATAAAGTCTAAGCATAGCCCTCTCCATCGCCCTCTGAGTGGCTTTGAGCATTCTTATGAGGCCCATCGTTAGCGGCCACGTCTCAGTGCCGTAAATCATCACTGCCAACACACACTGGTCAAATGCACGTGGATGTCAAAATAGCTGCCAAATTATGGCTAGGCGAAAGTCGCAAAAATGCATATACGCGTTCCCGGCACTGAATGCGTTAAAGTGCCTAGGTGACCGAGCTTGGCTTGGTCTCATCATAAATATCAGCCAAAAGACCTTCACAGCTGTAAAATGGCCTACCCCAAAGAATTCCACAGCGATCTGTTATAACGAACCTAAGTAAGTAAAATGGCTTATGGCTCTCACGAGATTTCGGGAACGATGACCTGGCTACAGTTGCATAAAAGTGTTGGATGCGGATTTGGCGAACCTTGGTCTCCTCCAAGCCTAAATACAGCAGCGGACGTCTTTCAGCTGAAATAACGATGCGATGTAGAGCAGTGCCATCTCAAAATAGGTTTTTGTAGAAAATTCCATTTTTAAAACAAGCGTTTTTGCTGACTGTACTTTTTGCTTAAAACGAATCAAACGAACCCAAACTATATGGGGTCGTGTCGTTTTATTACAGAGTTCATAGGAACCATAGGGTCACCTTCCAGCTCCATCATCAGAATAGCACCATGTCATAATAATATTGCATTGTCATCCTATTTACACATGTATGCAAAATTTCAGCTAAATCAGAAACCAGAAAGTGGGTCAAATTTAACTTGCAAGATTTTATGACACACAGACAACGAGCCAGCTGAAGGTAAATAAAAGCTTGTAATTTTATGAAACCATCAAAGTATTTAAATAAATCCAGAATTATTTTTGCATTTGATTCGGCAAAGTTGATTGAACATGAATGCGGTAAACATGGAAACATTCGTTGCCTTCAATTTAAAACACTGAAAAACTTTCACAGGCCATAAACTTGTGCAACCATTAGTTGAAATATTATGGAATCGTTTTATAACAAAGTGTATATTTTATTTAAATACTACGTCTTAAATTGCATGTGTGCCATCTTTATAAATAAAGTAAACCTCCTCCGCCACCCCAGACAGTGAATATAAAATTATCGCCTGCCGACTCGGCAGAAATAACTTCATTTTATTAAAAAAAAGCGAAAGAAAATTACGTCCGACTTTACCGTGTCGCGTTCGAGTTGATTTTCTCTTTCAGTTTCAGCATTCCGTTGGGTTAGTATGAAAAAGTACGAAAGTCCAATTTGAATGCAGTCGAATTTCAATTTTAAATCGTAACGGGCAAAGTTGCATTTGTGTTTCCTATGTATTATGCTTAGACCGTTATAACAGTGTGCCTGTTTTTTTTTTGCAGACGTCACTTTTATGATCGCGTTTAGTTAATATTTGGGTGAAAAGCGTAACTACGCTTTTTAGGGTTCCGTACCTCGATATGGAGAAAAGGAACCATTATATAACCATTTTGTTTTCCATGCGTGTTTGTCAAGACTATTTTCTCAGGGATGGGTAGAGGTATCAGGTTGAAATATGGAATAATTAAAAATATTGTCACTTTTAGTCTGTAAAAAACCGAATTTTGTGTCCTTAATTTCCCAATATATTAGGAATAATAGAATGAATCGGCATAAATTGCTTTTGTCAACATTTTTAGCTCACTTTTATATCTCATACTTTGAAAAATTCTACACATATAAGTGCACCCATACCCTGTGTTCGATACTTCAATGGTTTTTTTTTTATCTATCTATACATATAATAAATCTGTAACAAGTCGGTGTCTGTACATTGAAGATATTTGAGAAAAACTGACACTAGGGCTATTTATTAGCGCAATAGAACCAAAAAACAATGATTTTTAGAATTATTGTCTGTTTGTCTGTTTGTCTGTTTGTCTGTGCGTTTGTGCGCGCTAATCTCAGAAACGGCTTAACCTAGAAGGATGCGGTTTTCACTGATATGTTGGTATTTTTTTGGATTAACATTTAATGTTTGTTTCATTTGAATCGGTTCACAAATAAGAAAGATACGTTTATTTTAAGAATTTATCGAACTGTTTTTATAAGAGTTGTTATTATGAACGCGCTAATCTCAGGAACTACTGCTCCGATTTGAAAAATTCTTTCAGTGTTAGATAGCCCATTTATCGAGGAAGGCTATAGGCTATATTATATCATCACGCTAACACCAATAGGAGCGGAGCGGAGCGGAAGAATGTTTCCAAACTGGGGGTTTTTGAAGTGAAACTTATATATCTCGGGAACTACTGATACGATTTGAAAAATTCTTTCAGTGTCAGATAGCCCAGTTAGATAGGGCGGGTTGGGAGCAGGTGGGGGGGCGAGTTGGGAGCGGGTTGGGGGCGGTTTGAGAGCGGGATGGGGGCGGGTTGGGAGCGGGTGGGGGAGCGAGTTGGGAGCGGGTTGGGGGCGGGTTGGGGGCGGGTTGGGAGCGAGATGGGGCGGGTTGGGAGTGAGTTGGTGGCGGTTTAGGAGCGGGTTGGGGGCGGGTTAAGAGCGAGTTGGGGGCGGGTTGGGGGCGGGTTGGGAGTGGGTTGGGTGCGGGTTGGAGGCAGGGTGAGAGCGAGTTGGGGGCGGGTTGGGGGCGGGTTAGGAGCGGGTTGGGGCGGGTTGGGGGCTGTTTGGGGTCGGATTGGGAGCGGGTTGGTTTATTATGAAGTTTCACTTCTTCCGGAAGAATCTAAGGAGAGCCATTATTGATGAAAAAGCAAGTTTGATAAAAAATAAGCTGCCCAAATTACTAATTCCACGCGGACGGAGTCGCGGGCAAAAGCTAATTATACATATAATTGAAATTCAGCTACTTATTCTTCGTAGTTTTTAATTTAGATCGATTTAAACTTTACAATAATTTCTAAGACATAGTTAATTAAAACGGGCAAAGTTACGTTTCTCACAAAGACCGCTGCTGTAATGTGCCGGTGTTGCCAACATCCAATTCGCTAGTGACGGGCATAGACACGCTGTGATTACCATACAGCCTATACTTCCAAGTCAAAATATATTCAGCAAGTGTTCTCACCGCATTGTAATGTAAAACCAGGGGGGCTACTCCGAAATTCGAAAATCGAAGTTCGCATCGTACCGTCTCGCTCGCTCTCGTATTAAATGCTATTAGCGTGAGCGGAACGGCACGATACGAAGTTCGAATTTTGCACTTCGTAGTATAGGCCAGTACGGTATGCAAAGCCACCCGAGCCGACATCGATCAACAGCTGTCGACATGCCTCGGATTGTCCGAAGATGCTGACCGTACATCTACCAGAGATGTATAGTTTAGGTTTTAGGCTGTTGTTTCATTATGTTAAACAAAGCTTTTCTTCTTTGCATTGAGACAGATGTAGGTAATTGTTAAATAAGGTGCACGGGTCACCCACGTGTAAGTCGAGGAATGTCCGACATGTTTTATATCCTCCAGATACGTTAAGAAATGTGTATATCTATTTTACAGGACACTTTGGTTTCCCATAATTTAATAAGTCATAATGTATAATTTTCCATAATTATCATTAGTCATAAAGTGATTTATTTCTGAAACAGTATTTTCTTCAGGATTTTTTGAAACTACATCTTATAGAATGAAGTAGGTTAGGTTAGTTTAATAACTACTCCGAAGAAAATCCTTTCTTCCAGGTCGTTGCCTCATGTCTGAGGGATCGTGGTCAGTATTAGGGTTACATTAGGAGCGGATCAAAAAAACCGTGCAAGTTGCATTACATTGCGGAGTTCGACTGACTACTCCAAACTCTTCCCTTTACGGCCTCGCAATTTAATTCAACTTGCACCAAATTTTCTTGCAAATCTCAACTTAGCTTTACATTCACTGTCAGAAAATGATGCAAACACATACTTAGCAAGGTTTCGAACATATATAATACTCCTCTATGCTGTCTTGGCGCCTAAGCTAAAGAAATAAAAACACATAAAAACGTTAACTAAATAACAATTTAATGTTTTTCCACCGCAACCACACTTCCTTTGTATTTGGAAATACAAAAGTTAGCTCCCGAAATCACAAGTGGGGGCGCCACTCGTCTATTTATAGTCATTTGCATACGAACCGCTCAGCGCGACGCACGTAAACTGCGCTCTGCCGTACAAAAGGGATTTTCATATTTAATTTTCTGTTTAGTATAATTGCGGACATATTTCTCTCTGTGCAGTTTTTGCTTTATTTGCATACGTGGGTTTAACTGCGGTATTATTCCGTACAGTGGTTGTTTAAATTAGTCGCAATGTGTTGCCATTTTACTTGCGTTAAAGCTGAGATTCAACGCTCAAAGGATTTACCAAAAAGTACAATGACGTATAAATAAAAAAAGTGGAAGCTTTTACTAGCAGTGTTTTATGAAAACAGTTTGAAATAACTTTGCCAAATGCTTGCTTTTAAGCTTGTGTTTCAGGGTTGAGAAACGGCACCCATAGGATCACTTGTATATCCGTCTATCACAGCCAATTTGTTCTTAATCTTTTGGATCGATTAAGTTGAAATTTAGCACACTTATATATTTAATTTATTTATACGACTCATAAGAATAAAATTATATTGTTTTAATTTTAATGTGCACTAAAAAAAATTTGTTCTCGTATTCTGATCAATGTTGAATATCAGCCGACAGAAATCAAGATTAATTACAGTTTGAGAATTGAATATTATAACACATCGCTGTCCAACGACAATGATCAGTTTACAGCGTGCTTTTCGTCGTTATTTACTCTCATTGTTATTGAAACTTAAACCATCTTTATTCCGCTTAAGATCTTGACGTCAAAGGCATTCCAGCCTCACAAACAATTGTGTATGAAAGACACGTATCGCAAAAGTAATTAGTAAACACCTGTAATCCCAAACTTCACTCGAGAGAAGGCAGTCGACCAAAACATGTCTCAAATACTAAGAGCCCTTTTATTGATGATCTATATTACACTAATAATACAATTTCTCAAAAAACTAAATACAATTCAAGAGGATATTCAGATAGAATACGTTATTCGACCACCTGGAAGCCTGAAGAAAATTCTACGAGAAATAAAGAAAAAACAATATGAGTACACCGTTATGGAACTGAATTATAAAAAGCCTAGGAGATTACCCACTGATTTAAAATACATCTTGAAATGGACGGAAGCTCTGTCACATTACAGTACGTCAGTTTTTGTGAGAGGACAGAAAGTTTTTTTGGACAATAACTGCACTTTTGACAACTGTTATATGACGAATGATAAAAGTTTGCTAGCGGATCTACGTTACTTTGATGCTATATTGTTCGACGTTGAAAATAACTGGGATTCGTACCCTCCCATCAGGACACCATTCCAGAATTATATCTTCACTGCATCTGAGCCTGCAAGTATGTACCCTGTCTGTGACCCCATATTCGATTCATTCTACAATGCGACTTGGACTTACAAGTTGGACTCAACCATCCCTCAGCCTTTTTTTAGCATCTACAATCACAATGGTACTCTAGTTGGTCCAAAAGCAGACATGAATTGGATAACCGATGATAAACCAATATCACCAAAGTTAAGAGGTGAACTAATGTATAAAAAGAAGATGGCTGCTTGGTTTGCTTCTCACTGTAAAACGAAAAGCGGACGAGAAGACGTCGTGAGCAAAATAACGAAGTTTTTGGAGATGTATAACTATACAGTAAACATATATGGATGGTGTGGAAAACTGGTTTGTCCTAAAGAAAACTTAGATGATTGCTTGGAAATGCTGCGGTCGGATTATTACTTTTATATGGCGTTTGAGAATTCAGTCTGTGAGGATTACGTTACTGAAAAGTTGCTGTATGCCTTGAATCATTATACTGTACCTGTAGTCTTCGGAGGAGCCGATTATACAAAGTAAGGAACACTATGCTGTTTGTTAATTTTTACTGTCTAATAATTCTGAGTTTCTCCTGTCTGCTTTTTCTGCCACCTGCATTAGTCTGTTCATATTTATTAATTTCTTTATGATTGGTTGTCTGAAAAAGATCGCTTTTTAGCGATAAGACCGCCTTGTCTGCCTGAATTTTTATTTTTGTAAAAAATAATTGTATTGTGTTCTATATCTACAGTAACATAATAGGTATTTTACTAACTATGGTATTCCCACATCATCACCGTAACACAGTCTGTTCAATGTGAGCGTATTTACAAACCATTTTTTATTCAGTTTTAATTTGACAGGCGTCCATAGTTATCAATGAACTGGGGGCTTACCATGATCTTTCAATGAACGTTCCAAACGCAGAGCAGTTTAATTTAGGCACGTTAGCTGAATCGTCGAAATTGGTACCACGACGTCTATTTCTCAGAGCTGAGTCTCAATCGCTTACAAGTGAAAGAAAGACCCATATTGTCTCTGATCCGAAACTGAAACGCTAAGTCGCGAAAGGGATGCCGCTATATGCAAACCAAATATATCTATCTCTTTTAGTCTCGACTGACTTTTGGACGTTCGAAACCCAAAGTACTTCTAAAGTTAGCTTACGGTTTGATTTCTTTTTCATTTTTAAAGTACTGAAAACTTTATAAAAAACTCATTTCCTTAAATAATGTTTCTTTGTCATAAAATATGACTTTTTTTTAGAGCTAAATATAATTTTTAACACAGTGGTTGTGAAACCTTTGTACAAAATGTATTGGTTATATTATTAATAATTAAATATTAAATGTCAATTTTTGTTTTGGCATCCGTAATAACAAACTTTGACAGCCGTAATGAGTAACGTATACTGAATCGCTAAATTTAACACTGAAGCGATTCAATTCCCACTCAAGTTAAGCGTCATGGTACGAAAACCACTAGAACTTGAAGGGAGTGAATGAAAATGTCTGTATCGCTACCGCTGAACCGCACTTGAACTGAATCGCAAAAGTAAGTAACGTCGTGGTAATAGCGATGCAGTTCAGTTTAGAGCTTAAACTGAATCGTATTAAGAGATCATGGTAAGGCCCCAGGAAAATAACATGTAGACCTAATGTTAGACATGCTAAATAAATACCAATAGATAACACCAGGGTGTCACTTCTGCTGCTAATGACATTAATAAAATTAAGAATGATAACTACCTACTGAGTCAATAACTGAGGACGTCTGAATGTGGTTCAATTTCTACAAAAGTCGCCTTCACCATACGATTAGGTAATGTTGGATTTTTTTCACACAATCGTATCAATAGAACATAAGCAAATGCTGTGAAAGTAAAAAAGTGAGTTATTTTTCTCTTATTTTCAGATTTTTACCACCAAATTCTTATGTCGATGCAAGTAAAATGAGCCCGGCGTCAGTGGCATCATTAATGATTCAAATAGTCAAAACTCCAGAGGAGTATGAAAATTATTTCAGGTAAGTTTTCCTTAAGGAAGGAAAAATACTTCAGGTAAGTAGTTAGACCTGCCTCTCAAGCACACGATCGTAGGTACGCCCCGGACGCGATCGCACGTCTAAATTTTTCGAAATTTAAGTGTGAAATCACATTTGAAAACCATGAGCTTTATACGTTTAAGGAAAACACTTGCACATGCATGCCTGCGAAGAAATCCAAGATTGTGTGTAAAGGTCCCAGATCGCACTGGACCCGCGTGCGAACTACACCCTCAGTCCTTTAATTCTCAGCGGCGTATGCCCTGCAGCAGGACGTAAATTGGCCAAGACAACGACAAACTTTACCTAAATCTTAAAATGGCCTAATTGACCATTGTCAGGATTGTAAATTTCTGCTCACAAACTGAAATGACATAATGTAAGTTCCCAATCCGCACTGGGTCCGCGTGAGCATTACTGTCCAAGCCCTGTTGTTTTGAAGGGAGGCCTGTGCCCTACAGTGGGACTCATATACGACGAATAGATAGCCCAGTGGTTAGAGAACCTGACTATGAAGCTTGAGGTCCCGGGTTCGAATCCCGGTCGGGGCAGGTATTTGTGTGAAAAATGCGAATATCTGTGCTGTGCTCGAGTCCCTAGACTAAAACATCCTAAAAAACATCCTAACAAGCATCCTTGTGTTTAATATGTATTTATCTATATAAGTATGTTTATCCGCTTACTACCCATAATACAAGCTTTGCTTAGTTTGGGACTAGGTCAATTGGTGACAATCGTCCCATGATTATTATTTATTTATTATTATTATTTATTTATTTTTATTTATATAGACTGCGATGATGAAACTGAAATTATGCGAAGATCTTACTCTAGACCATTTTGTAAGCAGTCTAGTTATACCTTGTTCATTTGCATAATTAGATCGTTAATAAGAAACAAACTACTCTTTCTGTATGGCACCGTTATATTGAAAATTTGTCATGGTGGGATTGACTTTGGTAAAATATGTGGAGGTCCAGTAGCAACGTAAGTTAAGTCCTATCTTAAAACAATGTTTTGCATTCTTTCCCTCCTCAGGTGGCATAGACACTATGTCTTCGTCAAAAACCCGATGGCTTCCGACGTCTGCAAACTATGTGAGCTGCTAAACAACCCTGGTGGGAAAAATACGGAAATCAAGAATTTAAATGATTGGTGGAACGTCAAGGGTGATTGCAAGAAAGATAGAGGAAACGGAAGATTTCGTCTGTAAATTTAATATTAGATCTAGTTTATGTTAATAACTAATATTTTTCGGGATTTAATCACGAACTATTTAATTGGTGATATTACCTCGACATTTCGCATTTCAGTGGCCGTGATTACGACTCGACTCGTTAAATAGCAAACATCATTAATATAAATTCGTGATTAAGTCCGGAAAAATATTAGTTTTTCATGAGTGAGAATCGTGAAGGTTGAAAACATTACAGTTTTTAGTTATTTGACTCAGATCAAAAATTTCTAGGTTTCAAAGTTATTTAAGAGAGTATTTATAAAGGGACGTTTATAAGAGCGTTTAAAGCCCTCATTCATCAGTTCACATTTTTTTTTAAATGGGGGAAGATTCTGGTGCAGCTGCCAGTAAAATGGTAAACGTACAGGACCTCTAATATATAACCGAAAGCCCCATCAAAATTTACAGCAATTTCTTTAAAAATGTGGTCAGATAAATGAGACGTTTGAAACGTTCGAATAAATTCCGAAAGTCAATTTTATTATCCTAAGATACTTTTAATGCGTGCATTTTAGTTCTGTTCCGTCTGAATACTTATATTGTGTGGCCGTAGATGGTACCTAATACCATGATGGTAGATCAGTGCTGGTTTTTAACTAGCGACACGCTGAGCCGGGACCCTTTTGTAACAGCACCAATATGTACGAGGGGCGTTCAATATAAAGTGAGAATGAGATGCAAACTCTTTCAATATTAGGAAATTAAATACTGGCCGGTAAAGCTAATCTATCTAGCTGATTGCTATGAAAAAAAAACTAACTGTCTTTTGTTTAAAAAAATATACGGTAATTTCTTTGCAATGCTATTGAGTACGTTAGCGAAAATGGAGAAAATTGAACTGCGCGCCGTTATCAAATACTTGTGTTTGAAAAATTTTTCTACGGACCAAGTCAATTTGGATTTGCGGGACACTTTAGGGTCTAATGCTCCTCCGTATTCGACAGTCGCACGTTGGTGCGCCGAATTTAGACGTGAAAGAACATCGACAATGGACGACCCCCGCTCCGGACGCCCTACTACAGCAGTAACTGAAGAAATTGTGAAAAAAGTCGAAAACTCAGTTTTGGCGGATCGTCGTGTCACAGTTCGTTTTATTGCTGAAAATGTAAAGATTTCAACGGGGAGCGTGCATAATATTTTACATGAACGCTTGGGTATGAAAAAGGTATCTGCGCGTTGGGTACCAAGAATGCTTACTGACACGCAAAAACAAACTAGACTAGAGATTTGTCAAGAAGCTTTGAACCTGATGCAGCAAGACCGGGAACTTTTTTTGGCGCGATTTATAACAATGGACGAAACATGGCTCCATCATTACGACCCAGAAACGAAACTGCAGTCTATGACATGGAAAAGGCCATCATCTCCAACTCCGAAGAAATTCAAGGTGAGCCCATCTGCCGGTAAGGTCATGGGCTCTGTTTTTTGGGATGGTAAAGGGGTATTAATGATTGAGTATCTCGAGCATGGAGCCACTATTACGGGCACATTATACGCCAAACAAATAGCAACATTGCGCAATGAGATCCGCGAAAAACGGCGAGGTAAACTCTCGAAAGTTGTGCTGTTCCACCAGGACAATGCACCGGCACACAAGTCCGCCGTTGCAATGGCTGCAATTCGTGATGCAGGGTTCGATATCCTTAAGCATCCTCCGTATTCACCAGATCTCGCTCCCAGTGATTTCTACCTATTTCCGAGATTGAAACAATACCTGAGAGGCCAGAAATTTGAAGACGACGACGCGGTAGTCGCTGCAGTACAAGATTTTTTAAGTACTCAAGATGAGTCCTTTTTCAAAAATGGAATTTTAAGTTTAGAAAAAAGATATACTAAGTGTTTTATGCTAAAAGGTGACTTTGTCGAAAAATAAAATGACATTTAGTAAAAGTTGTTTATAACATACTCATTCTCACTTTTTATTGAACGCCCCTAGTACGTCTACCTGTGTCTATTGTCTATCTTTGTAATCTTACTTTTGCCTGTGTAAGTACGTGTTACTGTTGTTATAAATAAATGTTTTTCTTTCTTTATTTCTAATAAAAAGCACGTCAATTAAATATTCTGCGACAAAACGTACGAAAACAACTCTACAATTGTATTTAAAGCTCGCCCTTGTGTTTCTACAAATGAAATAACACATTAACTCGCCAAAATATTTTATTAAAAATCTCCCGCAAACGTTTATACCCAATCCTCTTAAGGCTCTCGTTAAGAGATTCATTATTCAAAGCCTCAAATTTTCCAGGATAATTCCAATTACGGAGTCATCGTCTGTGCCATTTTTTCTTGAATATAATTAAAATTTCCGCTGACACCTTGGGAGCTGGATATAATATTTTGATGACAGATTGAAATTTAAGAGCGATTTCGATTCGCTTTGGCGTTTTGATGGAAATTTATCGATATCTATATTGAACTGGACTAGCTTTGCCCGCGACGGTGTCTGCGTAGAATTCGTTTATCGCTGTTCTGCAGGAACTATGGAATTTTCTGGAAAACTATACTATGTCCTTCCCAGGGTCTCAAACTCTGTCCAAACCAAACTCTAGAATTTTTTTATTCCTTATTTGGCTATTTTAGAGGTTTTAATATTGTACAAAAATCCGTTTTTATTGCTCCCCTATTTAATGAAAGCGTTTAGTTTCCATTAGTTTGGGATGGGCGTTGATATGTCAGTCAGTCAGCCAACTATTAAAAAGTATTACCCTCTGCCTTTTCACCATCCATTGATCAAATTTATTTGACGGATAAATGTGATGCTGTCTCTGTTTGTTTTGTTCGAATAGACGGAGACGGCATCACATTTACCCTTCAGTTAAAATTAATCAATGGGTGGTGAAACAGCCCTTTAGTATCGTGACTGACTAACAGTTAACGCATAGGCAAGGCACCCTAAATCACTGAGGCTAGAGACAAGCAAATTCATCATTAGAGGTTTAAAGAACAAAACCGCAGTAGGTAATAGTCATCATTGCCGGCCACACCACCTTAGTCGTGCCGGGACAGGCCTCTTCTCTGAATGAGAAGTCTGAGGCTGCATTTCCACAAATAACGACCACCATAAACATCATCATCATCATTTCAGCCGAAAGACGTCCACTGCTGAACATAGACCTACCAAGGCTCGCCAAACAGATCGGCCCTGCGCCATCAGCATCCAATGCGTTCCCGCCACCTTCACCAGGTCGTTGCTCCATCTTGTTGGAGACTTACCTACACTGCGTCTTCCAGTCCGCAACCGCCACTCGAGAGAACCTTTATGCCCCATCGGTCATCAGTTCTACAAGCGATGTGCCCTGCCCACTGCCAATTGTGTCTGGCGATTCTTTGAGCTATGTCGGTGACTTTAGTTCTTGCGCGGATTTCATCATTTCTAATGCGATCCCGCAGAGAAACTCCGAGCATACCTCTTATCGCCCTCTGAGTGACTTTGAGCTTTCTTATGAGGCCCATCGTTAGCGGCCACGTCTCAGTGCCCCATACTTAAGTCATCACTGGCAACACACACTAGTCAAAGACTTGACACATTGCGGTATATTGGATGACAAGATATTGCCACCAACCACCACCATGATCGAATAAAACTAATCGATAAGTTAAACATAACACGAAAATAGTTTATTCGCCCGTTTCGGAACGAGCATTAGCAAACGAAACAACTCGGTGACATACATCATTAGGACCAGATTCGTCTCGGCGGAACTTTATTTGACTCCGCAACTTTGACTGCAGCGAACGAATACTGCGACGCTGTGTTGTGGACATTCCCGGTAACTTATTTTTTCAAAGATCCAGCCATACATAGACGAATGAAGAGGCTTTGACCCAGCCGGACGCCAAGAGTATACTGTCAATCAATTTGACTCCCAGGCCACCAAAGAAATTTATCATAAGGTAAATATCTTATTTGTCTATAATAATGTTCATCGAATGACATAAAATGTTACAATAACTAGTGCGCTTATTGTTTAACGCGCAGGCGCTTGCTATGGCATTCACTATTTCTTTTAGTCAAACGACATTAGATGGAGATAGTAGATGGTAAATGCGAATACGACTGGCAGTGCGTTAGACAATACGACCTCAGGTTTTGTGGTGGCCTAGGAATCAAATTGAGTGACTGTACTGGCCCCAAACTAGTCATGTCCACATTTTCCTTTCCTACAGGTTAGTACCCCAATCAGCACAAGCGCACCTTCAACTGCTTCAACTTAAACAAACTGCAAAAACGCTCAGTAGGTACTTTCTGTTTTCTAAAGGGTTACTATAATATAAAATGATTGTTTTTGGGAAAAACTAGACGTTCAATAAATACTGTGATCCATCGGTATCATAAAAACTGATGAATTATATTATAATTCCAGCAATACACAGGCAAAGCTTAACGTTCACTATTTGTCACGTCAGTAGGTACTGTGTTTTGTAGACTACAGTAGTGTAACCAGTGTTCGCAAACTTTTTGTGTTCAAGGTACATCTAGGCAAACGAAATTTTTTGGAGGTACCTACACCATAAATGAAAAACCGGCCAAGAGCGTGTCGGACACGCCCAAGGTAGGGTTCCGTAGCCATTACGAAAAAATCAAGTAATATTTTTCTAAGGATTTCGTATGTGTACGGAATCATCCAAGTTTAGGTATGTTTTATACCTTAGGCTACTATTTACTCTTAAACTACAAATAATTTCCAAGCAATCTTAGCCGCTATAATTTTCCTAGTAAATTTGATATATTTACTACCCTTCTGAATTTTTTCAAATTTTTCCACCCAACAGTTTAGATTTTAGAGGGGGGGACGGCCGATTTTAATGAAAATTTTCACTTTAAAGTTGAATATTTCGCAAACAGATCACTGAATAGAAAAATCATGTTAGCAACCCCGCAATGATTTTAAAATACCTATCCAACGATACCCAACAATATAGGGTTAGCCGAGGAAAAAAAAATCACCCCCACTTTACGTCTATGGGAGGTAACCTAAAAAAATTTTTTTTACTTTTTTTTATTCAATCACTTTGTCGGCGTGACTGATATATATATATTGATGCCAAATTACAGCTTTCTAGTACTAACAGTCTCTGAGCTTAGCCGCGGACAGACAGACAGACAGACAGACGGACAGACATGGCGAAACTATAAAGGTTCCTAGTTGACTACGGAACCCTAAAAATCATGTGAATCGGCGTGATTTACATCTGTATTTTTTTTCTCCTGTCCGTTTATTTAGCTTAATGAGATAAAATTATTTTTCCGATGCACACCAACTAATGACCACGGCACACCACTGTGCCGCAGCACACACTTTGCGGAACACTAATGTAAACTATAATATATGCAAACATTTTTTTTTAAGATAAATATAATCCGCGGTATATACTGATCATAATCTTTTAATCCTTTACATGTTTAAAGTGATTAAGGGTCAAGTTTTGATAGATGGTAAAAAAGCAGTCGAATTTAAAAGCCAACTAAAATTGACTTCGTATTTTATAGTATTTCTATGAAAAACAACTTTTTTCCGTCACTTGTGTTGCCTCTTCGCCAAATCTCATATATCTTTGTCGTCGAGAAGTATCCTATAGGTTTTTATTCCTATTTAGTATAAAAAATTCAAAATTTCAAATCTTTTGATCACAGAAAAACCTTCCTCAAACTAGTAAAAGTTTATAAATTGCAAGCAGAGCTGCAAGATGGAGACATAATATTAAATACGGAGAAGTTATTACAGTTTCACAACTCCTGTATTTCTATGTAAACTTTTGATTAAGTTCAAGTAAGACTTTTGAAAGTTGAATTGTCGATTTTCTAACTTGTAACTGATAATCTCAAATCGTTTGATTCACAAGAAGCACTATCTTTACGGTTCGATGAAAATGTTAGCGTGTTTGTGATTTCCTAATTTTTGATCGCATGTTTTTATGAGAACCCTTTGGATTTTCATAAAAATTTAAAACTTTAGAAAGATTTTTTTGGATTGGTTGGAATGGCTTTCCATTACTAATAAAGAAAATTAACAATAATTTATCATGTAATTTTTCTTATGTTTAATGTTTATTTGGCCACACACAGTAGTTACATTATTCTTAAACTTAAATTGTTTATTGTTTAATAACCACATAAACCAATGAAACTCCCTCCATTTCCTTAATTTAGTACCTAATGTATTAACAACACGCAGTGTAGGTGCAGGTAGGCCTCCAACAAGATGGCGCGGCGACCTGTTTAAGGTTGCGGGATCGCATTGGATGGGGATGACACGGGGCCGATCTGTTAGGCGAGCCTTGGAGGAAGCCTATGTTCAGCAGTGGACGTCTTTCGACTGAAATGATGATGGTGAAAAACAAATGAACGGGAAAAACTTAACCGAAAAACTATTTACGGTTAAAAACAATATATATATATATATATATACCAGGTTGTCACGCCATTGCGGTAGGGCTCCTATTCCTAGCCTGTTTGCCCTTCGGGCATCTCTAGATACCTAACGAACCTAACCTACCTACTTTTGGAGGAAAAATAAAAAATAAAAAATAAAAAATGACTAAAAATAAAATAAATAATCTTTGGAAATATCCTCATCTTTTAAAATTCTAGATTCTATCATTAAAAATACTTTCATATCCATTTTCAATATTAACATTTTAGATTAATCATGGTCTCAGTCATCATTGCCCATTCGCCACGGAGGCTTGGGCATCCGTCAAGTTTCTCATGTTTCCCTCCCTGCCTTTTTATCCTCTGTCCACTATACCCAAGATCTTGTCGCCAAGATACTTAAAACTCCTCCAGACAACCTAGATGTGCCTCACCTGAACGAGGCTATAACAGCATGGAAGTCAGCTTGCCCGTCTGCCGATTTACCCATTTTTCCTAGTTCGCAGCGGCAATGGGATGAGCCGCTCTGTAGACTGGTGCGGGATAACCTTTACCATACGTCTACCAGCCCTACAGAGCGCGCCCGCCTCCTTGCCGTTGCGAAATGGGAATCTGGTGCTTGGCTTCACGCCTTACCATCCACAAATACAGGCACTTTTCTGGACGACAACACATTCCGGCTCGCTGTGTGTCTCCGTTTGGGAGTGGCTTGTGTTGCCCCACATCGCTGCCATTGTGGTGTGCAGGTCGACTGCCTCGGCCACCATGGACTCTCCTGCCGCAGCAGTACGGGACGCATCCCGCGGCATGCAGCCCTTAACGACGTCATCCGCCGGGCCTTGGTCAGTGCCGGAGCACCAGCCGTTTTGGAGCCTTCGGGCTTGGTCCGCGACGACGGCAAAAGGCCCGACGACACTCATGCCATGGAAAATGGGACGGCCGTTGGTTTGGGACGCCACTTGCGTTGACACACTCGCGCCGTCCCACCTTCCATCTACAGCCATCAGGGCCGGTGCCGCTGCTGACTCTGCGGAATGCCTCAAGAAGCGCAAATATGTAGGCATCAGTAGTGCCTACATTTTTGAGCCGTTTGGGGTTGAAACCATGGGTCCTTGGGGTTTGAGTGCATCAAATATCTTTAAATCACTGTCGTCAAAATTGATTGCAGCTTCAGGTGACCAGAGGGCTGGCTTTTTCTTAGCACAAAGAATAAGCATTGCCATACAGCGTGGCAATGCTGCCAGCCTTCTGGGCACCTTACCACTTGGCAGTGATTTTGGACAACTTTTTTATTTATAAGTTTAGTTTGTATGTAGTTTTAGTTTATAGTTTTAGTTTTATTTTTTGTAGTTTTTACAATAAATTATAAATAAATATATGTCACGGGACACTTCACATCAAAAAAAAAAAAATTAAAAAAAAAAAAAAAAATTTATTCAAAAACACACTTTACATCAGAAAAACAAACAAGTGCCTGAACTAGGATTCCCTGTGTTTCAGGCAAAAGGACTAACATAATTAAATCTAAATAAATCACCTACCTACCAAATTTCCCTAATATTAAACAATGTAAATATTGAATAAAAATTATTTCTGGCGAATTTCCGACGAAAGCGAAAGGATAAGTCTCTATAGTGGTGTGACAACCTGGTGTGACCACGAGTCTGGCCCTTACGAGCTATGTCAATAGCTTTGGTTCTTCTGCGGATCTCCTCATTTCTGATTCAATCACTCATAATGTTTGATTTAATCCTTAATAAGGTAGAGCCGATTTAGCGACCACATGCATTGACTTGGAAATCAAACCTTATTGTTTTAGTAAGAAGTTACAATATCCATTGTAATTATTGAAAATACTACTAGCTTTAAAAATATCCTTTGTCAGGTATGTATTCGCTAACTGCTTTTGATTATTTGGTAGTATGCTCCAATAACTGGTGCCTTATTAAGAGTTAATGTCAATGTTTTGAAAATCCTCTTTCGAATCACCATAATCTAGCCAATGGCATCGACTACTACATCAGTTTGCCAAATACTTAGCAAAGTGCGTAGTTTTAGTGGCTAACTTTGGCGAAAATAACTGTACCGTTAACAAAATCACCGCCCGCGCCCCAACTTAGTAATTAGTTTCGTTCGCTACTTTGCTGGCTGTACTTAGGGTCCTGAGAAATATTGGAGGTAATTCGGAAGTTTCACGATGGTGCGCCCTACTTTGGTATATGAATGGAAACGCTAGAGGTAGTAAGTGTTGGACTTTCAATATCAGTTTATAGTTTTTTGATATCTGTAATAGTTACGGATAATCGCCTGTGCACACTTAACGATTACACCCTGTATACGTCCCACTGCTCGGAATGAGAGGGTAGCAGCAGGGCACGGATTAACAGTTAAAATTTGTTAATAAATCAAACTTAATCTAACTCAATTTCGGTGCAATAAAAATCTGTGAAGAGAAATATTTTTAAAAATAACTATTAGAGGTAGAATTTATATCATATCATGATTCTTCATTAAATATTTGGGTAATTAAAGTGATAATACTGGCAACACTAAGAAACGATAGAGATGGAGTGGGGATAACAGAGGATGAGGGCTTTACTCTAGTGAACGGAGCATTCTGAAGAGAGTACGAAAAAAGGTAACACAACAATCACAGCTGGTTCAGCTTTGAATTCTTCTTATACTTTAAATTTGTAACTAGAACTCATTGAAACCACCAGAAGAGAAATGTTAGAACGCTAACAAACTCCGATGTATCCAATTGAAGGTCGATTGAAAAAACGCAAGCGAATCGGGTTTACGGCCCTGACTCATCAATGCACGCCCTTTCCATGTTGCGGGGAAGTTACTTTACAAACGGCTATTTTTATACTAAAACAGAGCTTGAGTTTTCCAAGAAAAACGCTTTGGACGCAGTCATTGTTGAGGAAAATAGTTTTTTTCACTTCTCATGCTTGTAAACTTCCTATTTGTGCTGGATGTGAGCAAAATAAAATTATTTGTTATGCTCTAATGCATTAAGTAAAATCTTCGTCTAAGACAAAGGCAATCAGGCGCAAACAGCCACGCACAATAGAAATTTATAAAATACATGTTCTTTGTTATTTTTAAAACCGGTGTTTTATATTACGAAATTGTTAAAACTAGGCAAATCTAGTACATTATTATAGAATTTGCAATGCATGAAAAATAAAAGCTTGTAAATAAACATTCATTTCCAATAAATATTGCTGTTTAATTTCCTTGTAATCTGAATGAAAACTTAATAGAGTTACACAGCTTGAAACAAAAGTTGTCTCATAATTGGAGGGCCAGCTCCAACCCTATTCTCTAACACTACAACAAAACATATAGCTGTCAGATGCGGCAATTTGAAAGTGTGATGACTGCTGTCAGATAAATCGGTCATCGGTTTAATGAACAAAAGACGAAGGAATTAGATGCTACAAAAACCTAAGAAATATAGAAAATGATAAATATAGTTGTATGATAGAAAAAACGAACAGAAGATAAATGGTCAAGATCCCAAAATACTCAGTGGTTTCGAGAAACCCTTTGTCAAATTTTACAAACAATAGCTAATAAGTTATTCATATATGATCTTACTAACAAAGTGGATGTATATTTTTACACTTTTTATATTTTAATATTTACCTCGACGTGCCTCGACGTTTCGGCCACATTGAGTGAAAATCACGAAAGTTTAAAATTGTAAAAAAGTTGTCTTCCCTGTGGAAAAAATTAGCGATTCCGAGTCAGCAAACTTAATATTTTGGACCAGGCGTCCCACATGCCGATATAATAAAAATAATAAATAAATAAATATATATTTCAAACTAAATACAAACTGAAATATAGATGCACAGAAAAAAACCCCAGAAAAAAGACCAATGCTGGGAATCGAACCCAGGTCCTCAGCGTTCCGTGCTGCGTGCTTACCCCTACACCATCACTGGTCTAGAAGTTAGCGACGAATCTTTCCCATACATCGTACACTTCAGTCTGTTATAATCACATTAGGCAGTGATAAAGCGCATCTATGTTAATGCCCTCTACCGTAAAAGACCGTAAAAGTAATAAAAAATGAAGTTGAAGAAAATAAAAAATAAAAAAATAGAAAAAAGATACTTCATACTTAACTTGTAAAAGTTGGCCTAGTAGCGCCATCTCTTGGTCCAGGTGAGCGGGTAGCTCCGAAGGAGTGTTGAAGTCTCTCGGTAGAGGGCATTAACATAGATGCGCTTTATCACTGCCTAATGTGATTATAACAGACTGAAGTGTACGATGTATGGGAAAGATTCGTCGCTAACTTCTAGACCAGCGATGGTGTAGGGGTAAGCACGCAGCACGGAACGCTGAGGACCTGGGTTCGATTCCCAGCATTGGTCTTTTTTCTGGGGTTTTTTCTGTGCATCTATATTTCAGTTTGTATTTAGTTTGAAATATATGGTTTCACGGGATGACCGTAAAAGTAATAAAAAATTAAGTTGAAGAAAATAAAAAAATAAATAGAAAAAAGATACTTCATACTTAACTTGTAAATAAATATATAATAAATATCACGGGACAATTCACACCAATTGACCTAGTCCCAAAGTAAGCTAGGAAAGCTTGTGTTATGGGTACTAGGCAACGGATAAACATACTGATATAGATAGATACATACTTAAATACATATTAAACACCCAAGACCCGAGAACAAACATTCGTATTTTTGATACAAATATCTGCCCCGACAAGGGAATCGAACCCGGGACCTCAAGCTTCATAGTCAGGTTCTCTAACCACTAGGCCATCTGGTCGTCTAAAAATATAAATATAGACTTGACATAAAAATTTTGGCTATAGACCCTTTGCCATGTCCACAGGAGAGACGCGAACGAATAAATATGTATGACCCAATACTACTGACGGCAACTTCGGAAGTCCTTCAAAAGCAATAACAATTTTCTTTTCTAGACTTGAGACTCACGTTTTTTAAAGTCATAGAATGGCACCTAAACGTAAACAAAATAAATTGTGAAAATTATTAATATTTTAAATCTATTTAAAAACGGTGCCGTAAATAACGCACCCATATCAGCGTGAAATGTCAACTGAAGTAATCCACGGTTTACGGCACACCTGCCGCGTGAGATACTTTATGTTGCAAGACCTTTTTGTGTGTAGTCTCACAATAAGGAGTGCAGAATAGAAAGTGGAACTAAAATTGTACTGTCAAGTGAAAAATATGTATCGCTTACCTCTTATCATTATGTATCGGTACCTTAATTCGAGGACATTAAGAGTTATGGATATATTTATGAGCAAGTTGTATATGCACCCATACTTTTAATTGAGACTATACGTACAAAATAATTTACATAATTCACAACACATAAGTAAGTCAAAGTGATTTTTCTACATGCGCATGAGATAGTGAGCCTGTTGGTTTTTTTTTATTTTTCGACACGGAATAAAGTTAACGAGTATTTTGTATGTATGTAGATATGTCCAATGACCTATTTTTATCCTGTAAACCGACTTTTTAATCGAAAAGGCGTGCGTTAGAAAACTATGTGAAAGTACTTATATATATTCACACGGTGGTCGAATTTTCTTGAGAAAGCAGTAATCCTCATTCCCATCTTAGAAGGCTGTATCAAATTCAACCTGAATCACCTACAATAATACCCAACTTATCAAAGAACACCATACATTCCGGTACAATAAACAAACTCCGCTGATTCAAAACTAGTATTTTACACATTCATGCGAATGAAAAGATGTACTACTAGCGTTGTCGTTAATAAATGTCGGGACACTGACATTTTTCTTTGAAAACTGACAACAACGTTTTCAAATACCTATCAGTTGCAATTAGACATAGTTTATTATTAGTTGTGGCCCGCGACTACCTCTTCAATTTTTTTAGTAATAATCGTGCAGGAATCGTGCAATTTTCCAGCTAAAAAGTATCCTGTATGTTAATCTGGATTATAAAGTAAGAGCGTGACAAATTTCATCCAAATCCGTTAAGCCATTCTCGCTCGCTACATGCAGTAACAAACATCCAAACTTTCTTAGGAATTTTGGTTTCTATAGTCAAAAATATGAATATTTTTATACTACACCTAAAACTATACAGTTATTCGATTTAATATCTTTACTCTAATGCTAGGTACATCATTTATGACGAGAGCGATTGAAGTGCAAAAATCAAAACTTTGTATAAATCAAAGTCAAAGTCAAATTTTGTTTATTAAATTGAGACTATAACAAGCACTTACAAACGTTGACGAAACCACTATTGGTCTGGAAAATCCGGCCAGAAACTCAAAACGGTATATTTTTCTCAAACTGATCTAACACAACTACTAGATTAAGACAACTAATTTTTTGAAGACAGTAGGTACATGCGCTATATTTGAAACGAGACGCCAATGCAGATCGGAATGAACCAACAATTATTTACAATGAGTATTCGAGTGTAACTCTCTACGAAAAGTGTCTTAGTAACTCTAACATAACTTTCAGTGTTCAAAAGAAACATTATTGCAAATAAAAACAAAATGTGTTCAATCGCGTACCCAGTATTCTCCACAGGCAGTAGTAACTGCGGCCGCACGCTCCAATGAAAATTAAATGATGAATAGATACGCGGCCGGCAAAAACCCCCATTAATTCGGCCAGTGTTTTTGCCCTTTTGTTGCATACCGGATTTTGATTTTTGCCAGTGGCTGTGGTTGAATTTTGTTTGTTAATTTAGCAAAATATTTCGGTGCAGTGGTGAGGTTGTAAAATATTTTTATTGTAACACAGGAAATATGTTTTAGTGTTTGGCTTCAGTGTTTAGAATTTAGTGATTTAAGCAAGGTAGCGCAAAGTAATACATACAAGATAATTTTTTTGTAGAAAAAAAACACGCACACAGTGTCCGCAAATTTTTAATGTTTATTTTAAGAGACCGCTTTTTAAGCTGTATTTTGCGTTACTTTTAAAGAATGTTATTTTTAAAACTAATGCAAATATTTTTAGAACTCGTATAAAACGTATAATTGCATAATAATTGTTTATCCTTATCAGCAATTCCAATAATATTAAAAAAAACGATTTATTTCCAATAAAATAACACATAAACGCCATGGTAATTAGCACTAAAATAATCGTCTATTTCGATTTCGAAACAAGAAAACACATTTAAATGTACAAAATGGATTCCGTAAATACAGTCAGTTTATTCTTCATGGTGAGGATAAAAACAGTAAACTTACCGTAAAGTCGGGTTACTTTGGCTATTGGGATCAACGTGGGTCAGGTTTTATTATTGCATTGAAATTATGGCACATGCGAAAGTGTGTCTGCCTGTGTGTCTGTTACCTCTTCACGCTTAAACCGCTCATCTGTTTTGGATAAAATTTGGTATGGAGATAGTTCGAGACCATGGAAAGGACATAGGATAATTTTTATCCCAAAATAAAGCATAGTTCCCGCGGAATACTGATAAACGAATTCTTTGCAGACGGAGTCGCGCGCAACAGCTAATTGGTTTACAAGACCGTTCTACATGTAGTTTTCATATGGCCCAAATATACCTTCCTTTGGGTCAAAGTACTCCGACTTTATAATCACTATCCCGCGGGAACTATTCAATTTTCTGGGATAAAATGTTTCCATGTGTTAATACACGGTATAAACTATCTGTGTGCCGAATTCCATCACAATCCGTCAAACCATTTTAGCGTGAAAGAGTAACAAACAGCTACACATCCGTCCATACATCCATACAAATTTCGCTTTTATAATATTAGCTACGGCCCAAGCCCTCTCATTCTGAGAGGAGGCCTGTGCCCTGCAGTGGGACTTATATAGGCTGGGATGGGATAATATTAGCTGTTTTTTAATGAGATATTGTTTTGTGTTTTACAGATATTATTAAAAGAAATTTATCTCTTACCACTTGATGACAATGACAAGCCAGTTGCCAGGTACAACGTAGCGTTTGAACGTGAAGCTATAACTCCCGAGTTAATAAAACCAGAAACAAAATCATCAATATACAATGTATCAAATGAAGTCCATGAAACTGTTGTCGATGAAAGGAAGACAATTGGTGTAGACAACGAAGAAGAGAGTTCTAGTAGTCCTAAAGCTAGCAGCGTACGAGTTCCTCGGCGTATGATACCATGGGGGAAATATGAGGGGCAGGGGGTAGGAGCATGAATTAAAAAATAAAATATAAATAAAGTTGTTGAGCTCTCCCGCTCCATAGGCAAAATAAATTAATTAAAATACTTTACTTTACTATGAAAACTCTAAATTTGCCATAAGCTTTAAGGTAAAGGAAAAGAACGCGAAGAAACTTGTGCAGTGCGCACACCTACGAACTAATTCAGTGGTTTATGTGACGTTCCTGATCCGCACTAAGCCAGTTTCAGTCATAATCATTATTTCCGCCGAAAGACGTCCACTGCTGAACATAGACCTCCCCCAAGGCTCGCCAAACCTGAAGCCTATGCCCTATAGTAGGACGTATATAGCCTGGGAGTATGAACCAGAAATACGTAGTTGTAAACTTTGCACTCCTTAATGTAAATCCATAATTATCCTAATTAGACCAACGAAATTTAGGAGTCCAATTCTAATTACCGGAGATACGTTTTATACGACCCCTTCTCTAGTAATTATGGCAACATAAACTGTTGGAGGCAAAGATGTCTAAATTACCGCTTAAAATAATGTTTGCTTTCGTTAACATTTGAAATGATTTCATTAGAAATTTTCTTGCTTTTTACCCAACTGCCGAAGGAGGGTCATTTATTTTTCGAGCGTATTGTATTAATAAATAGTAGTTTTGTTCTTCAGTTCTTTGTCACCGAACGTGTCAAAAACGCTGTAAATATATAAGAAATCCCAATTGCGCTCTTGTCTCTCCTGGTAGTACTTCCCGGATTCTTCTCAACAGGGTTTTTCCGAACCGGTGGTAGATTTTACGACATTCATAAGTGCTTAAATTGACTTTGAGTAAGTGTAGATTCTGATAAGAACGAAGATGTAGCTCAGTAATATTACAGCCAAATAAATAATTATAATTAATAAAGTAATTAAATTATTCTTTTTAGCATAGAACTAGTGAAAACCGGCCAAGAGCATGCTGGACACGCCCAGAATAGGGTTCCGCAGCGGTTACGAAAAAATCTTGCAAATCCTATTAATTTTACTATTAATTATACTGTCCGTATAGCAATAAGCAATATTTTATAAGGCTGCTATTTACTATTAAACTACTAATAATTCACAAGCAAACTCAGCCGTTACAGTTTTCCTTGCTAATTTGAGATATTTCCTCTCATCCTGATTTTTTTCAAAATTTTTACACCAACAGTTTAGCTTTTAGAGGGGAGGGACGCTCGATTTTAACAAAAAAATTCACCAAAATTGAATATTTCGCAAACGAATCACTGTATCGAAAAACCGTCTTCGCAACCTCGTAATGATTTTAAAAGAAATATCCAACGATACCCCATACCAGTGAGCTTACAAATACTAGAGAAGTAACGTCTTACAAACAAATCTCAACAATGCGTAACCACTTGAGACTTCAAAAGACGTAGCTTTGAAACCGACACATTATGCCAAAGTAAACTATATTTGTCTCGTTTCTTCCAATACCCAATTAATTACCTTTGAAGTGAGATAAAACTTTGCTAGCTTGAAAACGGACAGAGTTGCCAGTGGTCAGAAATTTCCCCCAAAATGTATTTAATTGCTTTATTTAATTAATGGTGTATATTCTGAAAAGAATTTAATACAACTTTCAATCTTTACTATTATTATAAAACTGTAATAGAAACGTGTCTATACATTGAAAATATTTAGAAAAAACTATTAGTACTTAGGTAGTAAATGGATTTTGATATGAAAAAATGACCGAGGTTTTCATTTAAAAAGCTAGTAAATAATAAAGATCTAAGACACTGACAAAGTATGTTGATAGAAATTTAAAAAAAAAATACAATTAAAAAAATACAAAAAGACTCCAAAAAAAACAATCTTGATTATAAATTTATTATTGTTTTTAATTATGAACTTAAACTTAAACTGATCCAAAAATTTAACTCCGTAAAGTACACGCTTACCTACCTACTTTAGCTGATATCTATAAACAAAAGGTAAAGGTCTCCACAGTTGCTGACCATCTGTGTGCATGTAAACAAAAGATAAGAAAGCTCCTTGTGTCTTTGGCGGCCAACTCCGGTCGCAATATCTGCATGGGATTTCTAGGAATTTGTTAGAAATGATTCATTAAAAACAGTTGCTACACTCGATCTCGGCGTTACATCCAAAGTCGCTATAGCCACATGGTCGCTACAACCAAGGTCGTAATAAATTAAATCCACTGTATATATAAAATAATGGCGCACACTTCCACCATTCATTCCTTCATTAACTAACTAAACTCCCGAAAATGTGGGGAAATCATAATCGCTTTACTGGCAACACCGATGGCAAAAACAACGCACGATATATTTATTTTATTTTATAATATTATTTTACACAGCATGATCAAAATTATGCAAACTTACTTGTGAAAAGTAACGCCATTTGCTTTGTGATTCTTTTCGGACCGTGATACACAACTTTTAACAGCACATTTCATCATATTTAAAAACTTTAACGGGTGCGTCACGCTCACTTAATGTCAAACAGCCAACTGACGCCAGATAAGCCTGCAGGCATCTTCGAAGTGTCAACGCATCGGTGCCGTAAACTGCCAATCTAGTTACGATAGTAACATATAAGATCATTGCCCCATACTATGAAGTTAGACGAGAAAAAAAAGTCACCCCCACTGATACTGATACTATGGGAGATACTCTAAAAAAAATTCTACATATATATATCCATGCAAAATTGCAGCTTTCTAGCACTAATAGCCATTGCGCTAAGCCGCGGCTAGACAGACAGACAGACATGACGAAACTATAGGGATTCCGTTTTGCCATTTTGGCTCCGGAACCCTAAAAACGTAGTACCTACCTAAATCTATAGCAGATATCCCGATACTGAGTAGAACGTGCTAAACGGCTATCGGTGGCGGGCTAATTAATTAAAGTGGCCGCTAGCGTTTCTATATCACGGAATAACCCATAAGTAAATAATGTACAGACGTCTAGGTTGCTTTTAACTAATTAAAGTAGGATGCGAATTGAATAGGAGGTAATTAACAGTAGGTCAATGTACTAGCGTACTTGGGAAGTTTAGAAGTTTTTTATGGCATCACCATTTTTAGAAGATGATCATTGATCAGGCAAATATGGTGCTTGATCATTTTCAATTATACTTAATATACCTTTTACTTTTTTATAATGAGGATATTTTAGGGGTTTCTTATCAAAATCACGTGTGTTACTATTAATTTTCATACAGAAAAAAGCGTCCTTATTTATATGTGTTAGTTTTGTGACTTTGCTTGCCGGATTCTTCTCAACAGGGTTTTTCTGACCGGTGATAGAGTCCCCTGTTTTCTCGTGGTCCCATTGATTTGTCTCATCAATGGGACCACGAGGGAGACTTATTTCTCGTACTCCTTTGGGGGTAGTCACCATAGAGAGATCTCTCTCCTACTTGCAGATGCATGCCTGTTGCGTGATTGCTCGGAGCGGAGCGTTGGTTGACTGATTGGCAAGTGGAAGTAGTGGGAGGAGGATTTGCGAACTGTAGACACCAGGCAGATAATAGATACTTACATGCTAGTGGTGCACAGTGCGGTGAGTATGGCTTGCTGTGAGACTGCGTCATCCGTCTTGTGTGTCTGAAGGTTGCGATTTTTGTCCAATGTCGTGGGTCACCAATTTGGGGGTAGGCTGCATAGAGAGATCTCTCTCCAGGCAGATGTTATGCCTGGGGACCGAAGTCCAATGGATGAAAGTTGGAAGTTGTATTTATGCAGCCGAGTTGAGAAACTTCGATAGCGTGATGTAGGATTGTAGTGATTAGTTCCTTATGTGATGACTAGATGGCGCTAGTAGTCGCTACACTCCCATTCAGTTCTATTGAAATGAACTCAAATCTCCTTTAGATGTATACGATGTTATTTAGATACGGTACAAAAAAGTTGGTATTGAACAGTAGTCTAACCTGTACTAATTACCTTACATTCATACATATACAGGAGGTTTGAGTTCATTTCAGAACTGAATGGGACTACGAGAAATAAGTCTCCCTCGTGGTCCCGTTGATGGGACAAATCAATGGGACTACGAGAAAACAGGGATAGATTCTTCGACATTCATAAAGTGTTTGTCATAGTCTAAATTGAAACAAATATAATAATATTTTGACTTTAAATAATGTATATTAAGGTATAATTTAGCTAAGCGTCAATTCGTAGATTATTTATCGTTAGCCCGAAATTCATATGCAATAATGTATTATATACTAGCTTTTACCCGCGGCTTCACTCGCATTGAAGCCATTAAATTACTGGAATGTTAGATGGCGTTGAAGTAGCTAGATTTTGAAGTTATTTGACTATTAACTTTTTATCTTTTTTAAAAATATTTATTTTGAATAAAAAGTATCCTATGTTACTTCTAATACCTCCTAGAATATTTGTACAAAGTTTCATGATGATCGGTTAAGTAGTTTTCGCGTGAAAGCGTAACAAACAAACGGACATTCACATTTATAATATTATGCCTAGTAGGGATTTATTTACAACATAATCTTTAATGTACACAGTTATAAATAAATGATTATCTTATCTTATTCTTTTCTAAAATTATCATTTTTCGCAAAATAACTTGTTACAACTTATCAAAACCAGACTCAAGTGGCAGTGAGCAGGGCACATCGCTCGTAGAACTGATGGCCGATGGGGCAAAAAGGTTCTCGAGTGGCGTCCACGGACCGGAAGACGCAGTGTAGGAGGCCACCAACAAGATGGAGCGACGACCTGGTTAAGGTTGGATGCGGATGGCACGGGACCGATCTGTTTGGCGAGCTTTGGGGGACACCTATGTTTAGCAGTGGACTTCTTTCGGCTGAAATGATGATGATGAATTTATCAAAAAATCTTGAAACCATTGATTCCGGTTTCATAATATTTTATGGCAAACAACGTTATGTCAAATCAAATTTTGTGTAATAGAGGAATGCGACATTCCTAATATCAGTATGGATAATAATAGGTATCCTGCTGTTATTGTTTTCAATACACGCTCAACGTTACGAAACGAAAAACATCACTTTGATGCTCCGCGGCAAGAAAAATGTGTTAGCTCTATGAAAACATTTCTTTTAAGTATAAATTTATGGTCACGTTTTTTCATTAAGATGTTAAAAAAACCTAAAAGTAGCTAGCAAGAAGTTTCTTTGTCCGGCGGTGTATAACTAGGTGATTTCAGATTTCTTGTTAGAAAGCGAAAGAGAAGTTATTTTTCTTTGATAATTTTAAAACGGAAGAAGCTCGCTCGATTAAAGAGGCGGGAATAGGATTACGCTTCATTTCAATATTTAAAAAGTTTTCTAGAATAAACCCGCTGTACAATTAAAGTACGACAAAACAGTATCAAATGGTAAAAAAATTTACTGGATTTTCATGCAAAATCGTTCCAATGTCCTACGTGTGTTGTTTAGACGACCAGATGGCCTAGTGGTTAGAGAACCTGACTACGAAGCTTGAGGTCCCGGGTTCGATTCCCGTGTCGGGGCAGATATTTGTATGAAAAATACGAATGTTTGTTCTCGGGTCTTGGGTGTTTAATATGTATTTAAGTATGTATCTATCTATATAAGTATGTTTATCCGTTGCCTAGTACTCATAACACAAGCTTTACTTAGCTTACTTTGGGACTAAGTCAATTGGTGTGATATTTATTTATTTATTTATTTATTTATTTATTTTAACATTTTACGTCAAAAATGTTATTGTTGAAAGTGACGCTCTTTCTAATCTTTATTGCCATTACTTCTTTATACAATTTTTTTAGATAAAACAAGCACACTTCAACTTTGTATCTGTAGAATACAGTACAATACAATGACTCTTTATTGTACACCACATAATAAATCTATACAAAAAAAACGTGTGAATTGAAAAATATACAAGTAAGCAATAGGCGGCCTTATCGCTTCGTCTTCCAGGCAACCCTTTAGAACGAAAAGAAAAGTAAGGAATGAACAGATGGTGTAGTTTAAAACAAAATTAAACATTACATAAAAACAACCATACATACTATACATATCACATCATAAAACATACACATATAAATAGATACACAGCAATAAACTTGTAAATAAACGGACTGTACCTTATTCTTGGGCACAAGATGATAGTTAGTGTTCCTTAACCATAGATCTAATAACTATAAAACCTCCTGCATAATTCCTGTTCCCATGGGAATTCCGGGAAAATTTATTTTATTTATTTATTCACCATAAATTGTATGTTTATACATGAAGATCTTATATACCTTATGTCACTCTCGCAACTGAGACGGATCTAATGAGACCTCACATTTTAAAATAAATTGAACCATTTAGGCTGCAGGGCGTGCCCAAGAATGATACATACAACATACCCACATACATACATACATATCTACATAATATATATGCCTTCAACATTCGGGTGAAAATAGGCAAAAATTTAGCACGCCTTAGGTCTCAATTAGTATTTTTTGCAATGTTATTCCAATCTGTTACTTAACTCCAAGTGTTTCAACCGCTATCGCGTAATATTCAAAATCAGAAATTGGTCGAGGACGCGGAATTGTCTAAATATCGGAATCGTTGGCGACATGCCAGCCGCTTCCTAACGACGGAGCGGCAAATGCACTCCGATATCGGCTGCGAATTACTTGCAAAATGAACTGTTTGGTGTTTAATAAGAAAAAATTTAGGTAAGAATTGCCAGAGACGGGAGTGCACAGTTGATAGGTTTCTACGAGAACAATATTATTAGCATACTAGCTTTTGCCCGCGACTCCGTCCGCGTAGAATTAGTAATTTGGGCAGCTTATTTTTTTATCCAATTTGCTTTTTCATCAATTACGGCTCTCCTTAGTTCCTCGATATAAAAAAAAATTACCACCCCGCGCACCTCCCTCCCAACCCAACCCCCCACCAAACCTCCCCCGCAAACCCGCGTTCAAATTCATCACCGTACTCCCAAGTCAAGCGTGCCTATAGAAGTTTTACTTCAAAAACCCCCGATTTTGAAACATTCTTCCGCTCCGCTCCGCTCCGCTCCGCTGCTATTGGTGTTAGCGTGATGATTATATAGCATATAGCCTTCCTCGATAAATGTGCTATCTAACACTGAAAGAATTTTTCAAATCGGAGCAGTAGTTTCTGAGATTAGCGTGTTCAAACAAAAAAACCTGTTCGATAAATTCTTAAAATAGACGTATCACCTATTGTCTATTGCTTACCTTGTAACTTACTCTCTGTGTACCTGTTTTCTGTATTGCTTACTATTCCTGGTGTACAATAAAGAGTCATTGTATTGTATTGTATTGTATTGTATTGTATCATTCTTATTTGTGAACCGATTCAAATGAAACAAACACTAAATGTTAATCCAACAAAATACCAACATATCAGTGAAAACAGCATGTTTCTAGGTTAAGCCGTTTCTGAGATTAGCGCGCACAAACGCACAGACAAACAGACAAACAGATAAACAGACAAACAGACAATAATTCTAAAAATCATTGTTTCGGGTTCTATTGCGCTAATAAATAGCCCTAGTGACAGTTTTTCTCAAATATCTTCAATGTACAGACACCGACTTGTTACAGATTTATTATATGTATTGATAGATAGATGGTATACGGGTGGCATAGTAGCGGAATGAAAAGGTTCGTCACTTTTCGATCTTAACTCGTTGACATAGAGTCGAAAAGTGACGAACCTTTTCATTCCGCGACTGTACATTTAGATCGGTCAGTATGTATGGGCAAGTGTGTAACTAAAAGACATACGAAGATCTGTTCTAAGAAACCATTTCAACGATTTTAGTGATTACCTATAATGCTAACTTTGCGGAATACTTTTGTATGTGCATGTGTACGTTCAGTTTGGTTACCGCCGTTACAAGGGGATACCTTTTCTCTGAGGCTGACTGTACCGCGTGGTATTTAACGTGTTAATTTATTGTTTCTGTTACAGCCAACACCCAGTAGAAATTACAACTTCACCTGAAACCGTTTTGTCAGTGCAATGAATAACTAGTGCGGTGCGGGATTACATAGTGGCTTCAGAATTGCCAAAGTTGGTGCAACATTACACAGCACGTCACTGTTCCAAATTTAACCTTCGTACAAGGTTATTTTGTATTCTGATTAACATGGTAATACACTTGGTACTTTGTTGTAATGATTTATACTCTGTCTATTTAACAGAGTTAGTACTAGAAAAACAGAGAATGCACGTAATTGGTCAGCGATAAGGACGATGCACCGGCACATACGTCCCACTGCAGGGCACATATTTAAATATTATTATCTACTACTTTAAATTACATAATTATGATTAATAGATGAATAAACATGACATGTAATTATTTGAGGTGCCACGAGAAAAACCAAATATCACGACTGGTCATTGGTCTTTTTTCTGGGTTTTTTTCTGTGCATCTATATTTCAGTTTGTATTTAGTTTGAAATGTAGAGTTAACGATTTACGTTTAATCCTAGACATCGGCCCTTTGGTATTATATAGTTATGTGGCATAAATTTATTTAACCATACTTTATTATCTGAAGAAAAAGCATAGTAAGTACACATACACATACGTCACGCGGTGATTCGACAAATCCGCCTCACGACGAGGGAAATCACTTAGCATATGACAAATAGTGTTGGAGTGACACGCTTTTAAGATATATAATCATGTTGAGCCTACGGGTAGGGGATTTGAGGCAGTGGAGCGTTCTGAGTTACTTTACTATAATGCTTGATGTAACGGGTCTCAGAATGGAATCTGTTAGAAACTTCTCCCGCATTCTCCCGTGGCGTTAGGTGACGCGGCGTGACATTAGGTTTGACAGTTCAGTTTTTTTGTTTTAGGTCTCTTGTCTACTCCTCCCCCAAAATCTCCTCATGTTTGTCATGTCTTTACGTCGACACTGGCAAAATACACCTTGCTAAGCCAGCAAGGGTAAAGCCAAAAAAAAAATACCCACTCAGCTGCTCTTTTGCATTTATTTACATTTATCGACAAGTGATTTCGCATCCTAAATATCTGCACAAACTTTGTTATTTATAGTATTAGTAGGATAGGATACGAATTATCGGGCCGTGAATTCCTGGTCGGCAAATAATCGAGCGTAACATTAGCTGCACCGCATTCGATTCTGCTCTGTTTTATTTTTAAAAATGGCGCCCGAAAAGTGACCCTAAAGCTCGGAGGCAAAGACTAACACAGACCGCGCTGATCGACGGACTTAGCCGAAGTTTGTTCAAAAACTTCACTCATTTGCTGGCCCGACTAGATTAAACCGTCTGTACCATTGAGGGATTAGGTTTACGAACGCTGTAGACAAGTTAGTTTTGTACGAAATAATTCAGTGGAAGACATAAAAAATCCATAAAATCAAGACAGAATAAAAACACGATTGAACAAAGAAGTAGCAAGTGCAGAAATCATTTGGTATAATTAACACAACATACCAATAAGTTCGAGCCCAGGCCCAGGTCAACCTTTGCGTTTTTCAGAATTTATATGCGCACTACATTTTGATTGAATCTGGAAAAGTGGTTTCTGATTATGTCTCCGATGTCACCTTAGTACTTAATGGCTGCAGTTTTGAGAAAACCCCGTTCAAGACACTTGATCTCAAACGCCAAACTTTAAAAGAAACACCCAAGCCCTCCATACGTAAAGTCAAGGCAACTGAATCACCTGAACCCTTTTCATTGCAAATGTCTTGTTGACATTCCATACATCTGCCAAAAAAATTATAGTGTACTTGGTTGTGAAAAGGTACCTCCACCCTGGTCCGCGATTCAGTTTCCTTGACTGTATATTTAGTACACCGACAATTGACAAGGCCGGCTCTATGACGCACCTTGCGATAGAGGTTTTAAGACAAAGTTTGGTCTAGCGAGCCATATTATAGGGCTCACGGTAGGAAATTTGTATACCTAATGTATTCAAAAATTGCCTTTTCATTGATAAAATACCTAAATAATTTATTGAATCAGGCGTCACTTTGCGGAGGTCCATATTAATGAACTGAAACAATTACTTTGCTCACCCGCAACCTTATGGTAGTTACGTTTATGTAAGAAATGCGTGTTCATGCAGTTCCTCCACCTCCACATTCCACACTGTACGAACACACACAAATCACACAAACCCAACCATCACCACCACCAAACTACACTGACGCGTGTAGTGCAGGGGTTCCCAAAGTGTGCGCCGCGGCGCCCTGGGGTGCCGTAGAGGGTTAAGAGGGGCGCCGTGAAACAGTATGTAACGGTTACTTGCTGATTGATACTTACGTTCCGAAACCGACGATATTCCTCGCCTTGTGGGCAATTCTTTGATTTCTTTCTTTCAATTATTTGGGACGCCAAGACAAAATACGAAATCTTAAAATGCGCCGCAAACTGAAAAAGTTTGGGAACCCCTGGTGTAGTGTATAGTATTATAATTATGTAGAATGTTAGAACATTTATTATTTATTACGGTTGTGTGGTACCAACTCTGAAGATGAGCTCTGGTTGAGTTCAGTGTAGCTTGGTGGTGGTGATGGTTGGGTTTGTGTGATTTGTGTGTGTTCGTACAGTGTGGAGGTGGAGGAACTGCATGAACACGCATTTCTTACATAAACGTAACTATCGTAAGATCGCGGGTAAGCAAAATAATTGTTTCAGTTCAATAAAACACCTAAAGTAAATGAAAGGTACACGGAAAGACATGCCGCTACCACCACCACCATGTCATGTCACCTTTTTTGAAAAATGAAATTTTAATCTCAAAACGTAGAGCTCGCAAAGTACTATAACTTACCATTAGATTAAATATGGGTACCTGAAACTATTATACATAATATTTGTTTCACTTTTAAAGAAATGGTTACCACAGTAAAGGCCACAACAAACCGGTAGCGCGGGACGCCGACGGAGCGTGCCCAGCGCGGTCAATACACTGAATCAAATACGGTGTGCCGCGCTGCCGGTGTGTGTCACCGTATATTTGATTCAGTGTTATAGAGCGCGCTGGGCACGCTCCGTCGGCGCCCCGCGCTCCCGGTTTGTGGTGGCCTTAATTGTTCATGGTGACTAACTTTCAAAACGCTATAACTCAAAAAGTTGCTTATGTGACTAGACATGTGCTTTCCGAGTACCCTTCAAATAACATGGATGGTTAATACCCATTCTTTGCTTCTAACTACTCATTTTTCCCCACTGTCCATCCCGGAATTAGATAAATAAGAAGTTGGGCCCCAACTTTGTTATATTAGTTGGCCCCCAGCCCCCATTTAGGGAACCACGTGTGCGTTAACTAGCTAACTCCACTCTGGTCCTGTTTACTTTCTTTTGTGTGAAGTTTCGTTGTTTGCCGGGTTAGGGTGCGGCCGCACTCGATTTTTAGTGTGTAATTGTGTATTTCCCTTTGTCCATACATCATAGTAGGGTCGCGTGCTTTAATTTGGGACCCATTTCGAAAAAATATCCTTTGAATTCCTACACAATATGACAGGACTGTCAACCTTGAGTGGGTCCCAGATTAAAGCTCGTGACTGTACCTACATCTTCTTCTCTTCTCACAGTACCACTTCACTATTAAAAAGGTTGACAATCAGCTCTTAAATCTTGTCCTGTCCATAGCCAACTTAAATAGCTGTTCCACAGTTGTTCTATGCCCGTCCATTCTTGCGTTATGATGGAGCTATGGCATTTTGCCTTACCTTACGTTTTCCGGCTATTTTGCCCATCATTATGGTTTGCAGTAGGCAATATTGTTGGTGTCGGTAACTATGGCCCTAAATAACACGTCAAAGCAAATGCCAACTTTTAATGATTGACAATATGTGTCATACATATTTGGCGTGAGTTTTACGAGGTTAACATACTTACACATCGAAAATTGAGAATCTATCTTAAGTTAAATTTCTTATACCCTTCAAAGGTTTAAGAATTGTTTTAAAAGATGGGCTCCTTTATTCTGCACGCAAAAGGTTAAATTAAATCACAAACAACCGTAATTAACCCAGTATTTAGCCCGGAACGTTAAATATTCCCAAATGCAGTTAATACACCTAATTTGAACCTTAATAGCGTGGTTTAAAGCCGCGTTTTAATAATTACCCCATCAGTTACCCAATGTCAGTGGTTCTTCATTTCATGACAATTAAACAGTGTTTAAATTGTAATGATTACTTACTTAAATCTAAATACTTCATAGGTCAGGGATTGTAGAATCGCTGCTGTTTTTGTAGTTATTTTCGGGAAATTCCTGAAGTTCAGCCGCATTCAGACATGTCACTACATAATATGTATATACACATAATAACAAATACCTATTTCCCTTGGTCACGGCATCACGCGTGAACGGCTGGACAGATTTCGCTAATTCTTTTTTTTTGCGTTTGCTATTGTCAGGAGAAGGTTTTTAAATATTGCAAGTGGGTTGACTAAAAAATTTCAGATTGTAAATTACCGAAACTGGAAAAATGATCTCCGATATCATCTTGTATTTAAACAAGAAGTTATACATAATTAAAAAATCATAAAAAAATAAGATGCGATGTTTAAAATAAACAACAGTGTATCTTGTGGACCTTTTAATCATCACCTGGTGTTGATAGTGCAAATTGTAATGTTTTTTAAAGCTCTTAGCTTCTGATTTAGAACAAACAGTACTGTAGTTGGGGTTCCACCATTTCCGAAAATTCGCGTGCGACCTTTTACGTTTTTGATTGAGAGCCTCACAGAGGTTGCATGCAGCTTCCCCTTTGTCTCTTCTGATCGCATAAGACGTTCGCCAATCGAAGTAACCAAAATAAGCGGCTATATCTGACATAAGATGAGCCATCATTTTGGCTGTTTCCCTTGGGCCAAGCTCAGATGCATCAATGTAAGAATGTGGAGGGAAAAACCTGAAAAAAATGAATTACTAGTTAATTTCACTATACAGGGTTATTTTTAATTCACTGACATCCTCTTAACCCTGAATTCCTATCACTCAAACAAATGTTTTTTGTTTTACGACTTTTTAAAATGAAGCACTTTTTTCCCATACAAATACACAGAGTATCGTAAAAATAAGAGGTAATCTGAAATTTTCAAAACGTTATTACACCAAAAATATTAAGTTTTGACAAAAGCCGTAAAACAAAAAACATTTGTTTAAGTGGTAGGAGTTTAGGGTTAAAAGGATGCTAGTGAATTACAAATATACCCTGTAAAAGACTACTTCTTGTTCCTGAGGCCTTATCGTCTAAAGAACTCCGAATCACGATTTTTTTTGACGTGACAACTTCTAATAAATCTATGAACGCCGGCTGCACGCACGAAAAGGATGACTCAGTGTAACGTACATAACGCATTGTCCCGTTACGCGTCCCGTTACGCTCGAGCCGATGAACGATCGGAGCGAGAGCGCGGCACGAGCGAGCGAAAGGCACAATCAGCTTGAGCGTTCGACATCAATGTTTTGTTATGACGTTGTCACGTTAAACTATCGTCCGTAAACTGACTTTCCAGACAACCGGTTTTTTTTCACCATTTCTTTCTGTCGCACGGTATAGGATGAAGGTATAAAGAGATGCCGAATGCAAAAGCAAGCGCCCGCGCGTTAGAAAATACGACCCCTGTGTTTCCAACTTTTGAATTTCGCTCCGAATTACATTAGAAACTTAGATTATTTATGCACTAGATGGAGCGTCAGTAGCAAACATTGCGATACAAAACGTCCACAAATCCATTTGACAGGTTCATATTACGATCGCGTTACGTCATTCCGGTTGTCACTGTGTGCGTGCTTAATGATACCAGTTAATTTCACATTCCCCAAAATGTGGGGAAAGTGAAGCTGATTGGGGAATGTGTGGGGAGAGCTTCAATTCGGGGAAAATGAGGGGATTTTAAGTATGAACACAAATACGCGACATTTGACATCAAATTTCTGCTAGTCTTGATTAATTTCCTACAATTCATTATTCGCAACAGCTCTAAACTAAGTCACTCGGCCCACATAATTTTTCATTCCCCACACGTGGGGAATTTCGACAATGCGTTTGGGGATTTTAGCATATTACTATTGGCAACCCTGCAAATGACGCAAATGACATATAAGTAGGGCTTGCAGTATCCGGTAACTTTTGACTATCCGGATATTTCGGATATGTAAAATCTCTGTATCCGGATATCCGGTTATTTCGGATAATTTGAATATTTTTCCAAATATTAAAAAAAATACGCTACTAATAATTTATAAATTGTTCAATCAACTTAACGATGAGTGTTTTTAATCAATTTAACCAAAATTGTCTGATAAGGACTTAAAAATAATTATTTGTCACTTTAATGAGTGAAGTTAATTTATAAAATATGTATACAATGATCATCATCATCATCATCATCAGCCTATGTTCGTCCATTGCTGGACGCCACTGAGCACGATCCTCGGCCACTCTCATCCAGCTCTTGCCAGCCGCCTTACGAAGATCATCGCTCCACCGAGTATGAGGACGTCCTACGCTACATTTGCCGATCCGTGGTCTCCACTGAAGAGCTCGTCTACCCCAACGGTTATCATATCAGTTCTTCGGGTTATATGGCCAGCCCATTGCCACTTCAGCGTGGTAATGCGGTGGGCTATGTCGACAACTTTGGTTCTCTGTCGGATCACTTCGTAACGAATTCGATCTTTCAGAGAAACTCCGAGCATAGCCCTTTCCATAGCACGTTGAGCAACTTTAAATTTGTGGACCAGCCGTAAAGTGAGTGTCCATGTTTCGGCACCGTATATCATGCATGACGGGTAGGACGCACTGATTGATGACTTTCGTCTTTAGACTCTGTGGAATTGGCGATGTGAAGACTTGACGCATTTTCCTATACGCTGCCCATCCCAGCTGTATTCTTCTGTTGGCCTCTTTCTCGGAATTGTTTTTACCTAACTGCATAGTTTGCCCGAGGTAAACATACTTCTTAACCACCTCGAGAATATTGCCTTGAACTGAAATTGGTTCCGGATGTGCATGTTTATTGAACATAACCTTGGTTTTATCCAGGTTCATCCGAAGACCTACGGATTGAGAAGAATCAGCTAGGCCATTCAACATATACAAGTTAAGTATGAACATATGTTGCAAATATTGCAGCGTTTCCGTCACGATGACGATATTATCATCTGCAAATCGCAAGTGTGAGAGGTACTCGCCATTTATGTTAATGCCGCGCCCCTTCCAGTCCAGCGTCTTGAACATATCCTCCAATGCATTTGTGAACAATTCGGGGGATATAACGTCCCCTTATCTCACACCACGATGCAAGGGGATAGGTTCAGACTGCCGGATCTGGATTGGATGGCCATAGTAGCGGCGTTGTAAAGCCCTCTCAACACTTGGATGTATCGCCAATCAACTTGGCATCGCGGCAAAGATTGCAGAACAGACCAGATTTCGATCGAGTCAAAAGCCTTTTCATAGTCCACAAACGCTAACCATAGGGGCCATACTGTTCGGTCTTCTGTATAATCTGCCGCGCTGTATGAATGTGGTCTGTAATGCCGTATCCCGATCGAAACCCTGCCTGTTCGCGGCTGGAACTCGTCGTGCCTTCGCGCAAGACGGTTCGTGATGAATTTCGAAAACAGCTTATAGACGTGGCTTCAGAGTGAAATCGGTCGGTAGTTCTTCAAAAAAGTTTTATCACCCTTTTAGAAAAACAACACGACAACACTCTTACTCCACGTCTCTGGAGTTCTCCCATCAAAAAGAACAGTATTAAAAATGTTCTGGAGCTCCTTCATTATAGGTTTACCACCAGATTTCAGGAGCTCAGTCGTAAATCGTCTTCTCCAGGGGCTTTTCAATGTAAATGTGTATAGTTTTTTAAAATATTAACCAGAATGAGATCCTTATTAGTTTACATACAAATCAAATAATCGACAACAAATGTATGAATCGAAAACAATAAAAATACGTTAGGTACTTAAAAGCTATTAGGTATAAACCTTGTTCTTCACAGTTATGAGATTTTCCTTACATGCAATCATTGACTCTAAATTTAACACATTTACCAAAAATTCATCACCACCACTAAATCAAACAGTATAGTAAGAATGAGCTTTAGTATTGTTGTATGTAAACCCACCTAATACAGATAAAAAACGTTTGAATATGCATGCTCCACGCCACACGTGTGCATTTTTAACTGATATTCGAATTATCCAAATTATCCGGATAATGAAGTGCCTCCTATCCGGATTTGAAAATGTCCGGATATCCGGTTAATATGGTTATCCGGTTATCCGGATTGCAAGCCCTACATATAAGCCAATTGGCTTATATTTTTACGGGACGTTTCCATGCCACCAAAGCTCTATCTAGTGCATAAATAATCTAAGATTAGAAATCATTTCTTTGTTGCGCATATTTATTATTACATGGTTAATTACGATTTAAGGGCCATTACAGACGGACTGCCTTCTAACTGCAAGGTAACTGCCAACTGCCAACATCCCATTTTCCACTGCAGTTGTATGGCAGTCGGCAAAACTGCATGCAAACTGCACACTTGCTGCGACTAGAGCTAGTGTTGTAAGAAACTCGAGTCTTGGAGTCTTATTTAATAAAACTTGAGCTATTTTTAAGACTCGAGTCTTATAATAATACTTAGAGCTCAAGTCCTTCAGAATTTAGTCTTTTGTAAAAAGACTTGAGTCCTGCCAGAAAGAACTCAAAGACTGAGTCTTTTCAAGTCTTTTTAAAAATGATTAGGTTATTTGCGTTTAATGCAATTAAATTGTTACTAATTTTTATTGTGCGATTTATTTTCAATCAGTTTACTAAATAAATATGGATGACGATATAAAATCACCAAGTATTACCTATTATAATATTTATAATACACAAACTCAAGTTCATGACTCAGTCTAGCTCAAAGAACTTAAAAGACTCGAAAGGACTCAGAAGACTCAAAGGACTCGGACTCAATGTCATGTGACTAACGAGTCCTAGTCTTGAAAATCTACTCGAGTCTCGAAATGAAGACTAAAAGACTTGAGTTTTTCACAACACCTTTCCGGGTTTGACCCGGAGTCTACGGGTCCCTGCTGCGCCGCCTCGGGGCCAGCTCCAACAGCCTCCTTCATTCAGTGGCAGAGCGTCTGGACCCGTTTTATTACCACTGGAATCGCTTGCATGTAGCGATCAATTCATAAGCTACCTAAGTACTAACATAGAAATAAGATTTAGTGACTAACAAACTATGGATTTTTAATCTGAAATAAATGATATTATTATTATTAATAGTGCATATCCGGGCTACGGGTTTAACGTCGATATGTTCGGGCGACGAGAAAAAGTCAAATATTCAGTATCCTCAGTTCGTACAGAGCAACGACTTTTCTTCAACAACGTCAGTTTCTTCAACAATGGGCTGAGTTGTTCAAAGTTTAAATTGCCGAAAATAATAGGTGAAATGTTGTCAATCCCAATAAGTAGTGAGCATGTTTGTCATTGATTGAGAACTTATGGACCAACGAGCGACACTGCTTATCAGTCAACATAGTAATGGGGCAAAATTTGAGAAATTGCGACGTTCTCCGGGTCTGCTTTTTTTTAAAGATGGCTAGTTACGTTGCAGTTAGAATGCAGTCCGTCTGTAACGGCTCTAACGCGGTCCAACTTTTTACTCCTCACCCTTAGCAGGAAGCTAGTTAGGTACCTCGAATAATTAGCTCCACCATAAACGACGGGCAAGCAAAACTGTTTGATAGCTTCCACTATACTACCCGTCACATAGTCATCAGCCAGCACTGACTCGAACGCTAAATAAAAACTGTAGGGTTTCAACACTTGCGCGGAAGCAGTCTCAGTTTTATTACACCCCTCGCAACAAGCTCCTAACACATCTAAAGTATAATCATTAATTTCACTCTCTTCTTTTATCTCTGCGACAATATTTTCCCTCCCACTCTGAGTCTGGCATGTATTTGAAATCCACACGCCAAAATCACGCTTATCCAATAACGCTTCCTGAATTTCATAGAGCATATCGCTTTGTTTATTAAAACGCCTCCATTTTGTATTGATTCTTGGAGCAACATACTCGGCAGTCGCTCGATCGATGATGTGGAAATACGGCCAAATGACATCTGAGTCGAGCTTATAGGTCCACGTGAGATTGAAGTAATTATCGAACCTCTCATCACAAATTGGATTCCTTACTGCATCCTCTTGCATCCCAAAAATATATGTTTGATCTGCATCCCGCTCCTGTGGTAGTTTAAAATAACCATCAACAAATCGGTTCTTCAAGGATTTTCCACTAAACAAAATAGCATGGTAATTCAAATAGTTATTATTCAGCATGTTTCTGTGCCTCGAAATGAAACAGTTGGTAAATTTACATTTTTTCTGCACAAAAGTTTCTCGTCCTCTTCTAAGGTGATTAAATTCGTAATCCCTATTCCATATCAGTATGTATATAAGATCCAAGTTTTCGGGCTCTTCTCTACTTTGATCATAGTTTCCATCGTTTAGTCTGCCGTATGGTCGCGTAGAGTTACTCTGAAAGTAAATAATTAATCCTAGCGCTATGGTACACATTATTAATTTCAAGAAATTTTTTACTAATCTATATGTAATGAGCATTGTGAGATCAATTGTGATGTGCAGTCTGCTTGCGACGACATGCCATTTTATAGCAACTACTCAAGGAATGCATTTCCAAGAACTTCTTAGTGTCATTGTAGATGGACAATACAGACTCCGTATAATACGCGGTAATACTTATGTCGTGTATGGAAAGAAGATACTTATGGTAAACATGGTCCGATTTCGGAGTAATCGGTAATATTGTGAGCTGTAGAAGTGCCCAGTTTTAGGATAGGACGACGCAGGATTTAAGTTTGATGTGGGCAAATTATGTTTTGAGAGGCTCGCACATTACATGACGGATATTTAACCTTTTGACCGCCACGCATCGTTTTTGTTTGGAACAAAATTGATTCTTATGCGGATGCGGGTAGGTTTAATTTTGTATTACCGTACTGTCGTCTATAGCCGACGCTGGCGGTCAAAAGGTATGAGCAAAAAACGATCGAGGCGCAAGGCGCCTCCGACCGCGAGGCCGTATGAGGTAGCCCACGTCGCCTACGTCTAGCGCCGCCTTTGTGAGAGACCCATCTCTTCCTATGGGTGGCTCAAAAGCCGACTACAGGAGTTAATGTATTGTATTGCTAACTAAGAACTCCCAACTGTATATGGAAGGCGTCGGAAAACCACCACACTATTTCCCGAGGAAAATCAGGAAAGTTCTCTACCAATTACTATAATCATATGTACACATTATTTGGAAGGGTTCATCATCATCATCATCATCCCAGACTATATACGTTATACAGCAGGGCACAGGCCTCCTCTCTGAATGCGAGGCAAGGCCGTTCTTCCCACGTTTCGCAGCTGGTTTCTTCGCGATGTTTGCCTTCACCGTAAAGCTGAATGGTACCAAAATTTCAAATATAATTTTGCAAATAAATTTCGAAAAATTCAGAAGTGCGAGTCCGGGCTCAAACCCACGACCCTCTGCTTGAAAGGCCATAGGTCAAACCACTAGGCTACCAAGGCTTTTTGGAAGGGTTATCTATATTACCTAATTAAAAATCACCATACACCAGCTTCTAACGTCAAATGCCCGTCCTGTGATCTTGGGCTAAATTCAGGAACGGGCTTTCACGGGTTTGGTAGCGGTAATTCAATCGTTTGGGTTTGGTTTGGTTTGAACTGCTATTCAGGAACGCCAAAAATCACTGGTTTGCGAGAGGTTTGGGCTGAGTTTGGGATGAGCCTTATTTATTTGTTTATTCATTTATTTATTTACAAAGCGAATTAACAGGAAAATAAGGCTCCTCCCAAGCTAAACCCATTCCTATCCTCTCCCAAACGATTGAATTACCACTCGCAAACCGTGTTGGGCCGTTCCTGAATTTAGTCCCTTGTTTGCATTAGCCATCGCATTCGTCATGGCGTTTACATCATCGATATCGATTAATGGTTTCGACGATAGCTATTGTGGACTGAATTATTGTAATTGCCGTAGCACGACCCGCAAACACGTCCGTGTATGGTTTGTGTAAAGAGCAGGGGGGCTACTACGAAACTGATTTTCGAACTTCGTATTGCGCCATCCCGTCGCTCTTCAGTTTAATACTATTAGTGTGAACGGAACGCTACGATACGAAGGTCGAAAATCGAATTTTGCAGTAAATGGCCAGTTTATACAGTCGTGTTAACAGCGATACATTGTGCGGCCGAAGAGGTAACGAACTTGTAAGTGGTCAAAAATAAATGCTGCCCTGCAAACCCCAAAACGGTGTACTTCCGTTTGGCGTATTATTTTTCCCAAACTGATTCATTTAGCAAATGTTTCATTTCCCAAATGTTTATTTTTTCTGAAACTGTAAACTATTCAGGATAATATTTCAGGACTATTCTGTAGGTTAGGTAAGGTTAGGTTTGTTTTGTTTTTAACAATACTGAAAAGTTTACAGTTTCAGAAAAAAAAATAGTTGTGAAATGAAACATTTGCCAAATGAATCAGTTTGCGAAAAATAATTTGCGAAACATTAGTAAACCTCACAGATGATGTATTACGGTTTGCTGCTATAACAACAAATACTAAAAACAGAATAAAATAAATATAAAAACGTGATTTTTTGCTCGTTTTTGATATTGATAACGCCAACAGGTAGACGCTTGAAATACCTATTCACAGAATATTAAGTTACATATTCACTTTAAAAATAAATAGTTAAATTAAAATAAAAAAATATTTCAGGGAGCCCCAATTGTAACAAACGTGATTTTTTTTCCGTTTTCATAGATAATGGTACGGAACACTTCGACTAGCGCTTGGCCGGTTTTATGCATGTTTTATGTAACTTTAAACCTAAAATTGCTAAAAGTAGCACTGGAACGTAAATGTAGCGTTTCGGGTGCTCTGCCTATCCCCTTTGGGATAAAGGCGTGTTGGATGTGTGTATGTATACATATAATGAAAGAATAGTTTCGGAGTAGGTACACTTTACTTTTTACCAAAACAAATCAGTCTAAATTCGGCTGGCACCTTGGCAAATGGGTGAGTGACAGACAAAAGCGAATCGATAATTGTAACTTGTTTTTTATGTGGCCAGTTGTGCGCCATAGAGGTTCACCACCACCATGTGTGTAACAACACATTAAACTAGAAATTTGAGTGAATAAAATGAAATAATAAAGATGATAATTAAAACGCTATACATATAAAGTCAAGTTTCGTTTTAAATTTATTTACAGTCTTTATCATAAATAAAAAACATGACGAGAAAAAATGCGTCTCTATTTCCGTGGCATTTCCTGTTTCGCTTCATTTTCAAAGTCAAAACAGAAATCAGGAGGCGTTTTCGTGGAACAACGCAAATAGTCAAATAGTCTCTCTCGACACAGCCCCGATAGTAGCTGTCAAAGTCAACTGACATTTTTGAATGGTTAAAAGAGGAAAAACGTCGCAAAGGTAACGGTGCTTTCGCTTTGACGTTTGAAAAAGTAATTTTGACGACCAAATAGCCTAGCCTAGCGGTTAGTGGGCATACTATGAAGCTTAAATGTCTTGGATGATGTTGCTACAAGGAACATAAAATTAAATGATGAGTACGAATGTTTGTACCTGAGATTTTTATTCGGTATATTACAATTAGTGTGTATAGTCAACCGAATAAGTTCTTTGCCATTTTTTATTATAGTTCCGATATAAAAAAAACAATGAGGCTGATTATCACATTGATTCGCAAGTGGAAATGGTCTTCAATAACATAGAACCTTAGGACGGTAAAGGAGCTCTTTGGTCGACTATACAGACCTGCATCGTCATCAACATTTTCAACCGTAGGACTTCCACTGTTGCTGGACGTAGGCCTCCTTCATTGATACCCAATCATTAAGGTTGGAAGAGGCTTGCGACTGTTGTAACCAACATGAATCTGCCATGTGGTATAGAGATACCATCTCCAATAATTAGGCTAAGTGACTCCTTATCGACCGCTTTTAACGACCGCTTTAGCCTAGTTGGTATTGACCCTGCCTACGAAGCAAGAGGTCCTGGGTTCGAATCCCGGTAAGGGCATTTATTTGTGTGATGAGCACGAATATTTGTTCCTGAGTTATGGATGTTTTCTATGTATGTAAGTATTTATTTATCTATATAAGTATGTTTATCGTCGTCTAGTACCCATAGTACAAGCTATGCTTAGTTTGGGACTAAGTCGATTTGTGTAAGATTGTCCCCTAATATTTATTTATTTATTTATTTATTATATGTAGACATGTTAATCATCATATGCGCACATTATAATGTAGATAACTTATGAATATTCAATACAGATCTAGACGTGTAACAGTAAAGGTTTGTTTTATTAAAGACTCCCTCAACAACTACCCATCACCAATGCAGTAAGATACAGTTATTATAATACAACTAAATTGTCCGTCCATCTTGTTGGTAGGTGCATAAAGACCTTCAACACAAAATAATTAATAGTTTAAGAACCATCCTTAACTCGAAAATGTCGTATCCCACTATCGGCGCAGAAAAATAACAAAATTCAGAAAGCCGATATTTTAAAATTAATATTAGAGACATAACACAAACCGAATATATCCAATGTGGACCGATTGAAACTTCACCAACTCCCGCTAAGCCTTCCACGGAAGTTCCGGGGGTTCCCGGTGAACTTTCGGAATTTTAAAACGTTTTTATTTTTTAAATGACGCCGTAAGAGACTTAGGCGCGGCTTCGCGTTCTTCCTCAGACTTAGTTCTTTGTTTAAAGGCATTTTAACGGTGCTAAGCTTTAGGACTTTAGTCTTTAGATCAGGCGCCATGTTTGATTTTCATCTTTTAACTTTGCGGTATTCTACTAATATTAAATGCAAAAATATTTAAGTGCGCGTGTACGATTGTTACTTTTTCACACTAAAGGGCTTTTACAGCGTAAGAAACATAAGTTGTCTCTCCTGTGGACGTAAAAATAGTGACTGCAAACTTAGATTTTTTTAAATGGGCCGAAAGTTGGCCAGGCGTCCCATTAGGCCATGGAAATTTGACTAAATAATACTGACTCAAGCTCCAAGCGTGGCGGTGCGGTGGCGGTGACGGTTGTAATATTCTAAGTTCTACGAACGGTTGTGAGGTACCGTACCGCGAACTCGTTCATACAAGCTAGAATATTACAACCGTCACCGCCACCGCACCGCCACGCCTCCGCTGTCTGTGCGTTTGGAGCTTAAAGAACCTTACCTAACTTTTACTTTTGCAATACGCACAGGAAAGACGCGAACAAAAAAATATGTACTTATGTCCCTAAAACCGCTAGTCGGATTTCAATAGAAATCGGTTTGAAGATAGTTGCATCTCACATAGAATACGTTTTAATTCCATATTTCCTTGGATTCGGGCAAAATCCCAAAGTTTAAAGACATGTAATTTTGTACGGGTGATTTTCATCCAATTTAAATGAACACGTACCTTTGTGACAATTCCCATGGAAATTTGGTAAAACACCAAAATTTCAATTCATACGCGATTAAAGGCTGTTAATTATACAGGGTGTACGTGGTGAATATCCCGGCTTAGCAGTATAAAAATATTTATATAGTTTGCCTCTAAAACTCTTAAAATTGCAACCATACCATACCTGACCAACCTGAAAAGTAAAGATCACAATGATCGAGGTAAAAAAGTTAAATATCTTGAAATATAGGGATTTTTGGTGCCCACTTACGATTATTTATCCAGCCACGAGAGGATATCCATTACTGGACAACCTGAATAAAACGCCACGCAAGTGCATAGCTGTCACACAATGATCAAATAAAAGTTCAAATTTAAATTGCTAGACAGACCCCTGACAAAGTTTATAATGCTGTATAGATAGCAGATAGATAGACTCCCTGTCTATTGAAGCCTCAACTCCGTTCCTCAGAGTTTAGGTGTTTTGACATGTAAATAGATCTGCCCAACACACAGCATAACTTTACGCAGAGAGTCTACGAAGCCAAAAACCGCTGTCAGTTTTAAGTGATAAATGTTACGTTTATCAAATCTTTGAACAAATGATACCCTAGCTTTAGTAATATGGTAAGGCGCTTCAAACGATATATCTTTTGAACTATTCAGGTACAAGCTACGCAGTAGAGACGTGGGACGGGCGCGCGTCGCATTCGCAGCACCCCTTGTATCGGTTTGCATACTAAATGTATGAAGCGTCGCATTGCGTCGCGATCTAAAGCAGATAGAAGAGACGGGCGGAGACCTGCCCCCTGTACCACAAAAGTTACAAGTGCTACAATTCGACAAAATTGTAACATTTTACTATGGGAAACATGACAATTTTGTTGAATTGTAGCACTTGTAACTTTTGTGGTACAGGGCCCTGGTCAGCGAACAAACGACGCGGACTGCGACGCGCCCCCGTCCCACAACGTCTCTTCTGTGTATTATCGACTGTATTAGATATTTTCGAATAAAAATATCGTAACTGAGTGACATGGATTTATTTTTTATTTATTTCTAGAACTTTTCCTCTCACTCGGTACCAAGTTGTGTGACCATCGTCATGCCAAAGATATTGGTTTTAATTCAAGGACCCTTTCGTCGATTAAGGTTTTGGTAGCAGAAAATACGTCGGCTAGGGCGCTTCCCGTTCTTATCCGTCAAGTGACAAGTAAGCATAATTATCACTTTATCACTTTACTTTTTACTTTATAAATGCATGATTCGGAGTTTATAAGCTTTTTCGCATGTACCTACCTATTCACTTCTTGTATTATATACTTAATTAACATGTGTAGTCTGTATGTGTTAATTGTGAAATATACAAATACCTAAATATGACGGCGTCAGAGATGGACCAGATACTTCCGTCTCGCAGTCTGGGTCCGATGGTGTATCGCTCATGACGTAGGTACTCGAGTAAGGACTTCAATAAGGACTCTTTTAGGAATTAAGGTGTTTTATTTCACCAACCGATAATAATTAATTACAGAAATCAAATAATTAGAAAGGTAATGGACAGACGAACAGATAGAATCGTTAGCTAGGTGTTGTCACCTCCGCAGTCCGAAGTAGAGTCACTCTCTCGCCAACGAGCCTATCCACGTGCATCGCAACCGGTAGTTACGTCACACGCCGTCCGCCGCCATCTCAATATTAAAATAATCAACTAACAATCTAATATAACGCTTAATTATTGTTATTTATTTATTTATTTATTTATTTATTTATTTATTTATTTATTTATTTATTTATTTATTTATTTATTTATTTATTTATGGAGAACCAACAGCTTGTTTATACATCTTAAACATTAAATTAAATACAGAAAGCCAATTACAGGTTCTCGCCGACAATTACAGAGTAACAATAAGGCAGTATGCCCACACAGAGTCCCTTCGGACACACACAAAAGAAAAAAGAGAAAAAAAAGAACTACTTAGCTTAGTGACAAATGATTCAGCACTATTTAACACTATTTTAGCGGTGGAGAAAAAATATTCAAGTCCCTAACTTAACACACTCAATCTACAGTACGGTACAACGCTCAATGCACGCTCTCAAAGAATCGATTCACCAGAGTACGTCTCAAAGTGTCAGTGTTAACATTAAACACGTCAATATCAAGCTCCCTCGTTAATTCATTCAACTGTCTACTTGCACGTATACAAAAACTATTCCGCCTATAATTAGAATGGCAAAAAGGCACAGAAATAGGGGGCGCGTATCTCTTCGGTCTGGATGGAGTGTTGAACGACATCACACATTATCTACGACAAATAAATAAATAAAACTTGCCCCTATTCTCAATAGTCTCAACACCATTGAACTTTCATGATGTACTTAGGTATGCACGTATTGCTGAGTTTGGTGCCGATACATTGAAGATACGACGTTCGTTATGTTATGATATGGCACTTGGCACTAAGCTATGCAAAGATGCAAATTAGTGAATAAACCGCTTATTGAAATGCGATGACAATCAGTTCGTCTGTCGCAGCCGACGACAGTTGTTTTGCATCGACCGGTTAAGTTCAGCCGGATTTATTTGGGTAACATTGGCGACTAATGCAAATGAGGCGAGTGTACCTTTTGTTTTATTTAACTTCTGTGTTTATTTATAAGGACTCTCGTATTTTCCTGAAGCCCTAATACAAAGTATCATGAAGATAAGTCGTGTAAATATTAACGTACAGTCGAACCATTTGATTTCTGACCCTTCGTAGAACGTTTTCACAGTAAGTGTCATAATGATTTTCCTTGTCAAGCAATGCGATTTCACTGTGACATTTTCTGTCATCGGTCCCGTGCTCTCCGCATCCAACGCGATCCCGCAACCTTAGCCAGGTCGTCGCTCCATCTTGTTGGAGGCCTACCACACTGCGTCATCTGGTCCGCGGACGCCACTCGAGAACCCTTCGGCCCCATCGGCCATCAGTTCTACGAGCGATGTGCCCTGCCCACATGCGGATGCTGGATGCGGAGGGCACGGGACCGATCAGTTTGGCGAGCCTCAGGGGAGGCCTATGTTCAGCAGTGGACGTCTTTCGGCTGAAATGATGATGATAATGATTTTCTGTGAAAAAGTTTTTTTTTTACATAAAACGGGTCAGTGATTGACCACTATCTCACCTGATGAAAAGTGTAGATGAGGCAGTAATAGGGTCTCGTTTTTACCCTTTGGGTACGGAACCCTAAAAACGCGCGATTGCAGCGCTACACCCGCGCATCAGTTCATCGATCGACTACTGATGTGCATTTATTCCGTTGCATACAGTGTTTCTTCGTCAGAGTCCATCGTGAAACTATGTACAACAGACGATTCTCAAACCTAGCGACAGCAGCGCTGCCTCCGCGCGGCACTTTGCCGCAAATTTGAACGACTTACAGCTGAATATTAATCCAACGAAAATTCAAAAGCACCATGCAGATAAGTAAATCATAAAAGCGAAACTATACCAAGCCTCTATCGCCCTTAAGCGCCACTTTAAGTCATAAACAGCTGGATGGAGCTCAATATTCGCGCCATCAATGTCGTTAGCGGTATATCACGAAACACATTGAACAAGCGCCGTTAACAGCAAATCACGAGTTATGAAGGAACCCGGGCAATAAGTGTGCTATATTAGCGTGCGGCTGGCTACCCCAGCGTTCACAGTGGGATACAGCTTTTTTTAAATTACCCAAGCCCAAGCTCTCTTATTTTGACAGGAGGCCTGTCTCTAGCTGTGGGACGTCAGAGTACGAAAATCGTCGTCACTTATTAAAATTATACCATTACTAGCTCCGGCCGTAACTCCGTCTACGAAGAATAGGGGTATAATAAAATAGCCTACGACCTATATTCTCAGATCTACCAAGTATATGTAGAGAAAAATTTGATAATAATCGGTCAAGCCGTTTCGGAGGAGTTCGATAACTAACTAGATTTTTATATATTAGAAAGAAGACAAGTCATAGACTTCTTAGTACTTACCTCATAACTATTAATAAAAACAGGACTTTTTCAGCCACATTGCAGTAGCCGTGGTCACGAGTTGACTAAAAACTTTAGTCAAACTCGTGACCACTGCCACTGCAATGTGGCTAAAACGTCGAGGTAAATATTGATTGCGTGAAAAGTCCCGTTTTTAGTAATAGTTCTTAGTACCTTTTGAAAAAAAAGAAACGTCAATGCGAGATTCTGTTTCGCTTGAAATAAAATTTTGACAGGACTGATAAATGCCTTGGTGCAAGCAAATGTCAACTTTAAGGTGACGAACCTTTTCTTACACCGATTGTATAGATGAAGATGTGATGATTTTTTTAAACAATAAGCGAAGCGAAGATTATGCCTACGATGGAGCACGCTTGCTTAATAAAAACTTTTTAACAATAAAATTAAACCGCCGAAAAAACAGAAAAGCAAAAAATAATACCTTTTTTGTTTGACCTTAATCTAGGTAGGTACCAGTTTGAAGTCGGTGCCTCAGCACGAGCCAGGAGGAGTGATAGAAGCTTATCAGGTAGAAGATTATAGGTCAACTCCTCCTTTGTAGTGCTGAAGCACCGACTTCAAACTGGTACCTACCTAGATTAAGGTCAAACAAAAAAGGTATTATTTTTTGCTTTTCAGTTTTTTCGGTGGTTTAATTTTTTTGTTAAAAAGTTTTTGTTTTATACTTTTTTCCCATCCTTGAGGAAATTTTTTTCCAAATTTATATAATACCAACTTCATCCCTATCCAATAAAAAATAATTATGAAAATCAGGCTACTCTGTAAAAAGTTAGTCAATCATCCTCTGTTTTCCTACTCTTAGGGTAGGAATATTATTTCCAAATTTACATGGGACCACCCTTGGGGTACACGCTTTCCAATAAAAAAAGAATCATCAAAATCCGACAACTCTGTAATAAGTTATGCGTGGTCATATAGTACAATCAGTAAGTGTACAATCAATCATCCCCTGTTTTCCTACCCTTAGGGTAGGAATATTATTTCCAGATTTAAATGGGACCACCCTCGGGGTATACGCTTTCCAATAAAAAAAGAATCATCAAAATCGGACCACTCTGTAAAAAGTTATGCGTGATCATACATAAAAAAAAAAAACAAACAAACAAACAAATATGTACGTCGACTTGAGAACCTCCTCCTTTTGTTTTCGTCGGTTGGAAATAAACGCTCATTCACCCTAGACTTGAAAACGGGCAGATTGTAGTGTTCAGGGAACACAGACGCAGGTAGGGAATTCCACTCTTTAGCTAACAGACAACACACCAAAACAATAGACAAAGCAGATTAGACACTCACGAATGTCGAAAAAAAACCCTGGTTCAGAAAAACGAAAGCAAGAAACTCAAGTTTATATTTTATTCAAAAGTATTTAACACAACGAATTTGTATTTAATTAAATTTATTTGGTAAAGGCCGCAGGTTCAAGGTGGATGCAAGCCGCTTCCAAGCGTAATTATTGGGTATCAATGAGGGAGGCTTATATCCAGCGGTGGACGTCCTACGACTGAAATGATGATGATTTAACACAACAATTTTTTTGAGACGTTAGATATGCCAGGGAGCGCTAATGCGGATCGGAATCATTTCCAAACATCCCTGCCATGATGCGCTTGATCAAACAGATTTTTCATTAAAAGTATTCCCTCCTTTAAACATAGCCAAATCAGGACACGCCCCACTCGAAAACTTTTGCCGTAAAATTAGGTATAAACCACAGGAAGATCACTCAAAGTTCTAAGAAGAATTTATGTTTTACGGTGAAAAATCGCCGGTTGAAACGACGTCGGCATACCAAATTCACTACGATTATTGCGTATTTAAAAGGAATAAATATGATTTAGTTTACACTAGGCTTTAACCCTCAGCTTCGTCCGCGTTATTGATACCTTTATGATCATGAGCATCATTTATAACCAGACACTAAATTAAATTCCTATTTAAGGAGCAAAATATTATGACCAGCAGGCAGGGGAGTTCCTTTATCGATAAACTCAATTATCGACGGTTTTCCCGTATACCAGTGATCGTCTGCAGCCTTGTTTGTAAGTCTATATTTTTTCATATTTTTATGTAATTAATTATAATTTTGGAGTTGATGATAAAGTTTACACGAAGCTTATTAATGACTAATAGTTGGGTATTGAGTACCATTGCACAATAAATAAAGTCGGTTTACGGACGATAGTTTAACGTGACAACGTCATAACAAAACATTCAAATACAAAAATTAAACCAGGCGGTCACCCATCCAAGTGTACTGACCGCGCCTGACGTTGCCTAACCTCGGTGATCGGACGAGAACCGGTGTTTTGTCAAATATCTTGAAAACGGTGCATCCTACGGCAATTTACATCCCCCCTTTAATACCAACGCACCCCCCCCCCATTAAAAATTACCCGAGCGCTAGTACTAACATTGTACATCTTGGCGCGCGCTGCTCTCTTGTACATCCTGGCCTTCACTGCTCTGTACGGGACATGTACGTTACATTGCGTCATCCTTTTTCGTGCGTGTAGCCGGCGTTCATCGATTTAATAGACGTTGTCACGTCAAGAATAACAATAAAGAGGAAAATTGAGTTATTATTTTGTTTCATTCTATTTTTTACCCACTGCAAGGACAGGGTTATGTTTTATGCGTATCTTATATGTATCTTGTATGTATGTAATATTCTTTTCCTACTCCTGTACTTTTATCTGTTTTTGACATGGTCGCGAACAAATATATAAGAACATAGATAATATGACTTCAGAAAGTCTATACTTAATCTGTTCGCCATAACAGCACTTGTGTCGTAATGTCGTTATTACGATACACCTAGCTGCCACATAAAATTAAATGTAGGGTACACTCAACACTAAAGCCCAGTTTAGACCCGCTGAGTTGAGTAGAGTAGGGTACAGTCGGGTACAGTAGGGTAAAATAGAGTAGAGTAGGGTACAGTCGGGTACAGTAGGGTAAAATAGAGTAGAGTAGGGTACAGTCGGGTACAGTAGGGTAAAATAGGGTACAGTAGAGTACAGTCGGGTACAGTAGGGTAAAATAGGGTACAGTCGGGTACAGTCGAGTACAGTCGGGTACAGTAGGGTAAAATAGGGTACATTAGGGTACAGTCGGGTACAGTAGGGTAAAATAGGGTACAGTCGGGTACAGTAAGGAAAAATAGGGTACAGTTGGGTACAGTCGGGTACAGTAGGGTAAAATAGGGTACGGTAGAGTACAGTCGGGTACAGTAGGGTAAAATAAGGTACAGTAGGGTAAAATAGGGTACAGTAGAGTACAGTCGGGTACAGTAGGGTAAAATAGGGTACAGTAGGGTATAGTCGGGTACAGTCGGGTACAGTAGGGTAAAATAGGGTACAGTAGGGTACAGTAGGGTACAGTAGGGTACAGTCGGGTACAGTCGGGTACAGTAGGGTAAAATAGGGTACGGTAGAGTACAGTCGGGTACAGTAGGGTAAAATAGGGTACAGTAGAGTACAGTCGGGTACAGTAGGGTAAAATAGGGTACAGTAGGGTATAGTCGGGTACAGTCGGGTACAGTAGGGTAAAATAGGGTACAGTAGGGTACAGTAGGGTACAGTCGGGTACAGTCGGGTACAGTAGGGTAAAATAGGGTACAGTAGGGTACAGTAGGGTACAGTAGTGTACAGTCGGGTACAGTAGGGTAAAATAGGGTACAGTTGGGTATAGTCGGCTACAGTAGAGTACAGTCGGGTACAGTCGGGTACAGTAGGGTAAAATAGGGTACAGTAGGGTACAGTAGGGTACAGTAGGGTACAGTCGGGTACAGTAGGGTAAAATGGGGTACAGTTCGGTACAGTCAGGTACAGTAGGGTAAAATAGGGTACAGTAGTGTACAGTCGGGTATAGTAGGGTAAAATAGGGTACAGTTGGGTACAGTCGGCTACAGTAGGGTAAAGTCGGGTACAGTAGGGTAAAATAGGGTACAGTTGGGTACAGTCGGGTACAGTAGGGTAAACTAGGGCACAGTCGGGTACAGTAGGGTAAAATAGGGTACAGTAGAGTACAGTCGGGTACAGTAGGGTAAAATAGGGTACAGTAGAATACAGTCGGGTACAGTAGGGTAAAATAGGGTACAGTACGGTACAGTCGGGTACAGTCGGGTACAGTAGGGTAAAATACCCTATTTTACCCTATTTTACCCTACTGTACCCAACTGTACCCTGCTGTACCCTATTTTACCCTACTGTACCCTACTGTACCCTATTTTACCCTACTGTACCCGACTGTACCCTACTGTACCCTACTGTTCCCGACTGTACCCTACTGTACCCTATTTCACCCGACTGTACCCTACTGTACCCTATTTTACCCTACTGTTCCCGAATGTACCCTACTGTACCCTATTTTACCCTACTGTACCCGATTGTACCCTACTGTACCCTATTTTACTCTACTGTACCTGACTGTACCCTACTGTACCCTATTTCACCCGACTGTACCCTACTGTACCCGACTGTACCTCATTTTACCCTACTGTACCCGACTGTACCCTATTTTACCCTACTGTACCCTACTGTACCCGACTGTACCAGTAGAGTCGAGTCGTAGAAAAAATATTGTATGCAACGGTGTATAATTTGGTCTTAACGGCTCGTGCCGTCTTCCATTGCGATACTCGCATTCGCTCGTATCGCAACTCACGTCACTCGCCTTTTAAGACCTCACTTATACAACAGTTGCATAAAATACTATTGTTACATCATAATCTTTCTAACCACTGGACTCGACAGCCCAAGTGGTCTTAGATAGGTGACGTTAAAAAAAATAAAGCGTGGCTACTGTGAGATGCAATAATTTCACATAAATAATTTTTTTTTTCCACTTCTACAAATATGGGTACCAAAATGAAAAGCTCATCTTAAGGATTTCAAAACGGTACATCATGACCATAATGTCATAACCATAAAAAAAAATAAAGCGTGGCTACTGTGAGATGCAATAATTTCACATAAATCATTTTTTTTTTCCAATTCTACAAATATGGGTACCAAAATGAAAAGCTCATCTCAAGGATTTCAAAACGGTACATCATGACCATAATGTCATAACCATAAAATAGTAACGTGATTAGAGCGGCATGACAAAGCCAGTCATATTGCGCACAGTAAATTTTACAGGGTGTCCCATCCTTTGTAGCACAAAAGCGTAATTAGAATTAAACGTAAATACGCGTGGCATAGTCGGCGGTTCAGTGCAATGCAATGCTTGCAATTACTGTCGCATCCTGTATAAGGTTTGTAACACAGTTGGGAAATGTAGTTCTACAAACAGTATTTAAGTTATCATTTCTAAAATTTGCTTATATAAATCTAATACTGATAAAGACAATCTTACTTACTTTATACTTCAAGTCGAGGTCTGCTGGATCCGCGGCTGAGAATGCCGCGAGGTCCAAGCACCTCAAGTACTCGGCCTTGGAGCCTTCGTATGACTTCGTGCCTTTTGCGGTCGAAACGGCTGGTCCCTGGGGTGCTGAGGCTAAGTCTTTAATCTGGGAATTGGGCCGTAGGTTGCGGGACAGGGGCGGCGACCCCCGCTCCGGGTCATACCTAGTTCAACAGATTGCGCTGACCATACAGCGGGGCAATGCTGTCGGTATTATGGGCACTTTTGAGCCGGGTATGGCGCGGGGTACCTACTTAGTTTTAGGTTTTTTTTTTGACTTTGTTATATTTTTCTTTATACTTTACTTTAATATTATAAACGCTTAAAATTTTGTACGTGTATGAATGTGTGGATGTATGGATGTTTGTTACTCTTTCACGCGAAAACGGTTTGACGGATTCTCCTGAAAGAATGATGGGCAAATTTTATTGGCCTGCATGTCCAATACGAGCCGCATGCATACCAAGTGAAAGCTAGTTATTTAAGCTTAAAAAATTAAAAAAAAAAAACAAAAATTAAAAATATTTTGTTCGTTCATACAGTGAAACTAAGCTTATTAGAGAAAACTTATTTACTAGCTATGGTGCTGTACTAAGGCAGGTCCAAAAGTTTCCAGCCTAACAAAGAAAAGAAGTACATATATTCACAAAACTTCTTTTATTTTTCGATATAGTCTTTCGATATGCACTTTTCAGATTGAATTGAAATAGAAGAAGACTATATCGAAAAATAAAAGAACTTTTGTAAATATACGTACGTCTTTTGTTTGTTAGGCCGGAAACTTTTGCTCGTATACTACTCAAAAGTTACCTGATCCAATGTGCCTGTATCAAATACACTAGGCCAGGGGTTCCAAAACTTATTCAGTTCGCGGCACACTTTGAGGTTTCGTATTTTGTCTCGGCGCCCCAAATAATTGAAAGAAACAAATAATCAATTATTATTATATCGTCGGTTTCGGAACGTAAGTATCGATCAGCAAGTGAGCGTTACATATTATAGTTTCACGGCGCCCCTCTTTACCTACCCTGTACGGCGCCTCATGGCGCCGCGGCGCACACTTTGGGAACCCCTGCACTAGGCTTACCCTGTACATCGTAGGATGACACATAAGAGATTACCAAAAAACGTTGCGATATGCGATAAAGAAAAATATTAATACAAACAATAAAAATAACATTTAAAAAAAATTGAAAATTAAGTGGTAAGTAATAATGTGAGTATAAAGTGCGCGCGTGCGCATGTGCTTAATTTACTAAAATGGAAATAAACTTCAAAGACCTCGGAGAAGCGACTCATCATCCCTCAAATACGGCAGTTTACAAGACATTAAGAATATTTGTTTTTTTGCGTTCGTCCTACATATTTCTATGTAAATTCTCCCAGCCGACATCGTATAGTCGTCAAGAACAATTATAGAAAATGGTAGGATTGATAATCACTACATAGTATAAAACAAGGTCGCCTCCCTCTGTCTGTTCCTTCCTATATGTATGCTTAGATCTTTAAAACTACTGAACGGATTTCGATGCGGTTTTTTTTAATAGATAGAGTGTTTCAAGGGGAAGGTTTATATGTATAATACATGCATAATTGCACCTGTGCGAAATCGGGGCGGGTCGCTAGTTCTACATACATTATACTTAATCCTATTGGTGACCAGGCTGGATTCCATACCTATACATATCTTCCCATCATCCTTTGCCACACACATAGTTCATAACCTGGATTAACATATAGGATACTTTTTATCCCGGAAAATTGCAAAGTTCCCGCGGAATAGCGATAAACAAATTCTTCGCAGACGGAGTCGCGGGCAATAGCTACAGTACTTAATCGATAAATTAAGGTTTATGCCTATGTTTTGACAATGAATGCAAACTCGTGCTTTGCCTGTCGGTCTGCTTGGTCTTTGTGTCTGTGGTTTAAAAGAGAATCTTTATCTATACTAATATTATAAAGCTGAAGAGTTTGTTTGTTTGTTTGTTTGTTTGTTTGTTTCTTTGAACGCGCTAATCTCAGGAACTACTGCTCCAATTTGAAAAATTCTTTCAGTGTTAGATAGCCCATTTATCGAGGAAGGCTATATATCATCACGCTAACACCAATAGGAGCGGAGCCGAGCGGAAGAATGTTTCCAAATCGGGGGTTTTTGAAGTAAAACTTCTATATCTCGGGAACTACCCCCCCGGGGTTGTTTTTTGTACAATAAAGAGTAAAAATTCTAAATCTCGCAAAATTTCGAGTGTCGCTTTGCCAGCCTTCCTATCTTCTGCCTATAGTTCAGCAAATCTCATAAGTAAAATTTTAAGGGCCAACCCTTCAAACTTTGAGATTGCTGGCTTGGAAGAAGCTAGAAAGGCTTTCTTAATTGCATGCCCAGGTCAAAATTTTCCAGTTTCTACAAATTCACAGAGGAGCTGGGACGACATACACTGCAAAATTACCTATGACCATCTCTTGAGCTGTAGTACAGGTTCGGCACGAGCTAGGCTATTGGCTGTGGGAACGCATGAGGCCGGCTACTGGCTTCACGCGTTTCCATCGTCTAATACTGGAACCTTTCTTGTGCCTGACACGCTCAGAATTGCAACCTGTCTACGGCTCGGGGTTCCGGTTTGCGCTCCTCACGTGTGTCCCTGTGGCAGTGACGTCGACCGGCTAGGACATCACGGACTGTCATGTCAAAAAAGCGCCGGCCGCTTCTCAAGACATGCTGCACTAAACGACATTATACGCCGGTCCCTTGCCACCGTCAACGTGCCAACGTTGCTTGAGCCCACAGGCATTGCAAGAGACGATGGCAAGAGACCGGATGGTATGAGTCTGATTCCATGGAAGATGGGTCGGGTGCTGGTATGGGATGCCACTTGTTCAGACACGCTGGCCCCTTCCCATCTCCATGGTACTTGCAACAGACCTGGTGCAGCTTCAGAAGCGGCTGAAAAGGCGAAAAGACTGAAATACAGGGGTCTAGGCAGCGAATACGATTTTGTCCCATTCGGTGTCGAGACCCTTGGTCCGTGGGGTCCTAGCGCCTTAAAGCTCTTTAAGGATATTTCTAAGAGGTTAGTCGACGTCACAGGTGACCGAAGAGCTGGCAGCTTCCTCGGACAAAGAATTAGCTTAGCTATTCAAAGAGGAAACGCTGCCAGCATCTTCGGCACCTTGCCTAAGGGGACTAGCTTTCAGAATATGTTTTAGTTATATTTTATATTTTTGTTTTCTTTTTTCTTATTGTACATACATTTTTTTTTTAGTCTAGGATAGTTGTACATGTGTTATATATTAGTATAAATGGTTTGATTAAATATATTTAGGTAACGTAAAGAATTTTTTATAGGTTTATAAGTAATAACTATTATTTTAAAACAAAGTACAAGTAAACTCAGTGGGACTGATTATTTTGTTTTGTTACCATGTTAGTTTTAACTAAATAAAAAGTTATAAAGAGTTTACATACATACATACATACTACCTACTACTCCGATTTGAAAAATTCTTTCAGTGTTAGGTAGCCCAGTTGGATAGGGCGGGTTGGGAGTGGGTGGGGGCGAGTTGGGAGCGGGTTGGGGACGGGGTGGGGGTGGGTTGGGAGCGGGTTGGGGGCGAGTTGAGAGTAAGTTGGGGCGGGTTGGGAGCGGGTTGGGGGCGGGTTGGGAGCGGGTTGGAGGCGGGTTGAGAGCGAGTTAGAGGCGGGGCGGGTTAGGAGTGGGTCGGGGCGGGATGGGAGCGGGTTGGGGGCGGGTTAGGAGCGGGTTGGGGTGGGTTGAGAGCGGGTTGGGGGCTGGTTGGGAGCGGGTGGGGGGCGAGTTGGGAGCGGGTTGGGGGCGGGTTGGAAGCGGGTTGGGGGCGGGTTGAGAGCGAGTTGGGGGCGGGTTGGGGGCGGGTTAGGAGCGGGTTGGGGGCGGATTGGGAGCGGGTTGGTTTATTATGAAGTTTCACTTCTTCCGGAAGGATCTAAGGAGAGCCATAATTGATGAAAAAGCAAATTGGATAAAAAAATAAGCTGCCCAAATTACTAATTCAACGCGGACGGAGTCGCGGGCAAAAGCTAGTATTTTATAGGTGGCACTACTGATGTTCACGGTCGGATGTCACCCTTAAGTAGGTAACACCCGGGGCTATCCTATGTTATTCCTAAGGTCTCAAACTATCTCCATACTAAATTTCATGTATGTTCAGCCGTTATTGCGTGATTAAATAACAACATCTTCACATTCTACGAAAGCCTTTTAATCAATAACCAATAAACTCTCGGTCCTTGAAATACTCCAGCTAATATCCCTAACTCTTTCAATAAACTTCTTAACTATAACCGATAGCGGTACCTCAGTGCATCCCGGCACTACGCGTAAATCAATTATGAATGTAGCGTTAAATAGTTTCTAACTTTGTGATAGTACAGTACTCTATGAGGTTCGAAATTCAAAGTTCGTGACATACCATCCCGCTCACGCTTATACTATTAATAGGAGAATAAGTGGGATGGCATAACACGAACTTCGAATTACGAATTTCCGAGAAGCCCTCAGTCTCCGTTACACCTTTTTTACGAGAAAATTTTTGAAGTAAACTTCTAATGCGACTTCCAACAAGGTCGCGTTAAACGTTTAACGCTATCATGGAGGGGGTATGAAATCATTCTAGTATATGTACTGCCGAAGCAAGTAATCTCGCATTGTATGTATACTAACGGATGTTAAAAACTTCGACAATGCGATGCAGAACTCATACTGCCTGTGCAAATTTGTATGAGACTTGATAAAAGCGCCATCTAGTGAGTAATTTAAACTCATAGATGCATAAGTAAATTTAGTTCTATAAGTTATTGCAATAAGGTTAATATTGATGTATAAGTGCCTTTTTCATTTCCACATTACGAAGTTTCACTTCTTCCGCGCGGAGGAACTGCACGCACGATTTTTTTTACTAGCTCAACACTTGGTTTCGCCCGCGTTAGAAATACCTTCACGATATTAAATTAAGACCATATAAAACAATCTCATTGACCTAGGACGGCTATGTGGCAGCCTAAGTTACGGGTATCTATATATACTTTAAAGAAGGCCCAACCGTGATGTTACTATATGAAGTTAAAAACAAAATAAATATTTTTCATTTTTCACTTTCAATTCAGACCCTACAACTTCTCGCAACAGCCCGGTATAGTCACGGAGAAAAGCATTCTAATTAAACGAGTACTTACATGAAAAAAAGTCAATCAATAACGCGTGTGCTGCCAACATCGATCAGCAGTGGAACTAACTTGTCAGATTGGAGCGCGATCAGTCAACCCGCCCATTACGCAAGACTATCAGTCAATCCGGCGCGCGTTTGCATTGTCACACGGGATGATAATGACGTCATCATCATTCCAGCATAAATATATCCCACTGCAGAGGCCATGATGTCTAACGCGCGGGCGCTTGCCGTCGCTGTCACCATCTCTTTCTGTCACCATCTTATACCGTTTGACAGAAAGACATAGTGAATGTGATAGCAAGCGCCCGTGCGTTAGACAATTAGCCTACAGGGCGTAAGTTTCCGCGCAGAATTAGAATCTTGGGCCCTAGTTCCTACGCGGGCCCAGTGCGAATTGGAAACTTCACAAACGCACACACCATTGAATGTAATTTCGCACATATTACGAAAAATTCAGTGGTGCTAACCCTCTGCTTGAAAGACCATAGGTCAAACCACTAGGCTGCCACGGAATTTTTGATGATAACGTAAGACGATGAAAAGAGTTTGGTGACCAGCCGCTTTAACCCTTTCAACTTCACGCCTCGACAAAATGTAAACCTGCTTTGAATCTTATGTAATTGTGTCAAGATCACTTTGACACTGTACTTTGTGACACCTATATGTGTCGTTGGCGTTGAAAGGGTTAATAATTCGCCGTAGGTACGTGTATGGGGTGCAGCGCAATGCAGGTGCAGTGGCTGGTCAATTTTGGACGAGAGACGGGTATAAAAAGTTTATCATTATGACCGAATGCCGGGGGTCGTGTCCGTGACTCAATCATTTGGTTCGCAACTGGCTCAATGAAACCAAAATGAAAAATTATCAAATGACAACTTCCAGATACCTACTTCATGTGACAGATATCTGTAGTTTGTAGGATCATTGCCAAAGACTACATTTCGATTCCAAGGTGCATGAGGCAGCGGCGGTAAATCGTTTCTGTATTTGCAGCACCTCACTGACTCACTCTCACTCACTCTCTTACTTATCTTATTGCGCATATTTTTGTCATTTTTGTAACTACCACATACAATCTATAGGTATAGTCGACCATGTAAGTGCTTTACCATTTTTTGTGACAGTTCCTCCATCAGAATAAAACCAATAAGGCCGCTTATCACATTGACTTGTAAGTGAAAATAGCTTTTGACGTCTTAAGTCATACAACTGACATTGAACCTTAGGGTGGTAAAGGAGTTTCTTGGTCGACTATACCGTCGCGTGTTTTAATTTTTGACCCATTTCAAAAAAATATCCTTTGAATTCCTATACAATATGATAGGATTGCCAACCTTAAGTGGGTCCCAAATTGAAGCTACAACGCCCTATATTCTGCAATCTACTTGCAAGATACATCGTGGAGGACATCGTAATTATCATCAATGGGTATAGTTACACTCTGATTGCAGCAGGTAGAGATAAATTGACTACCAGAATCTTCACTTCATATTTTATTTTTTTCTAGTGATAAAACCTCCAAGTTCAATCATTACAATTTTCACACAGTCATACCAATTCATCAAACAAGGTGTCCACGAAATGGACTGTCCCGGATATCTTAGAACAATGGGCACGCGTATAGCCCGCGATGAAGATAGATCGAGTGCGGACGAGACGCGTGGTCACCGTGTCTGCGTGAGAGCTAAGGAGTGTCGTGAGCTTGTGATTTAAAAATCGCAAACAAATGCGACTTTTTTATCATCAATATGGGAATCGGATATTTTGCTAACAAGAATTAAGATGAGGCCACACGAGCGTAATTTTGTGAGTCGTGAGCGGCATAATTTCGGTTCGCGCCATACAATTCTCACATGACACAACGTATGGCGCAACCGAAATTCTGCCGCTCACAACTCACAAAATTACGCTCGTGTGGCCTCACCCTTAGTGTGTACAATTTTTTTCTTTTTAAGCTGTCCTAAGTCAACGTTTGCCAACGACCGATGAGGCGACGCATTCTTGGTATCTGAAGAACGGATCAGATTAAAAACACTGAGCTGCGCTTAAAAACTAATATTGCTGACGGGGCGTAAATACGACCAAGTTTAATTGGGACTGGTTTAGACATGTCTGTCGAATGAACCCAGAATATTGGGCCGAAATTGCCACGGAATGCGTCCCTGGTGATGAATATCATAATGGACGCAGATAGAAGCAGAGATGGAGGAACGACCGATATATTTGGGTCATACACACCCGTAGTAAGAAACAAATGTTGTCTCTCCTGTGGTCATAAAATTAGTGACTCCGAGTAAGCAAACTTAAGCTTTATTTAAATGGACCGAAAGTTGACCAGGCGTCCCACACGCCGATGTAGACTTGACTAAAAAATATTGGCTGTAGACCCTTAACTTTTGCCATGTCCACAGGAGAGACGCGAACAAAAAAATGTGTATGACCCTGAGGGTCTCCAGTGTAGGATCACGTCGGGGTCACCAATTTGGGGGTAAGTTGCAATAGAGAGACTCTCTCCAGGCAGATGTTAATGCCTGGGGACCGAAGTCCAATGGATGAAAGTTGGAAGTTGTATTTATGCAGCCGAGTTGAGAAACTTCGATAGTGTGATGTAGGATTGTAGCAATTAGTTCCTTATGTGACGACTAGATGGCGCTAGTAGTCGCTACAACCCTTTTACCACATGGGATGGCAGGTGCTAGCGTTTGAAAGGCGAGAATGAAGCAAGAGAGGAGAGGCATTTGCTCAACAGTGGGACATAATCAGGCTAAAAATAAGTTATCCACTTCCAATGTTTTGCAAACTAATGTTTTGTACCCCCATTGATTGGCAAGACATAGAAGACCACGATTAATGTACCTAACAACTCCGTATCCTACAGCTTACCTATGTTCTACAATAAACATTATTTCTGATTCTGATTCGATAATGACATAAACTCGAACTTTTATAATTCTGGAATCTTGAGTAGGTACCTAAAAGTTGCAAGAGAGAGATCTCTCTCCAGGCAGAAATGCCATTTTGCCAGGATATACGTACTGAATATTTAACACGAAGTTTGACAAATATGAATACATAATTATAATATTATTAATACGGAGGATCGCCGTTTTTTTCACGCAGTGGGATTACTGTACAGATTCTATATGCTAATGTAGATCAATAAAAATATACATACCTATATCGATAACCCTGTGACTAGTCTGACTTTATTTAGCAGAATATAACGTGTGCAGTTTGTATGAAAAATCGGAAATCCCTTATACTAACTTTGCTCGTCATCAATAGATACAATCAAGTGAAACTTTATCTTTATCATAATCAATTTCACGATTATTTCTTCGGCAGAAGTATGGAATGTCAGCATGACATTTGGAGCGAATATGTAGGTCCCCCACGGCACGCGGCGCGATTCAGTTTCTCGACTATACAATAGAAGAAGTTAGTCTGCGGCAGATCTTACATCCTGTTAGATCCGGTTGATCGATGCCCGGAGCGTCAGTTGTTAGCCCCCACTGAAACGTTTGTTTTGTAACTAAACTACTACTTTTTAAGCCATTAATACACATTTGGATAGGTCGAGGGTTTATCGGGTTAAGTTTCTATTAAACCGCCGGATGGACAACATACTACAGCTCTAGTACGAAACATATACACACACATAGGTACATATAAAAGGCATTTTACTAATTAAGTGCATGAATAGGTACAGTAAATTTAAATATGTAACTACTCGAATCCTTATTTGAACTAGTAGTCTAACAGATCACCAAATATTATAAAACTAGCTTTTGCCCGCGGCTTCGCTCGCGTGTACTATGAGTATTCCAAAGAACTAAGATATCAAGCAAGCAAGCATACAGGCAAGCAAGCAAGCAGGTCCACAATTGACCGAGAAATCGGTGAACATACCTACATAAAAAAATTCATAAAGTGGAATGCATAACCTCTTCCTTTTTTAGAAGTCGGTTAAAGTGCCCTTTGCGGCCTACTTACAGTATAAACTTATGAATTTTGAAATTTTAGCTTTCTACAACCAGTAAAACGCAAAATCCCGTTTTTTCCCGTTCCCGTAAGAATTTCGGGAAATGTTTTCTTAATGCTCCCTTACACTCCCCAAGGAACCCACTTGCCAAATTTCAGCTTTCTATGACCAGTAAAACGAAAAAGCCCGTTTTTCCCGTTCCTGTGGGAATTTTGGAAAGTCCTCTCTCAATGCTCCTCTACACTCCCCAAACAACCTACATGCCGAATTTCAGCTTTCTACGACCAGTAAAACGAAAAATCTTGTTTTTTCCCGTTCCCGTTGGAATTTGGGAAAGTCCTCTCTCAATGCTCATCTACACTCCCCAAGCAACCTACATGCCGAATTTCAACTTTCTACGACCTGTAAAACGAAAAATCCTGTTTTTCCCGTTCCCGTAGGAATTTTGGAAAGTCCTCTCTCAATCCAGCTCAACACTCCCCAAACAACCTACATGCCGAATTTCAGCTTTCTACGACCAGTAAAACGAAAAATCCCGTTTTTTCCTTATCCCATGGGAATTTATAATTACCTACATCTATGCCAAATTTGAAGAGTCTAGTAATTTTATTATAGTTCATAGGATTCCGTTGAACTGAATATATAAATCCCGTTTTTTCCTTATCCCGTGGGAATTTTGAAAAATCCTGAAATTAATATTTTAAATAATGTAATACCTACTTGTGTATCAAATTTGAAGAGTCTAGTTATTATAGTTACCGAGATAGGGTCACTCGGAATCGAATATATAAATCCCGTTTTTTCCCTTTCCCGTGGGAATTCCCAAAAATCCTTCCTTAGTGGATGCCTACATTGTATAAGGTATCTATGTGCAAAATTTAAAGTCTCTAGGTCCAGTGGTTTGGGCTGTGCGTTGATATATCAACAGTCATTTAGTTTATTTAGATATTTCAACCCCATCGCACCCCATCCAGGGAGATGCTATTTTACGTCTGCCACGTCGGATTTTAAAACCGCTGTTGTTTTCATAACCAGCGACCCGATAAACCATAGAAACAACACCCATGTTCATTTTCTGACTTTGTTACCCCTTTCCCCCCTTTTAGGGGTTGAATTCTCAAAAAACCTGAAACACATGTTTACTCATTTATCATTAGGAGTATTTCTGTGAAGTTTCGAATAAAATAGTCGAACTAATCTTGTTTCCCCATACAAACTTTGGACCCCCGTTTCACCCCCTTAGGGAGTGAATTTTGAAAAATCCTTTCTTAGTGCACCCCTAGATCTTATAAGGAACCTACATGCCAAATTTTAAATCTCTAGGCCCAGTGGTTTGGGCAGTGCGTTGATATGTCAGTCAGTCAGTCAGTTTCTTCTTTTATATATATAGATTTAGCACCAAAAAATTAAATGTGATCATCATTTAAACCCACGTTGTAATATGAAATTATCACCGAAACTTTTACATTGTGCTCCTATTTGATAGAAATAACACCAAACTAATTAAATTTTTAACGCAAAAATATTAAATTAACCCCAAAATTGTAACCCCGTTTTAGTTAAAAATGTACATCCTTAAAAATCAGCTTGTATATTCTAAGTTTGATAAGTGAAATTTTATCTCCAAACAGAACTCTACTTGAAAATGAATAGAATAAACTATCACATCATACATTATCGTGACAAAAAGTGGCATGTCCCGCGAATATATTCAAGGGGCCCATTTTTGATTCAGTCCCACGCATCTGTCATACACAGTGGCCCTCGAGGGAGGTAAAAACTGAATATTACAGATACGGGCATTATTGCGCGCTACCAATGCTGCCAACTCCGCCGTTTGTCTATGGCGCGAGAATCAAGTGATGTTTTTTTCTTAATTTTAGAGGCTTCGGTTTCTAAACATTTCGGCGCCATTAGAAATACAAAAAAAACTCTTTTGAAGACAAAAAAATAGGAAAAAATAATGTTCAAATTAACACAAGTAGGTAATCGTCATAATTTACTTTTTAAAATTAAAATTAAAATAAAACTAAATTAAATCAGAAATACCACCTTGCCACGGTGTTTAAGAGGCTGGCAGAGTTTGGCTGGCAACCACAAGATGGCTGCCAACCCTTTGGACCCCAATTGTGTCGACCAGGCTCTTTTCCACTTCTTTAATGAGTTCGTGAGCGCTGACACCACATGGAACCAGAGTCTCAAAACCGATTACTTAAACGTAAATTGCGTTGATTTTTTTACATAAAAAATGCGTTAAATCTCGTTGCGTGGTAATTAAATGAGAGCACCACTTTCTTCGTAAAAAAATGTAAATGCATGACACAATTTCGTTTGTTAAACTTTAGTCAGACGAAGGGCTCAGCTTTCATGGTCAGAAAAAATTAAGCACCTAGTACCTTTTTCATCCATTTTCTCCATTTTTTGTAGTAATCTAACATGGTATCCAAGTAACGAAACTTCGAGAACATCAAATTCAAATTATCATTTGAGAAATTTGCATCACTTCAGCTTTTTATGAGAGTTTTTATTAATCTTAATGCATAAAAACTCGTAGTAGGGTGTCCATGCCGCCCCTAGCGTCTAATACATAATGTATAACGACCGGGCTAGTTTCAATAAAAGGATTTTTTGTATGCCCTCCTACATTCCAGGATATTGTAACGTCGTTTTCTTCTTCATTTTTATTCCCTTTTTACACGAGTCACGTTTTAGCGCCATTCATAAATGATTTATACAGTATTTTGGTTGGCGATGCTGTCATTATAGATATTTGAGATGCTTTAAGTGTGCTTTATGATTTCGGATGTGTTTAATTGGAGTATAACTGATAAACAACACACACACAGACAATTACTTATCCATTCAAGCATGATTTTTGTTATTGTTTTTGGTGTAGGTAGGTATGCTATTCATTGTGTGTGTATGTGTTTTCAATCTTAGCTTAAATATACGCTTAAGCATATATTTAAAAGCTTGACTAAAAAGATTTTCAAAGTCATTAATTCAACATTACAGGCCAAGTTGTTATTTTTTGAAACTTTTTAACAATTAGAGAATGAAAGAGAGAGAGAGAGATTTTACACATATTCGATACACAGGAAAAAATATATTTGGAAGGAAAATACACAAATAAAAAACATCGAATAGTATAAATTACGCCCCACTCAGCAAATGTGGTGCCAGGCCCAACGCTATTTTTCAATGAGAACCATTTAAAATCTAAACACAAGAACACAGACTTAGGTACAAACCAGTATTGTAGCTACCATAAATGTACCTACTCAATTTAACATAATTGTACAAAGAATAGATTAATTTGATCGCACCTATTCCTTTTCCAAACCAACGCGAAACATTGACTGACGTAGCCGGTTGAAAAAACATTAAATTATTATGCATTACAAAGTACAAATCCAACTAATGGGAAAAACGTAATAATATTCCGCGCACACCTGCCTCCGTATTGTCTCAGAATTAATACTTGGTTCAGTATTCAGCGAGCGGCAGTGATTTGCCGATGAGTGGGCTGCTGCGAATGCAAAGACGCGATGTCTTCAGTAGCGCGGTGGCTGTATTCTGTTGCTCAGATTGTAGAAGCAAATATAAACTAATTATACTACAGCGTGCGAGCTGCGACTTGTACTTGGGCGATTTCACTTCAAAGTGCATTGTTGACTTTTTTAATGGGGATTATTTTTATTTACTTGAAATTACGAGAATTTATTAAGTTTTACGGACCCCTTGTCCTCAGTTTTCCATACAACTTTGCGTGTCAGTTTTGTGATGAAAGTAATTTAAAATTAAGACACTACATAAAATTCTTTCTAAAAATGATCAATTTTTTTAAGAGTAAATGCCCATTTGCGCGACCCACGTTTCGTTTTTTTAGGGTTCTGTACCCAAAGGGTAAAAACGGGACCCTATTACTGAGACTTCGCGGTCCGTCCGTCTGTCCATCCGTCTGTCACTAGGCTGTATCTCATGAACCGTGATAGCTAGTCAATTGGATTTTTCACAGATGATGTATTTCAGTTGCCGCTATAACAACAATTACTATAAAACAGAATAAAATAAATATTTAGGGGGCTCCCATACAATAAACGTCATTTTTTTGCTCGTTTTTGCTCGATATTGATAACGGCAACAGGTAATAGGCTTGAAATATTCACAGGATATTTAGTTATATATTCAGTTTAAAAATAAATAATTAAATTAAAATAAAACAAATATTAAAGGGGGGCTCGCATACAACAAACGTGATTTTTTTGCCGTTTTTATAGATAATGGTACGGAACCCTTCGTGCGCGAGTCCAACTCGCACTTGGCCGGTTTTTTTTCGTCTACAGGAAAAATCAAAATCCTACTTTTATTAAATTTGCTTCGTGGAATATTATTTTATTTTATTTGGTTCTGCTTAATCAATTACAAATTTGTATTGACTCGGATCGTTGCCAGCCGTGGACTGCTGTGGAATAAAGTGATAAAACGAAACTTACCCATTTTACATTAAAAAAAAATTACTGTGAACGACTGAACAAAATGAATGACTGAAAGAACCCACTCAACTGTCAAGTAAGAAAAAGTTAAACAATAGAAGTCTCAGTCTCCAGAATAGTTCTCTCAGCTTAGACAAGGGGGTCGCGTCTCACTAATGAGATTCTTTGGCCCGCGGTTTGCATTTCAGATCGGATCTCTGTGGCGCCGCCTACCGCCTTATGTTGGTACTACGGTAATGAAGATTTTGGCATAACCTTCTTAGAACTATGCTTAATTAGATTTAATAAGTGTCTGCTAGCTTCATACGACACCACAGCTCATATAATATCAAAACTATGCTCCGGATTTGCCTATTTGAGGTATCTAGAAAGAACAACCTATAAATAGGTACCTAGGTGTATTATTAAAATAATACTAGCCTATGCCTGCAACTTCACGCACGTTGCAATTCCATAACCCGTAGGAATTTTACAAAATGCATCTACATCATAAAAGGAATTTTCATTAAAATTTTTAGCTACCAAGGATTTGGGCTGGGCTTCAGTCAGTCGGGAGAGTCGGAACTCTTCCTTTAAAATTAGATATTCAGTTATTTCAGGAAAACGAAATGCATTGATCGAAATGTAAACATGAGGAGAAGTAGCACAATAATAATTAATTTTAACCTTCTATCCCATGATAAAACAGCTTCTTCGTTATAAATTGAAACGTAATAACTAATGAGGGTTTTCTGACAGGTGGAATGTCGTTAGATGGCGTTAGTATCGTAAGGTCTATTTGACGTTACACCCATACAACAAAAGTCCAAGTTGACAAACGGACCTGACGATACTAGCGCCAAATAGCCTCTCATAGAAAACCCTCATTAGGTATGTACAAGCATGTTAAATTTTGATCATAAATAAAACACATACCACAAACTTTTCTCTTGCTAAGTAATATTTCCTAAATTTTCAGTATGTGACATAAAACTTTACAAAACATAATACTTTCGCAATCACAATTTACCTAACCCATTTACCATCTACTTTCTGATTTCGTCCCGTCCACATTTATATGTCACATTCGCAAAAAACATTTCTAAAGCGTCCATCAAAATGATTTCCTTGCAACAGCAGTAATCGGTTGTCCTTTCAAAAAACCCGTGCGATTTTGTCCCGAACCTGTCCGGAGAAGACCCACATCATGTACACAATAAAAGCATGGCGGATAACAAAGACACCATTTTGAAAAAAGCGCGCCAAATCGTTTTACGACGAGTCAAATCAAATTCTCTTTTCGTGTGTTGTGATTGTGATTTATGATTAAAAGTTACTGTATTTTGTTCATACTAATACATTTTTCAGAATTTTGATTTTCAGTATTGTGAATAAAACACACATTTTCTTTTATACATTTTAAATGTTGTCTTGTTCAATGAAATCCGTAAAATAATCAGGTCGAATTGCTAAGAATAACCTAAAATTTTATCGAATTTAATCGAAAAAAGGTAACTATATTATGTTTACTTTATCGTTACCAGATCATATATCAAAAAATATGAATGGTGCCTAAAAAATCACCAAGTAACCTTACTATATTTATTATCAAAGTTCTTTTACTTGTATATCTCAATTCATTATCCTTAATTACTTAGTTTTGGATTTCCTATTCTCTTTAATGTGTGTAAATAAACAATTATTTTCTTTTTTTAACTTCGTGCAGAATTGTTTAAAAAAAAGTATTGCAGTCTATTTATACAGACGCAAACGAACAAGCCACTTGATGCTAAGAAGCTACTAGCGCTCATATATACCTCTCCTCCTCCCTCTTCACCTGTGTACATAATAGTGAAGGAAAACATCGCGAGGAAAGCTGCACACACCTGAGAAAAAATTCAATGGTGGGTGTGAAGTTCCCAAATCTACTGTCCAAGTCATCTCGTTCTGGGAGGAGGCCTCTGCCTGATTGAAACAGGCTTTTTTATCCCGGAAAGTGCAAAGTAAAGTTTCCGCGGGATAGAAATTCCTTTTTTGACCTTTTTTGAAAATCAGAGACATTGTAGCTTTTTATTAGTGAAATCATTTTAACAATCAGCCCCTATATTAAATTCCCTTATTTCTATCCCGTGGGAATTTGGTATTTTCCCGTAGAAAAGTAACCTATGTCAATCAGGGATACTGTAGCATACTATTAGTGAAAGAATTTCTTAAATCAGCCACAAATTTGGATTGACTTACTTCTATACTGCGGGAATTTTGCATTTTCCCGAAGAAGAGTAGTCTATACCAATCAGGAATAGTGTAACTTTGTATTGGTGAAAGAATTTTCAAAATCAGGCCCGAAGTTGAATTCAGTTTTTTCTATCCTGTGGAATTTTGTATTTTCCCGAAGAAAAAGTAGCTTTTGTTAATCGGGGATAGTCATATCACATAATATGTAAGAATTATTAAAATCAGCTACGAAATTGAATTAATTTATTTCTATCCCGTGGGAATTTTTAATTTTCCCGGATAAAAAGTAACTTATATCAATCAAGAATAGTGTAGCTTTCTAATGGTGAAATAATTTTTAAAATCGGCTCAATAGTTTCAGAGATTCTGGTATAAACAAAAAAAAACAAAGAAAGTTTAGATATTTCCCTATCCCGTGGGAATTTCGAAAGATATATACTGTGGCGGGCTTTTTTGTAGGACTATTTAAGATAAACATTTCCATCATACATTACATAATATGTGTAACTCTAGCGGTTTTGGCATTTCTGCGAAGAATTCGTTTATCGCTATCCCGCAGAAACTATGCAATTTTCCGGGATAAAAAGTATCCTATATGTTAATCCGCATTATAAACTAACTATCTGTGTGCCAAATTTCATCAGAATCCGTCGAACCGTTTTAGCGTGAAAGAGTAACAAACATCCATACATACATTCTTACAAACTTTCGCGTTTATAATATTAGTAGGATAAAGAGTTTTGTATACACTTACATACACCTATAGCTCCAAAGGGACTGCAGATGTGTTGTCAGCGTAAAGGGAGATCGAATACCTAATGTGCTGGTAATTTTCCTGGATGTCTAACTCTCAATACTGGAACAGTAGTGTCGAACTACTGCGGCTTGGTAGCAATTTGCAAACAAAATACTGACATACAAGAATTTTCTTCCAAATACGAGATAATCGGATGTTTACTTAACCAGAGTTCGGTCGTTGCCTGACGTGGAATACGCTTTTTTAATCGAAATAATTTCAATGAACTGAAACAATTACTTTGCTCACCCGCGTCATTTTTTTGCTTTAGGTCGCGGGTGAGCAAAGTAATTGTTTCAATTCATTGATATGGACCTCCGCAAAGTAACGCCTGATTCAATAAATTATTTAAAATCGGCATGCGTAGCCGTACGTTTCTAATTATCTTTAATTAACTAAGCAACATCGTTAACAGTTCAAAATATTTGGTTTAATGAACAATGTAAACGTTTAAATGTTGCATTCTAATTAAGGTAAACGTCCCTGTGCTGGTCACTGACCCAATACATGACACCTTCAATCTTATGTCATCGTAAGACAGGTGACAGATGGGTGTCATCTACTGGGTGTTGAGGTGTCAAGCATTGGTACGTTTACCTTATATTAAGGTCGCGGGTGAGCAAAGTTATTGTTTCAGTTCATTGATATGGAACTCCGCAAAGTAACGCATGATTTAATAAATTATTCGAAATAATTCCGTAGAATAAATGAAAAGGAACAATAATTATCACTTTAAAGATACATTCTTTGAGATGTAGACCACGATTACCTTGAATGAGCTTGAATTTCGACACATCTACCGGCGTCATGGCGGATACGGAGTTTTTGCAGCACGCTATGGCGAAAGCGAACCATAGAGTCGACACTAACATTAAAATTCAACTCTTACTCAACCTCATTAATTTATTTAATTCCAAAATATAATTGTATACGAAATGAAAATAGTAAATTTCAGCACTGTGTTAACTATCTAAGTATATTATGAGATTAATAGTTATTAATTGAGTTACTAGTCTGAGATATCCATGGAACATGTACCTACACGAATACAAGAATGAGTTTCGAAATCTTTATTTATGTAAAACGTGTATATAGTTATGAGTTTGTAGTATAATACAAATGAACTAAGTGGACTGAGGACATCGTGAGATTTGCTATCAATTACTGGATGCAAGTGGCGACTGGCGAGTTGACGTGCATTGTGGCGTTATACGGGAATAGGGTTGCCATCTCTAACAATCAAAATGCCGAACTTACCCGTCAAAAAAGCCGGACTTTTGGGTCCCAAAGCCGGACATTAAGAAAAATTAATGATTTTTGACAAAAATATCGAATAAAACACGCATTTAAAAGTGGGACTTTTGAATTCCAAATGCCGGATGCTAAAAAAAGGTATTTTTGAATGTGTGTATGTGTCCGTCCGATGCGGCCGGGGGCGGCGTGGCAAGACTGGGCAAAGCCGTGAGCGCGCGCAGTGCGATAGTAATAAAAAGCCTAACGAAAGCCGGACGGCGCGATGCGCGGACGGAAGACAGTTTGCTCTCGCTCGCCCTTGTCCGCTCGGGCGCTCGTCCGCCCATCGTCGTACGAATCGCCACTCTGACAAAAAGCCTGACAAAAGCCGGACAGGCCGAACACGTACATACTTGGCCGGACGCGACCGCAAAAAGCCAAACATGTCCGGCTAAAGCCGGACACCTTGCAACCCTGTACGGGAAAGGCCTTTGTTCAATAGTGTTTATATAATTTCTGTTGTTGAAGAACCAAAGTAGGTGCAAACGATTTCTTTTTCATTTAATGACTGTTAATCTTTGAACTGAATTAAGATAAGGATTAACAAATAATAATTAAAGAAGCCGCTGCCATTCTTCGAACAAAAGCATCCGGACATCCGATCGCATACTCAACGGCCACAATCACGTTTATAAGCGAAGAAAAAAATTTTCGCCCACTTTTAAAACTTGGCTTTCATAATTGACACATGCACAGTTAACGCTTAAACTAAATGAGAATAGTTCATAGGTACTTTGTTATTTAAAATAACTTCGCTTTTAGCTGCAATAGCCGCGTTTAAAATGGCTAGAATGATTAAATATTGGAAATACTTTGTACACGTCTTCTGCATAACATTGATCAGTCATAGTATAGACGAGTATACTATCGGAACCATATATCTACATAAATTCGAACGTTTCTTACCGGATATAAAACATATTTTAATATGGACTGATATTTACGGAGTCTCAGACGAAGGACAAAATCATTTCATCGCAAAAAATTGTGAAAAAATAAATTGTTATTTTACAAAAAATAAAAGTTTGTTTGGTGATCTGAGGTATTTTGACGCCATACTTTTCAACTTGCAAGACTTGGATACAGCATATTTGCCAAGGTTGAGAGGTGTGAATCAGAAGTACATTTTTGTTGCAAATAACTCTGCTGACAATTACCCCGTATGTGATCCGGTTTATGACGATTTCTTTAACTGGACTTGGACTTACAGGTATGTTTGAAAGACAGAACACTTATCGGATGGTCGCACATTACGCATTTTCCGCCCTGGCAAAAATTATAGGCAATTTAATGACCATGTTTGTCATGGCCTCCACTAGTCCGATCTACCTTTGTCCTTGGCGTCTTTAAAGGGTGCTTCTCGATATAACATTTGTCATTTGATATAACTGTAAAATTTAGTATAATGCTACATTTGATATAATCCGATTTAGTCAAACAACCTTTGCAGGATTAATGCAGTAGGCTAGGTTAGATTTCTTTTAAAACAATCGTAGGCAATGTAGCATTATACCAAATATGTTGTTATATCTAACATAACCCATCTTTAAACCATTCATGATAGCATTAAATACATGATACTTTATTATACGTGATATAAATTAACTGAGATAGAAACATTAATTTTGTATTAAGCAAAAAAATTGGCGTATACCTACAGACCGAAGGAAGCGTATTTCTTTACAAGTATCTTGAGATCTTTCAGTTTCTTTTAGCAGCAGTATTTAGTTATTTAGTACTTAATTTATTGAATCAGTCGTTACTTTGCGGAGGTCCATATCAATGAACTGAAACAATTACTTTGCTCACCCGCGTCACCTTAAGACCCTTAAGGTCGCGGGTGAGCAAAGTAATTGTTTCAGTTCTTTAGTGCTTCATTAGAGTCAGACCAAGATAAGTCTGCAACGATTTGGATAGCACACGCAGTACAAGTGTTATATTAAACGTCAAACTTCTATGAAATTATGACGTATAAATAACAGATGCACTGCGTGTGCTAACAAAATCGTTGCAGACTTATCTTGGTCTGACTCTAATTTCCAACCTACAGTCGCAGCACACTTTTCATGGTCGTCTTTTATTTTCTAGGGTCGATTCCACAATCAGCTACAGATTCATATCCGCATACAACCTCCACGCCGAAGAGCTCGGGTCACATTTCCAATGGAACAATCACATGGAGCCAACAAGAAGAAACTTTCAAGCGCTTCTAGCCTCAAAATCCAAGGCTGTCGCTATTTTCCTCGATGAATGCAAGTCCAGAAGCAATCGAGAAGGATTCATAAGAGAGTTCCAGAAGGAGATGTCTAAATATAACCATTCTTTGGATATTTTTGGAAAGTGCGGTTCGAAAACGTGTAAAAGGAGGACGACTGCTGCATGCTCTTGGCGCTTGCAGAAACAATACTTCTTTTTCTTGGCTATGGAAGATTCGTTTGCCACGGATTATGTGACCGGTGTTGTGTTGCCAGCGTTCCAGAATAATATAGTTCCCGTAGTTTATGGTGGCGCGGACTACAGCAAGTAAGTTTTCATAAATTATTTTTTTTTTTTTTAAATAAGCAAATTAAGTGAAATGCTTTTTAGTGTTCCGTACCCGAAGGGTGTCAACGAGACCCTATTACTGAGACTGTCTGTCTGTCCGTCCGTCTGTTACAGGGCTCTACTCTCGAACGGTAATAGATAGACACTTGAATTTTTCACCAATTATGTATTACTGTGGCCGCTAACCAAAAAATACTAAAAATAAAATAAAGCAAAAATTTGCGTCAGCTATGTTGTGCTGGTGATTCAAATTCAAATTCAAATTCAAATTCAAATTCAAATTCAAATTCAAATTATTTATTTCATTCTAACTTAGGTGGTAAGTACATAAATGTGATAGATGGGTGTTTAAAATCTGGTAGCATAGTGAACGGTTGTGTTGCTCTGAGGATGAGCTCTGGTTGAGTTCGAAGCATGTCAGTTAGTGTGGTAGTGGTGATAGATGGGTTTTGTGATTTGTGTGTGTTCGTACTTTGTGTACTGTGTGGAGGTGGAGGGACTGCATGAACACGCATTTTTTTACATAAACGTAGCTATCATAAGGTCGCGGGTGAGCAAAGTAATTGTATCAGTTCATTGATATGGACCTCCGCGACGTAACGCCTGATTCAATAAATTATCTAATTTAAGATGTTATACAAGTTTAGTAGACCTCTGCAAAGCAAAGCCTGAATCAAACATCTGCGTTTATTACAGATTCCTCCCACCAAACTCCTACCTGGACGCGAGGAAACTGGGCATTCCGCAACTAGCTAAAACCATGGTTGATAGCATCAATAAGAGGGAACTGTACCACGAGTTCTTCAGATGGAGGAACCACTACGTCATCAAAGAGTCTCCCGTCCTTGATGCGTGTGTCCTGTGTGACAGATTGAACCAGAAGCCGTGGCTGTTAGGGCAACATTCCTATTATGACTTTAGACAGTGGTGGCTACCAGGCTACCAGGAGAGATGTGCTGTAGAAGAGATGAAGTTTTTCTAGTCCTCGTAATCTTCTGAAGGAAAAACTAAAGTGTCAAGTAGACGTATGAGTCGCGTACCTGCTTGTGGCTCATCATGAGCTATATAGTCGTGGTAGCTTAGTGGTTTGAGCTATGGCTTCTCAAGCAGAAGGCCGTGGGTTCGAATCCCGGGCGAACCTCTGAGTTTTTCAGAATTCATGTGCGAAATTATATTTGAAATGAAAGCTTTACGGTAAAGGAGAAACCTCGTGAGGACACCTGGAAACACCTTCGAAGTTATTGTGTGTGTGAAGTTCCCAATCCGCGCTGAGCCCGCGTATGAACTACGGCCCAAGCCCTCTCACTCGGAAGAGGACGCCTGTGCCCTGCAGTGGGTCATACGAGTATAATATAAGCTGGAATGGTAATGATTTCTTTAATTTATTGAATCAGGCGTTAGGTACTTTGCGGAGGGAGGTCCATATTAATGAACTGAAACAATTACTTGCATGTTGCGGGTGAGCAAAGTAAATGTTTCAGTTCGATGATTTATTTGTTATAATAATGGTATTTTCGGCCATTGTCTATTGCATTGGCAATAATACGGGTGTTTTTCTGTACTGTTTTCGGTGTTCAATAAAGAATATGTGTATTGTGTTATATTGTATCTCATAAAACAATGACTTATTTCATATTTCCCCGCCGAAATACAATTTCAAGCGAGCTAGTTATTAGTTTGCTCCACACTTAATTCCTAAACGTCTATAAATCTACAACTGTATTAGAAACTTCAGTCTCTATAGACTTCAAAGGGAACTTGTTCACAGATAATATGGTAGACAATCGATATCTATAGTGAGAGTCAATTGGTGTGAATTGTCTAAAAAAATAAAATAAGTAATTTAGCTGTATAATACTTAACATTTAAATAGCTACAGCCTTATTAATAAACGTGGACTAGAGTATATGTAAATATACTTCGAGGTTGAATTTAGGATTAGTAAAATTGGCATTAATAAACAAGGATTAAGTTAAATTAAGGGAAGAGTAGGCTAATTCAGATTTAGGCCCGGACTGAAGTTTAAACCTTGGTAGAGCCCAGTTTACCAATGGAGTAATAGTGCAGTAACCTAACATTTGCGTTTGATGTCGCTCGTTCCCTAAATATCAGAATTGCAAAATACTAGGTTGCCGACTTACCCTATTTCTATAATACCAAATTCCCAGAATACCAGACTTTCCTGTCACCGTTTTTTTCTCTATATCGGATTGCCAAAAAAGCTTGTTTTCAATACATTATGTTCCATTTAAAACCGAATTCCCTCCTCCTGAGACCCACGAAAATATTGTTTCAATGAACTTTAATGTCAATTATGAGTGAGTTCGATGGCACATTAGAATTAGTCCTTTATGGGTCATTCTTCGGAGGACCAAATTAGAGCGTCCAGGCAGAAAAAGTACCCGCAATGTACAAATAATTGGCTAGAATATTTTTTATACATTACTTTAGCATTTAATCTAACTGGGGCACGATTCCTTTTTTGTTTAAAGTAAGTATAATTAACTGTAAATAATTATCAAACCTCTAAAACCGTATTCCCTTGGTGCGTCCATTGCCCATTTTGTGAACAAACTACCCCGAAAAGAACATGTTATGTATTGAAATCAAGTATTGTATTTAGTTAAATATTTACAATATAAGTCATTGGTTTAAGGCGGCCCCTAAACGATCAATTATATTGCACAATATTGCGAATTGTGCAATATTATTGACCGTTTAGGGCTAATATTGAAGATTGCGCAATGATTGACCGAAAGTTTGAGCGAGTTTAATTTTTATTGCGCCATATTTTTCCATTGCATCGTGTAGGGTCAGTATTGTGCAATATTTTAGTATCCGACTGAACACGAAAACATTGTGCAGTTCGTATTATTGAGCAATATAATTGCTCGTTTGGATTCAGAGCGCCTTTCAATCTTATTGTACAATAAAAAGTATTGTACAATGTTATTGTAGGTCTAGGGGCCGCCTAAAAGAAAAAATATGGTTCCTAAATTTATCGCAGTTTTTAAAAAAAAACGATCTTAAAGCTTTGTCCAGAGCTAAGCTATGATTCCCTTGGTGCCTCATTCAACATCCTGCTGATCCCTACTTAAACGTCATATGACGCGTTGTGATCGCGGGGCTCGACAAACGTCAGTAACGCTTCCAGCATGGCCGGGAGAGGTCGTGACTCGACGCTGGAATTATTAGCTATGGAGGTAAATATATGATTACCTTGGCTTTGGTTCACTGTGATTCTGATTCTCTTGGACTTACATATAAAATTTTGTGCATGCAATTGGTACATAGTGTTAAGTAAAAAGAAAACTACATTACTGCCTGCATATGTTGAATTAGTAGTAATTATTATAACAATAACAGTTTCAGCAGAATCGACAAGAAACATACATATTCTTATTCCCTTGGTTCTTATTCCCTTGGGTTTTGAACAAGGGAATCATAGTTTTCTTGCGTTTTCTTGTAAAGAAAAATAGTTTTCTTTTAATTCGCTGATTTATTCATTTAGAAATGTATTCAATTGATAGCAGGTCTCAAATATTACATTCTCTTCAATGTTCTACTTTTTTTATTCCCCTGTCCTTTTGTATGATTCCCTTGGCATTTTTCTTATTCCCTTGGCGTTTTATCTTATTCACCTGTCATTTTTCTTATTCCCCTGGCACTGAAAACTTAAAGTAGTATATTTCAATACCAAACTGACCAAAATTAATGCCTATTCGATAAATCTGCTTATAATTAAATACAATTTCATATTTTATAGTAAATAGGTTGAAAAAGTAAAAGTAAAAAACGCCAAGGGAATCAGACGGAGAATCCGATTCCGAAGAATGACCCTTATATAGGACTTACTTCTAATGTGATATCGAACTCACTCAAAAGTGACATAAAGTTTAAAGTTCATTGAAAGAATATTTTCGTGGGCCTCAGGAGGATATTGCCAAATAGTGAAATCACCAGGCTCGTAAAACACGACCCCCTGGCTTCCCAACGATGACCACGACCGGCCTGACGAGCCTGATCTCTGCTAAATTTCGTCTTAAACCGTGAATTCATGTACACATGATTAAACGACAAACAAATGAACTTTCACATTTGTAGTATTTGTAGGATCGAAAGGATACGACCCAATCGGCGAGCGGATTAAAAGTTAAATTATTTTAACCGATTAAAACGTATGATAAAATAACCGGTTAACACCCGGATGTTAATTTAACTTTTCCGGGTATTGTTGGCTATCCGCACATATTTGTTTATAGCTAGTGCCACGCCCCGGCTCTGTTTGTTCCGGAATTTAACGTACAACACGGTGTGCTTTGGATGTTTTTACCCTTTTTGTTTTCCAATCCAACGCAAATACGGTTCGAGTTTTTAGGGTTCCGTATCCAAAGTCTGTCAACGGGACCCCTATTACTGAGACGCCGCTGTCTATCTATCTCCGTCCGTATGTCATAGGGCTCTATTTTTTGAACGGTAATAGCTAGAAATTTTCATCGATTATGTAGGTATTATATGGCCGCTATACCAACAAATACTAAAAATAGAACAAAGTTAAAAATTAAAGGGGGTCGTTATAAAATAAACGTGTCTTTTTCAGCGTTTTTAACTGCGGTGCTGGTTGCTAAGCGACAGCTGACAGTTGCTAGGCAACGATTAACAGCCATAACCATGGCCGCGCGCATACGCGCCAGTGACCCTATGCTGTTTGGATGTTTTTCGAAAACCTTAGTACCGATTTTAGTGCTTAGGTACATTTCGAACTGTTTTTAAAACATTTTACGAAGGTACGGAACCCTCCATGTACGAGTTCTACTCGCACTTGACCGGTTTTATTTTATAAAATAGGGCGGGAAAACTAGCAAGTGAGTCATCAGATAACATATAACATGACACCCATCGACACCTGAACGCTTGAACTGATTTAGATGAAATTTGGCACGGAGATATTTTGATATCCTGGGAAGGACTTGGACTGATTTTATCGCAGTAAATTACATAGTTCTCGCTGGATTTTGATAAAGGAAATTCTTCACAGACTGAGTTGCGTCGCGTTCAACGGCTAATAGTAATACAAGGTGTTACAAAAAGAACCCCTAAAGCCTGAAACCCCATGAACAGTAAATAAAACTGTAATTTTGCGCGCTGTTCTTTTATTTGTAAACAAAAAAAATTTTTTTATTTAGCCTATTTTTGTGTCTCACTGCTGGGCAAAGGCCTCTCCTCTCTTGCTCCACTTCTGCCTATCAAAGGCGAGCTCCCGCCATCCCAAAAAAAAAATATACTAATTTAATTCTTTACTGGAGTACTTCCATACCCTTCAGTTATTTCGGGTAATTTTGTAACACCCTGTATAAACAAACATTATATTATAAAAATAAACATACATACAATACACATAAAACACATATAGGTAAATAGATACATACAGTTTCTTGTATCTGAACCAAGCTGAACGTTGAAATATGTACAGTACCCGGCCATAAAGAATGCACATCGGTCTTTGGAAAAAGAATCGGCAAATGTCGGCTTCGTATAGCGTTGTCACACACTACTTATGTGACGTTTGTCAGTCGTTGTTCAGGTGCCGTAGGGTACGGACGCGTTCCGGTGAAAATATATAATATAGAGTTATTGAAACCTTACTTTAAACTTTAAATTGTATGATGGATTACACTGATAGACTAATAATAAATACGGCTGAGATAGTGACAGTGATATTGACCAAATTGGGTCCATATTGGGTTCGCTAAAGTTCATCACCCGAAATTGATTTTCCTAACGATTTGTACTCCTAATGATCACTGTTCCTAAAGTTTTGTTTCTTTAAATTTTGTTTCCTACAATTTATTTTACTATTAACGTAGTCTATAACACTCAGTTTTCCGAAACATAATTTTCCTATCGATTTGTACTCCTAATGATCACTGTTCCTAATGTTTTGTTTCCTAAAGTTTTCGTTCCTACAATTTATTTTACTATTAACGTAGTCTATAACACTCAGTTTTCCGAAAATTTACTTTCATAATGATCACTGTTCCTAAAATTTTGTTTCCTAAAGTTTTCGTTCCTACAATTTATTTTACTATTAACGTAGTCCATAACACTCAGTTTCCGAAAATTTTAAGTAATAACTTTACTGTTGAAACTTTATGTATTACTCCTACAATTTTTTTTTCATAACATTCTTAATCATAAAGTATTTTTTTTATAATATTATTACTCCTGTTATTAATAGGTAGGTAGTGCCGTTTTAAAAATCATTCAATGTTATTCAATCTGTGATATTTATGATTCTTATTTGAGGGTATGCCTACTTACGGTACCGGTACGGTACTTTATATATTTTGATACATTATATTTTATGATTTTCGGCACTTCAACTGTATGGATTACCTAATGGAAATAATCATTTTCTGTGCTGTTACAAAAAAAAATACCTAACACCGAAGGCTAAGGCGGGAGCTACGCTATGCTTCGCTCCCGCCTTAGCCTTCTGAACCTAACCTATCCGAGTCGCTTCTGCCCTAAAAGGTCTTGCTCGCTCGCTTCGCTCGCTCGCTTGATGAATAATAGTGTAAAAGATGGATATGTTGGGGAAATACATGAAAACAAATAGTAGTATGATATGTTTATTGCAACGAACATTATGAAGTTAAATGTATAATAATGTTCAATTTTATGAATAAAAACAAATATCCATAAAAAAGATATGATGATAAATATTAGTGTAAAAGATGGTTATGTTGAGAAAATATCGGAAAACAAATAGTAGTATGATAGATGTTTATTGCAACGGACATTATGAAGTTTAATGCATATAATGTTAAATTTTATGAATAAAAACAAATCTACATAAAATAGATATGATGATGAATAATAGTGTAAAGGATGGTTATGTTGAGAAAATATAGGAAAACAAATAGTAGTATGATAGATGTTTATTGCAACGGACATTATGAAGTTGAATGATTAGGGATTCAGAACGTTAGGAACAGAGTAGTTATGAGTAGTGATTATTAGGATGTAAATTTTTAGGAACAACATTTTCGGACTTCCGATAATCGACGTTAAAAAATTAGTTCAACTTTGGCGCACCCTCTTTTAATATACTCTATGGGCCGGCTCGTCCGGGGCAGTACCACTGTCTCACAGAACACCGGCGTGAAGCAGCAGTAATCCTGCTTGCGTTTCGTACGGTCAGTGAGAGTGCCGGGGGCCCAATACCTCACCCCTTTCCTCTTCCCCTCCCTCACCCCCTTCCCCTGTTCCCTTTCCTTTAGGGCCGACAACGCACTGGCATCGCGTAAAGCGCTGCGGGTGTCTATGGACAGTGGTGATCATTTAACATCAGGTGACCCACTAGTTCGTTTGTCTGGCCAATCTAACATAAAAAAAATCTCTTTTTTGACTATCGTTTTTCTAGTAGTTGCAACAACCCTCTATAGATATCAAAACTTTACATCACATTAATTTGACGTAAACTAATTAAGTCCATGGAGTGCAGTATTGATTTGATATCAAACGTCACTTAATAAATACGGCTATTGATGGACGGTCGCCAGTGTTCGGAAATCGTCGTAAACTGCGAATTGTCTCTTGCTAAAGGCCGATGTGCATTCTTTATCGCCGGGTACTGTATCTCCTGTAGACTAGACGTGTTAAACTAAGTCTTATCATGACAAGATGCAAAGTTGCATTTCAAAACATACTTGAGGAGATATGCCCGAGCACTATTTCAATTGAGTCTTTCCAGAACTTTCCAGGAACAATTTCCGAGGCACCCAACACTACAAAAGATGGAGCTCATTAAAAATGAGGCAGTTTTCGCCCACAAAAGACTCATAAAGAGTTTACCTACAGCTTTAGAGTTTCTTCACCTGAAATTTAAAGTACTAAGCTGCTTTATAAGGCAGTATTCACCCGACTGTCGAGGAAGGGTTATGATTTTTGCTTTAGTAAAAAAAAAAAAAATATCACAGGACAATTCACACCAATTGACCTAGTCCCAAAGTAAGCTAAGCATAGCTTGTGTTATGGGTACTAGGCAACGGATAATAGATACATACTTAAATACATATTAAACACCCAAGACCCGAGAACAAATATTCGTATTATTCATACAAACATCTGCCCCGACGCGGGAATCGAACCGGGGACCTCAAGCTTCGTAGGCAGGTTCTCTACCTACTAGGCCATCTGGTCGTCTAAAGATCTGGTTCACCACTCTGATACGTTCACAGAAATAATAATAAAGAGGATAGAAGTGCCTTAGACGCGTGACCTTGGCGCCGCGCTTGTGACTCGTAGGTCACAAGCGCGCGACTTGTGGCTCAGTGCTATTTGAAACGTGGGTATGATAACAAGTGCTTTAAAATGGTGTTTTCAGCATTAGCAATTGCGGATACTCGTCCACACTGTGTAATTACACTAATAAGGGGATTACATTTCATTGTTATGTATTAATTTAATGTAATAATGCGGTTTATATCAAAATACAACTTGAGAAAATATTTCATTATGAAATATTGGTTTACACGTTATTAACACGAAACTTCATATACCATTGCTACTCATGCCCATAAAAACGCAGATCGTTTTGAATTATACGCAGCAATGTAAAGTAATTTTTGATAACCCTTCTGTCTTGCACAAAAGTTCGTGGTACGGACAAAAAACAGGTTACGACTAGTACAGGCATAATGCCGACGCGGCCAATAAAGAGCGCCGTTGTGTAAATGTGGGTATGAATTACGTTGAGTGTTATTTAACGCTATCTCTAAGGTGTAAGGTTCATAATTGTTTGTAAGCAAAATTATTAGTAATTTGCGTAGTACGGTCCCGGTCTTTTGCGTGTGTGCATTAACACAGTAAGTAGAGGGGATGAAGCAGCGACACGAGTTCCGGAAGAAAATAGGAACTAAGGCATTTCTATCCTCTTTATTAATATTTCTGTGGATACGTTGCTGATAACTGTGATGCTCTGTTTATCAGGAATTTATGGGCTATTCATAAATATACTTATAGATATTATTTTTATTTTATTAGCAGTACGGCTGCTCACCGAATCTAAGATTATTTAAAAGCGAAAAAGTTTTTCGGGTGCGCCGATGGGATTCGAACCCACGTCTCCTGGGTATGCGCCCCAACGGGTGTTCTACCAATTGAACCACGTCGCATCCAACCGACTCCCCCGAAATTCTTAATCGCTTACATACGCCAACAGTGGCGTGTGGTAACATCCATCGCAACTATTAGAAGCTACGACTCCTACGTTCCAAATTACATTGGAAATGCGTAAGAAATGATGTACCACATCTTTTTATTCAAATATTATTTTTATTTTATTAGCAGTACGGCTGCTCACCGAATCTAAGATTATTTAAAAGCGAAAAAATCCCACCGGCGCACCCGAAAAACTTTTTCGCTTTTAAATAATACTTATAGATATTCAAATTAAAAATAAAAATGAAATACTTATAATGTTTTAAACAGTCGCGATTCTCGCTCATAACTAATAATAAATAAAATAGATTAAGTACCCCTAATAAATAGTATTCATTAAATAATAAGAACTTCATGTGTCTTAGTTACCGGACCCTACAATTTGTAGGTATGCCTCACGGCTCAACATAGTGATACAAAATATTCATAAGACCTCATGTAATGTAACTTACCTGTGTTGAACAAATAAACGATTTTGAATTTGAATTTGAATTTGTACCTATATTTTATTTGACCAAATATTTTTTATTCTTGTTTTTGTAAATAATAATCGCACATCGAGAGTTTCGTACAGTCAAGCTTAAAAGTAGCTTACTTACACTACAAAAGATGGGGCTCATTAAAAATGAGGCAGTTTTCGCCCGCGTAAGACTCATGAAGAGCGGTCCGGGTTCGGGAAATCCTAAATTACTTTAATGAACTGAAACAATTACCTACTTTGCTCACCCGCGACCTTTTTTTAAAGTCGCGGGTGAGCAAAGTAATTGTACCAGTTCATTAATATGGACTATTATGGACCTACGCAAAGTAACGCCTGATTCAATAAATTACCTAAATTACTTTGTCGCAGTAAATTACAGTTTTGAGTTCGACTATACACACCATTCTACCTACAGATTCGGAGCTAATTGGCTGTGACAGAAAGACAAATACACACGAGGAATCTTATTAGGGCTACGCTTTTATGAAATATGCCTAAAATGGGCTAAAAGCAAGCCCTTTGTATATCTCTTGAGCCCCTTTAATCTACACGGAATAATGCTCACAATCTCACAGCCAAAACACGGTTAATTACTATGCTAAGCGTCACCCGGTTTCCTTTGGGGAAGTTTTTGCACTATGCACTAGTTATGTAGCCGACATCTGCATCCGCATCCGCAATGGTGTAGCATCCGTAATTGGGGATGTCTATTTTTTTGCAATGTATAGAAAATCGAAAACCATTTCGAGATAAATGCTTTTTAAATCGTTTTCTGTAGTTATTTAATTTTAATATTATGTAATGAATTTATTATATAACAAATAAGCAATGACCTTCATTTGACATTGGTGTAAATTGCGTGACCGGTTCAAGTCGTACTTTATTCTGTGTGGTTAGAATTCTTAACAATTTACGCGTGGATTATACTACGGAGTTTGATTTGGACCCGCTGTCTGACATCTAGCACTTTGTCAGTGCCAGTAAAGTGACAGTGTATAGTATACCACTACGCAAAAAATAAATAAAGGGGTTGCCTTATCGTACGCATTTAGATAGATTTAGAAATTTGGCATTGTGGGAGCCCTCAATTATAATCTTACGTCATCAACTAAAATAGTTTCAATAATTAATTTTAAAAAAAGTAGAGAACTAAATGACAAAATATTGAACTTAGTTTCTTATAATTGACTTTTCTATACAATAAAAATATAAAAACCCCTGGTAATTTTTTTTAGACATTCCCAATTGTGAATATTTTTCATACGATCATTTTCGGCTTCATCTTCACTTACTATCAGGTTCAGGTGAGTGATAGAGATCAAATGAAATGAAATTTATTTCACAGATCATAATATACAGTCAAAGAATTTAATTACCTACCCACCTAAGTTTGAATATCGTACAGCAAACTGTCACCATAAGAGCTAGCAAATATGTTGTTTTGACGTGTTGCAATAGACATTTCGACCTTAATGCATTGCGAATATTACACGACATTTTTACGAAATTAACTTTTTCTATGGCACCACTGAATTTTCGTCTCGTGTGTGCAGGTTTTCTCACGATGTTTTCCTTCACCGTAAAGCTCATGGTAATTTCGCACATAAATTCTGAGAAACTCAGAAGTGCGAGCCGGGATTTGAACCCACGAATCTCTGCTTGAAAGGCCATAGGTCAAACCACTAGGCCACGGCTATCCGCATACTCATCCGCAAACATGGCCATCGGTAGCTAACCCTTATTTCGTACGGCAATCTGCATTTGTAATCGGTTGGCGAGAGCGGGGTCGTAAATTTTGACTTACATTCCTATCAGCCTCCACGCGCTATCTTACTCTTCATTACAATAAGTAATTATAACAGCTAAATCTAAGTAACCTGGGGACCGATTCTTGAAATCAAATCACTGAAAATACCATTCGAAAATCAGTTCAAAATACCTTTATTCAAAGGCTACAAGCACTTCAAGAATCTGAAGATCTGAGAGAGTATCTATCAAGAAACACAACAAGGTATATTTTTTCAAAACAAGCTTACGGCCGGTCGGTAAGGTCGCGAGTGAGCAAAGTAATTGTTTCAGTTCATTGATATGGACTTCCGCGAAGTACTTGATGCCTGATTTAATAAATAATGTTTGTTTTGAAAAAATATACCTTGTTGTGTTTCTTGAACTGAAACAATTACTTTGCTCACCCACCCGCGACCTTACCGACCGGCCGTAACGTCACGGGTGGGCAAAGTAATTGTTTCACTTCATAGATCTATAATGTTGTTTAATGGGAATGTTGACGCCATTAAACAATAATTCAAAGACACGACTGTAGTAAAAAAAAACACTATATTTTAGGCCTGAAAACCAGATTAATTTTCGATTAACTGCAAAATTAGATATTTTGCTGGTTTAAAACAAATAAATAGTTAGTTGATTGAGTTGGCGAACAAATGACGTCATAAGTTGCTATTACCATTCAAACTCTATGGGAGGATTGTGTTTTGACAGCACATAAAAAGTACGTCAGTTGATTTGTGCATGGTGTCAAAATCCCTATTGGAATATTATGTTTTTTTGGAGCTAAGGATCGCCAATGCGGATCGGAATTATTTCCAAACAACCCGTGCATGATCTAATCAACATTATCCCAGCCTATATTATAAGTTCGATGATAACGCAAATATAGTCAGCAAAAAACGTGTTAATAATGATATTTTTAACAAATACTTATTTAGATTAGAGACTTTGCCGACTTTGGCTATTCGTTCCTTCCAAACCGAGTATTAATTTTAAAACCAGACGGTGCTCCGGAAAACTTGTGAAAATGTTTAATAGTCTTCAACTATTTACCGTAGAAAGATAGTTCGCTAGTTACGCTTGAAAATTGCCTTCACTTTCGAATTGAGATTTCGAGAACCTATCTATTTGAGCCTGTATAGTTTGGAAGAAGGGAATGTGCGCATTAACATCTCACGTCATAATTTCTACTTTAAAATCTATAGGTATTACTGTGCATTTTGGCTATCCTAACTAAGATGTTACGGAGATTCGACTCCGATTCATACTTACCTACAATTCTATTTTACGGTTAATTTTCGTATCACGCACGACCGAAAACTTTCATACTATTTTTTTTAACTGCCAGCGTTTAATGCCTTGATCACACGTACCAGTTTTGACAAAAGTTTCTGTGAGATCTCGTTGTATCATGACGTGTGTAAATGAACTTCAACCGTAGGGTGGTAGACCATATTTTTGGCCGACCGTAATCGTATGTATGTAAATCCTATATTGTACAAAAAAAAAGAAGACATTAGACAACCGCTTATGCCTTGATCACACGTACCGACAACAAGCGCTGCCTTGTATATACGCACCGAGTACTCGGCCGAGAGCACTGTCTCGCCCGTTTACTTGGTACGTGTGATCAAGGCATAAGCGGTTGTCTAATGTCTTCTTTTTTTTTTGTACAATATAAAATTTACAAACCTACATACGATTACGGTCGGCCAAAAATTATGGTCTACCGGGTGTGTAATGATAGATATAACAACATTTGATATAACTGTAACATTTGGTATAATGCTACATTTGACATAATTCTATTTACTCGAGAAGTAAACATTCTACGATTCTTTTATAAAATAAACTAACCTAACCTAACCTAATGCATATCAAATAGAATTAATATCAATCCTCCGAAGTTTACTTTTTGAGTAAATCGCATTATATCAAATGTAGCATTATACCAAATGTTACAGTTATATCAAATGTTGTTATATCTATCGAGGCGCACCCTATGATGAGAGTTACTAATGACTTCACTCAGAAAAGTCAACCTTAGAGATATTTAGATCTCACAGAAACTTTTGACAAAACTGATAGAACATCTTGGCCGACCGTACATACCAGCGTTAAGGTGTTCAACTTTATGAACTCCACCCTTAAACGGGCAAACCCGCGAGTAAAACCTATGCATTTAAAACATCTGATTAAAGACGCATAAACTTGCATAACTCTTTAATCAGCTGCGCAAAGGCCAGGTGAACTCAAGTTAAAATAGCTAGCAGTTGTGAAAAAGCAATCCACATCGCTAGAGGCGAGACTCCGTTTGCTTAGGTAAATTAGTTGGCTCTGTCCGAAGTTAGATTGCATCCTTGACTTCGCAAAGGCTGTTTAATTTTAAGTCTAGAATTTTCTGTTGTTGGTTAAATTTTTTTTTCAAAGGCGAGGAGATTAAATGTCTTCTAGGGTAACCATACGCCCGGAATTTGCCCGGATTTTTAATTCATTGAATAAATTTAGATATTATGTCTTGTAAATAAATTTTTTGTTATGTAAGTATAAGGTATTTTTATTATTTTTTACGTCAATGTGTAATTTTAGTTGGCGTCATCTTTTGCCGACTAGATGAACTAACGGATCGTCCTGAGCAGCGCCATCTTTTGTTGAGTAGCTAAACTTAATTAATGAGAACTAAACAGTAGTTTAGTAATAGTGATAGTGAACTCAGGGGGGGCACACTTACATATATCACACTTTTCATGCGACTACAGCGATCTCTGGTTGTTTGGTAAAGAACTAAATTAGCGGCCATCTTGGTTGACTTGTCAAACTTGTCAGTTGTCATTCATCGGCCATGGCCATGGCGTACCAAATTGTACGGTCAAGGACTTTAATTGATAGGCCACTTGCCAATGTTCGTATTTTAGCCGTATAGTGCAAATTGGGTTTAGCCGCTTATACTTCGTATATGCTGATTTGAATTAGACGGCTAAAATACGAATAGTGGCAATTAGCCTATCAATTAAAATTACGCGTAATTATAGCTGTACATCACTACCAACATATACATATAGATAGGTATACATCTATAGATACGTCACATTAGTTCTTCACCAGGGCGTAGGGCAGCAGCACCTTCCATACATGCATATTTGACCATAGAGTTGCCACTCTTGTTCATATAATATTACAATACTCTTTGAGTGAACTATGAGTGAGTGGGGGTAAGATGAAAAGCAGTGTAAGATGAAAAACTACTCGTAGCACCCAAGTGTTTTTCATCTTACACTGCTTTTCATCTTACCCCCACTCACCCTAACTAAGATTATTAATATGTACATACCCACATTTTTCTACATATACATGTTTCTAACAAAATCGGTTTTTTCTCAAAACTATCATTATGTAGGTATTTGTGTGGATTGGTTCCCGTTGTTTGCTGAATTACGTCCAACTAAATAATTATGTACGATTTATAAATTATAGTACAATTTTCTCTTTCTATTGGTTATATTATATTACTTATAACAAAATAATACAAAATTAGTAGTCAAATGCACTATTTCTTATGTCGGGTCCACACGATAGGCACGCGCCAGCAGGTGCATGGGACACAGTCATATATTATTCTATCTACAGTTATTTATTCCTGTCTTATTCTATTATATCGTGCCCTGAGTTGTGTTTCCTGCCTCTTCTTGATAGTGTAGTCCGGCATTAGAATCCGAATAAACTTTACTTCTGTCTCTAGGTCACCCCGTTCATTTAATATTACAATACTCTTTGGTCACCCCTCTCTAATCAAATACACAATCGAGACTTGACTGTATGGTTCTAAGCCTTCGCCTTTTTAGCAAAAAGAATTTTAAAAACAACAACCTCTCTCTAAAGGCCAAAGTAAACCGGAAGCGCGGGCGGAGCGTGTCCAGCGCGGTCAATAGCACTGAATCAAATACGGTGTTGCGCGCTGACGGAGTTTGTGTCACTGCATATTTGATACGCGATATTTTACATCAAATTTCTGCTAGTCTTCATTGATTTCCTACAAGTCATTACTCGTAACAGTTCGAAACTATCTCACTCGGCCCATAATATAATTTTTTTTTTTCCCCAAACGTGAGGAATTTCGACAATGCGTTTGGAGATTTTAGCAATTGGCAACCCGGAATCCACAGTCTCCACAAATTTATATAGCTTTTTGACATCCAACCAAATTGACAAGTAAATGAAAACATCTGTACTCAAATAAAAACGATAAATTTGTATACAAAAGCTAATAAACATTCATATTTAAAACTAAAACATCGATGTGTGCAGCTCGGTTAAGGCTTCGGGGATATATTTCATTGCATTTTTTCACTGTGCATTAAGTTAGGTTATGTTTTGTTAAGTGCATGAGTCAAGTTGCGATGATATGTAATTTCGAGTTAGTGCCTTCAAGAAGTTGCCTTATACGGGTCTAGTATTGTGCAGCCAGATAACTACAGGTCTTCACGATGAGTGAACGGAACAACCCAGATGCTTCGGGATCGCAGGATCCGAACAAAGATGATTCAAGATCATCGTCAAAGCCTATGCCTACTGGACCAAGGTATTGTTGAATTGCATCATTAAATGCCTTTATTACGATGCAAGTTTTATAATTTTCTTTGTTGTTATATAATTTTAACAGTTTTGTACTACAATTATGGAATAAGTAGCACAGACTTTTACTTTCATTTTTTCTTGTATGATGTTCCTCCAGGAAGTACTTAATCCAGTTTTTTTTTAATAAAGTTTTATGACTCATTTTTCATTTTCTTTATTCTTTTGTTAAATGTTGTGCTATTTATTTTGCATAAAAATAAATATTTACTTATGTAATATCTAGTTACTTTCTTTATTGTTCAAAAAATACAAGTTGAAAAAAATAAAGGTCAGTAGGCATATTATACTTCGTTTTTTTAGAATTAGAAAGAAGGTAAGCAATCTTGATGTGTCTTTTTATTGAAAAACACTTGAAAAATAAGTCACAGCTAACATGTAACAATTTGAAAGGAAATATGGTCATTTACACTCTATTGGTTTTATAAGTAATAGTTACTATTTTTTTAAAAGCATTTTTCAATAAAAAGATGCGTCAAGATTGTTTACCTTATTTCTAATTCTAAAAAAACGAAGTATAGCGAATGTGGATCTAAGCTGGCTACTGCTGCCCCATCGAGAAAGCCAAGGAAATGTTTGGCAAATCTGAATCTGTTGTGTGATTTAATTTAATGTCTAATTCTATCTTGTTTTTTTTTATGCCTTAATTTATTAAAAATAAGTTGCTTCTTTCCTAGAATGTTGCCGGCCTTTTGACTCTATTGAGTAGTAGCTGTTCATCCCTCTCTCAATACTGGATCACCACATGGTGTTTTGTAGGGATATCCAAGATTATTTTACTTTAGAAACTTTAAGTTTAAATTATACTAACAATTATTTTATTAATTGCCCACAGTTACTATGCCAATGAGCCAATCCAGTTCCGAGTGCGAGGCTCTACAATCACCGGTGCCTCTCCACCAAGCTTTGTCACGTTAGATGACATTATGAAGGCGGCACACGGCATGCAGAACATGGCACTGGCGCACGAAATAGCTGTTGACAATGATTTCAAGTTGGAGCCGTTTGAACCACCAGATAATAGGTCAGTCATCAGTCTCATCAGACAGACAGATCAGTGTCATCAATGACTCATCGTCATCTAATTACATATTTTTAGTATTACTTAACTGCTCATTTATGTTGTAAGTTATGTAATTGAAGACTTCATTATTTATTTTTGTATGTAAGCAGCGATTTATGGCGAGTGAAATTTAACAAAATCAAATGATTGAAAATAAAACAAATCAATTGCCTTATGTAACAGAGATCATATCATAACTTAACAATGGCTATTGAGAATAATATTATTTATAGTATGAATACGAAAAAAAAATATTTTGAACCATAAAAAAATATTAATCTATATAGAACTTTGAGCGCTAGTCTGACTCACTCTTAGTCAGATTATTCTAAACTATGTACTTTAACAACAATAAATGTTTTTTTTTACAGTTACCAAAAACTAGTAAAAGAAACCTTGCACCGAGCATACTTCGATATTCTGCGGGAGCAGTTGAACTCCGACCCTCCACAATACAAGCAGGCCCTCGTACTACTGGAAGATGTTAAACAAGTAATTATTTACTTATATAAAAAGGAAACATTTAGGTTGCATTACATTTCAGTTTCAAATAGAAAGCTTATGGGATCCGTGTCATGCATGACTGAGATAATACAGACAGCGACTAAGAATGCTTTTGTGTTACGCACACATAAATATGTCTTGGTATACAGATGAAACCCACCTGTCCGGCTCCAATATGATTCCTTTTTATGTATATTATGTTAGAGAGTAGTCTAAAAAACTCATGTTTTCCTAAAAAAGCACCCTTCAAAGTTTTATAATTCTCATTGGTGCTTTTTTTTAGGAAAATATGAGTTTGAGCCGATATAACAAAACACATGCTCATTATTTTTTCATGTTCTGAAACATAATCAAATGAGTAATAAATAGTAACTAGCAATTTGCTTATAAAAAAAAATCTACAGAAGTTGGAGGCTTTAGTCAATTTTCATTACTTTGGAGGGCAATTTGAGTTTGGGCAGCAAAAAAACATGAGTCTTTTATTTTAGACTACTCTCTAACATTATATCAAAATAAATCAAATCAGAGCCGGACAGTTTTGTACCTTTTCTTTTTCAAAGTCAAAGTCAAAGTATTTTATTTTGTAAAACATAGGTAAAACTGAGTACAGTGATCGAAAAATATTATTTAGTTTCACTATGTTTTGCCAATTGGCGTACAAAAACAAATTAGTAGTTAAGTGAAAAAAACTACATTGAAAATAGAATGTCATTAAATTCAATTAAATCAAATCAAGTTAATTAAACTAAATAAAATCAATCTTAATTAAAACAAATTAAATCAAATGAAACTAAACAGAATCAAATTAAATTAAATTAAATTAAATTAAGTCACGTGTCAAGAAATCTTGAATTGAATAGTAACAATTATCAACTAACAAGGTAAATAACTTATTCTTGTCAGTAGTTTGTTCACCAGTACTTTATTGAAACTAATGCAATATTTTTTTCGCACTTAATCCTATTGAAGAAGAAAGAGACGCGTGAAAAGAATTGCGACAGTTCAATTAAAGGAACTACATAGAATAAACTGGAAAATTTACAATTTGTAGGTGACAGATTACAAAATTTTTTAAAATCAATTCAGAATTTTTCTGTAGATGGTTTGGTTAGTTTGACTGATCCCTATGAAGGTTTCTCTTCTTCTCAACCATCTGCCGAAATATTTCGGATTTTAATTGAGACACCTTATAATTATAATGGTTCCAATTCCCAGGGTTTATTCTCCATCCTGCTTCCACGTCACACCCGCATCCGAGAGATGATAGAAGAGGTCCTCGATGCAGATTTCATCAAACAACAAGCAGAGAATAATAGTCTGGACTTCCATAAGTACGCCGCGTTCGTCATTGACCTGATGGCTAAGCTCGCTGCTCCTGCCAGAGATGAGATGATACAGAACATTACCACATTATCTGATACGGTAAGAAAGTTGCTTAACAAACACTTACACAATTTAGGTGTTACAGACAGCCCCTCATGCAGAGCGTGCAAGGAGGCAGAAGAAACGGCCTCACACATCCTGCTGGAGTGCGCTAGTGTGGCGAGCTACAGGGCACTATACCTCGGGACAACGGGGTCGCTCCAGGAAGTCGTCGGCAACGTGAAGGGTCTGCTAGGCTTCCTTGAGGAGTTGGGCTGGCATGAATAGTGCCTGCAGCCAGTTACGCAAAATAGGCGCGTTGAAGACGTCGAGTGGCGGAAATTAGCCCGTTATTACCATTACCATTACGGTAAGAAAGAAATCGCCATCTCTGGCACACGAGGTTATCTGACACGCACCCCAATGCCCCTGGCCCTTAACCCCTGAGCTGCTAGGACCAAAGTGGCGAAGCAGAGTCTGTACCCCAATAGGGATGTTATCGCCATTAAAAAATAATTCGAAGACACAACTCCAAAACGCTTCATTTTTGCCCAGAAAACCAGATTAATTTTCGATCAACTGCAAAATTAGATTTTTTGTTGCATTAAAACAAATAAATAGTTAGTTGATTGAGTTGGCGAACAAGTGACGTATAAGTTGCTATTGCCATTCAAACTCTATGAGAGAATTGTGTTTTCATAGCTCATAAAAAGGGGTGTGTAATGATAGATAGAACAACATTTGATATAACTGTAACATTTGGTATAATGCTACATTTGACATAATTCGATTTACTCGAGAAGTAAACATTCTACGATTCTTTTATAAAATAAACTAACCTAACCTAACCTAATGCATATCAAATAGAATTAATATAAATCCTCCGAAGTTTACTTTTTGAGTAAATCGCATTATATCAAATGTAGCATTATACCAAATGTTACAGTTATATCAAATGTTGTTATATCTATCGAGGCGCACCCCATAAAAAGTACGTCAGTTGATTGGTTTTGTCAACATCCCTATTCTGAGATGGTCACTAGACTATTCTGAGGTAGTCAGGGCTCACTGTGTCCCTCTCTATGAATCTATGAATCTGTTGGGTTGCTCGTTGGCCATGGTATATTTTCTTTTATGCCATTAGGCTGCAAGTACACTATTTTACACTGAATCAACATTTTGTATTTTTTATGTTAACTCTCCCTGGTTGTCCAAGTGATATCTTCATACTGTTTCATAGAAAAATGCTTAAGTTGTCCAGGAGACAAAGTTTGTGTAACCATAGCAACAGGTGGCAAGAAAAAGTTGATTCACCCAACACATTCCTCGCACACATCATTCCTTAGTTTTCTATATACAACCTCACTCCGCTGAGCTGTTCCCACGAGCTGCGCTGAGCGAGGATAGATAAATGAAGCGTTTGTATTGGTTCTTGACAAATTCCTCGCGACGCGTCCACGCACATCTCTTTTGGATGGAAACACAACTTCAAATTATACAAATGTGGGTCCACCAGTGGCTTAGCTACCGCCGTATCAATGATACGGGGCCCCCGGGCTACAGAGGCAAGTAACGTGTACCTTTGTCCTTCATTTGGGCCCCCCAACTATTTTGATACAGGGCCCCTCCAAGCCACGCTACGCCACTGGGGCCCACCCAGGTCAGTTTATTTCATCATATCAATGTTGTACCTATTCTACAGGTAGACGTCTTCCGAGCGATTCTAGAGACTTTAGAAGTCCTAAAGTTGGATCTGGCTAATACCCTCATCACGATGATTCGGCCTCACGTTCAAAAGGAAAGCGTGCACTATGAGAAGATGAAGTTTGAAGAGATGCTGAAGGTCACTGAAGGTAAGACGTAAGAAAAGAAAAAGAAGAAGAGGAGAAAATGATGGGATAAATAGACTGCCACAGTCTCCGGCCTGTTATACATCCCACTACTGGGCACAGGCCGCCTCTTCAGAATGAGAGGGCTTGGGCCGTAGTACCTACGCGGTCACAGTGCGGATTGTGAACTTCACACACTCCATTGAATTCGCACCTTTATACAGGTTTTCTCCTTCATAGAAAAGTTTAAAATAAATTTCAGGATGATATCGCACATAAATTCCGAAAACTGATGTGCAAATCTGATTTCGAGCCCACGATCCTCTGCTTGAGCATAGGTCTGATCACTAGGTTACCACGGCTTCTGTGGCGACTGCCACAACAAAGAATAGGTGGAAATCAATTGAGGATATTTTAACCATTTGATATTTTTATACATTCAATATATTCACTTTCGATATTTAGAACCGTTTGGTATGGCAATTGGCCACTTTTAGTGTTTAGCAGTAACAGTAACACAATAGTTTACTCCTACATAAACGCATTATTGCTTGTGTCAGCTACAATCCAAATGTATATAATCTAAGGTTCGGTTATTAAACGTGTCTTCATTATACAACCATCAACTGGAGTTTCACGCTCTTCTAAGAGCACCCACGCTGATCGCTCTCCAATAAACATCTCATAATATTACAACTGGAACAAGAGGAGATTGCGGGACGACCAGAGCTTTTCAGCTCGATTGGCAGGCGCATGCGCAGGTTAGGGAAGAATGGTGGGGGAAAGCAGAGACCTTTGCCCAGTAGTGGGACAAATTATAACCAGAAATATCAGAACCGTGCCCGCACTAGGATGACGTCCATATTAGACAACCCGGTGGGATTTATTGTGGTGTAACTTTCCAGACGGTCTTCAGCACACGCGGGCGTGGCTAAAACGCCACATAGACCGTACCGGGCTGAGCCTGCCGGTCTCAGACCCTGGCATCGTCAGGAACGTCACCGCGCAGACCCTCGCCAAGGCTTATTTGGAACTGGTGGAGTGGGACGAGGCACACGCGTATCCGGAGGCAAGTTTAGCGAGAGCAGTTTTAGCTTTGCTTTCGATTTTGGGCCAATTTTTATTTTGTTGCTTTGGCTTTTTTTTTTATTTGGAAAATTTTATGTGATTTCTGCTCAGAATCACGAGATTTTTTGATCCTACCAGGAGAACAAAAGTGCCCCAAATTTTTTTCCCCCGGTGATTACCTTTTGTCACAGACTGAAACTTGATAAATACAAACTGAAACATAGATACTTACACAGAAAAAAACCCAGAAAAATAGACCAGCGCTGGGAATCGAACCCAGGTCCTCAGCATTCCGTGCTGCGTGCTAAACCTCTACACCACCACTGGTCAGGAGTTTAGACACAACTTTTTTTAAAGAATTGAGGGCCTGAGTTCGATTCCCAGCGCTGGTCTCTTTTTCTGGGTTTTTTTCTGTCTATCCATGTTTCAGTTTGTATTTAGTATGAAATATATGGATTTCACGGGATGACCGTAAAAGTAAAAAAATTGGAGTTGAAAAATAAAAAATACAAAAAGACTCCAAAAAACCAATTTATTTGTTGTTATGGCGGCCACAGTAAGGCATAATCGGTGAAAATTTAAAATTGTCTAGCTATTACGATTCAAGAGATAGAGCCCTGTGACAGACAGACAGACACGTCTCAGTAAGAGGGTCCCGTTGGCACACTTTGAGTACGGAACACAAGGTTGATTTTGACTTTAAAAAAATATTTTTTTTTAGTCTGTTACTCTGGACGCGCCTCGTTTCGCCGAGCTCAGTACGCAGGTGTACCGACTGATTTGCGTCGCGTCCATCATGCTAGTGAGCCCGTCCTGCGGCGACGCTGGCGCAGCGGCCAAGCACAAACTCAATCTGAAGGAGAAAATCGTCATCATCATCGGCGACACCGCAACTGACACGTAAGTATAACAAAGAGCTTGAAGTAGAAATGAAAAGAATCACCGTCGCCATCTTTGAGCTTAATTTTACTAAGTTAATAATACCGGACAATAATAAAAAGTCTCCGGTAAGTAAAGTGGTTTTGAATTCGGATCGGAATGACAAAGTGTCCAGTCTCAATAATCTCATAACATCATTCTAATTTGAACTTAAAAATGTCATATTTTTTAATAGTCTCAGCTTTGGGTCATTAAAAGGTTGAACAAAAAACCTGTGATGCAACGATATCTCTATTACGATACCGATACGAATACAGATAATATCGTATAAGCTATTACGATTACGATATATCATTACGATACGAATACGAATACAGATACGATACGAATACATTACGATACTTTAAATAAAAACTGAAAATCTCTTTGAAATCAACATCTATTATAGCTTTTAATATACTTTCATTCTATCTAATAATACTAGTAGCGAACACATAAATGTCTTGTTTCTGTCTGTTTCTGATAATGCCTACTTAAGTGTACATAAGGTACACTTAAGTATACTTAAACCTACATATACATACTTTATGAATTTTTATATTTAATTTCAAGCAAAACATGTATGTTTTCTTTCAAATATCGTATCGTAAAAATCGTAGAATGTGCTTACGATGCCGATTATAGTAATAATACACGATAATCGGCGATATACGATAATCGGTATCGGCATCGTTGCATCACTACAAAAAACGTATTATAATTCATTATAAATGTTATTATATCTTTATATATAATTTTCATAGGATTTCTATTGTTTGAAACATAAATATATTAGTTGCAAATTCGTTAAATTTAATAAATATTTATTCTAGCACTAAGAGTTAGGCTGTGCAGTATACTGAACGAGATTATTTAAAAAAAAAGCAAGGGCAGCGGCGTTCGTGCAACGAGGTTGCATACTTTAAAACGAGCGGGAAAACTTTAACGTTTAGGAAATATTTCATTGTCATGCACTTTATTTTGTCCTTGTAGTTTTTGTTTTATTTTTGAGAAAAGCACTATCCAAGCTTCGACCAGTAAGTGCAATACTGGACTCGTACATAGAAATCCTCGCCTATGGCACGGATTTCAAATTGTACTCGTCCAGTATTGCTTACTTACTGGTCTCTTCAGTAATGTATTATTTTTGTATACCGTTATCATTCCCCTCGTCTGTCACAATTATTTACCGTCCTATAAAAATCCTCCACAGACAGTTGAAGCTGGTGCTGCCATCTGTTGCCGAAGAGGTGATACTGGTGACGGAACAGCTCCTTGACAGCCTCGGCCAGGATCCTCTCACAGCTGATATGAAGGAGCTCATCAGGACTCAAGTTGTCTCCCTGAGGGACCCCGAGCATAAAGTCAGGCAGTTAGTGCGTAAGTATTAGAATTCTTATACCTCTTATTTATTACACAGGGTGGAATTTTGTTATGTCACCTCCAGGAAATGTATTCTAAATACTGATAATAGGAAAATTTACTCAAAGGAAACATTCCTTTATTTTTTAAAAGAATGAAAACTGCATTCAAAGATTTTCGAAAATTCGCTTGTCTCACCCATTGCTCAGCTCCATTTTGTTGGATACACAGATTTATAAGTCCAGATATAAGATATAATAAAACACCAGTTATGTAAAAAAAAACTAGAATTTATAAATATTTACTGTTTGCGCATGATTGCCTTGATCTTAGACGAAGATTTTATTTTATGCACTTGAGCATTATAAGCCATTTTAAGCAGCATTCTCTCGACATAAAGAACAACTTTACGGGCATGAGAAGTGAAAAATCTTAATTTAGACTTTTGACGTACCCTACGAATTAGCAATACTAACTTCACCATACCTTATTCCAGGTCAAAGGGTCCTAGAGTTCCTAAAGGTGATCCTAGTGTGCGCAGGCGGCTCTAGACAGATACCCGTCGGTCTGTCCGCCCTCGCTCCTGAACTGACCAGCATATCAGGCACTCTGCTACGGTACGTGATGCACAACAAAGCTGTGTTCACTAGTTACTACATGGACATAGTGACTGAAGAACTGAGTAGGAGTTAATTGAAGAAGAAGTAATGTGGTCGTCTGAGGTGATTTTCAGGTCAGGTCGGACCTGTGACTGCGAGGGATTAGAAATGTTACCTTTTTTACAACTGGTCCCTGTTTTATAAGATACTAGCTGTTGCCCGCGACTCCGTCTGCTACAGTCGAGTTCTCCAATATCTGTACAGCCAACCGTTCATAAATATATAAACATGAACCTTATGTTACGGTAATAAGGTCTATGTACAGATATTTATGAACGGTAGGCTATACAGATATTGGAGAACTCGACTGTACAAATGGGGGTATAAGAAATAGCCTACGAGCTATTCTCAGACCTATCAAATACACCGTGAAATTTTAGTGGTTGTTATCCCGTAACGAGGTGATTTAGTATCGATTGTACAATCGATTTATAAATACTATTTTGACTAGAGTCAAAAATCCAATTGTGAAAAACGAAAGTCGAAAATGACCGCAAACCAATAGTAACGCTTCGTTGGTACCTAACCTATCGTACGATCGTACGCTACTTGTACCAACGAAGCGTTACTATTGGTTTGCGGTCATTTTAGACTTTCGTTTTTCACAATTGGATTTTTGACTCTAGTCAAAATAGTAATTATAAATCGATTGTACAATCGAAACTAAATCACCTCGTTTCGGGAAAACAACCACTAAAATTTCACGGTGTATAGACAAAAAATAATCATAATAATCGGTCATGCCGTTTCGGAGGAGTTCGATAACAAACACTGTGCTGGCTCATGCCGAGGCACCGGCTTCAAGCAGATTAGTAGAAAGATATTTTCATGCTTTTTGTTTGTAGTCTGTTTAATTTTTGTATCATAACTAAATAGCTATTGCCCGCGACTCCGTTTGCGAAGAAAATGGCTATAAAAAATAGCCTACGACCTATTCTCAGCCCTACCAAATATGGACAAAACATTTGATAAAAATCGGTCAAGCCGTCTCTGAGGAGTTCGATAACAAACATCGTGACACGAGATTTTTATATATTAGATTTTTTTCATCATGAGTGTAGCCTTTGAGTATAGACTCTAAATGTGCCACCATCCGTCCGTGAGTAAATAGTGAGTTATCTGTGCTCGCGCCTCGTGATAGAAAATGAGGAGCTAAATGAGCTGGTTCAAAGTTGCAATTCGAGTACTCCCTCATTTTGTCGCGATGAGGAACTCAAACGAGGTGCCTCACGAGTGAGGGACTCGTTACTACATCCTATCATATTTAAGATGATGACATGTATATATCCAGACGTGGTCTGTTTAACAAATTCAGATGACTTTTCGTGTCTGGCAATGCTCGTTTCCTCTTTTGGCATTTTGAATATCTAACCACAATTGTAAAGCGTAAATTTTAAGTAACTTTTGTGAAAATAACCACTATTATGTCACTTCTCATTTTGACTCTTGTAACAACTTAATTTTAACACAAAGCTTTATTTGCCAATTTAATGTCGATAGTCAAATGACATTGTTTTTTTTAATATTTTGCTTTTTGCAAAACAATTTTGTGCACATTAACATTACACTGACATACTATTGAGATAGCTTTAATTCACGTACCAAAATGCGATAATCGCATTTTTTTACACCGCGATATGAGATTAAGTACTAGATCTATCTCGATAGTACGACTGTAGTACATTTATTAAAGTAAGTTAATTAGATACGGTATTGTTTATAATGCCGTATCATACTTGTATTGTTCATAATTTAATGCATTTACCCAGAAATAATTCCACTTTTGTTTTACTTAACTTATTCCTGTAGTTCGTAAATAACTGGTTGATATTCTTATTGGAGACCCCCAGAAAATTTTTCACAAAACTTAATAGACTAATGGACTATTTCTTATTTATATCTATCAATATGACCCAATATTCAAAAGCAAGCATCCGATATCTGAAGACATGATCATAGCGTAGCTACATTATGTAAACATTAATAGTATCTCGAAAATATTACTTTTCAATCTTAAAAAATAATTCCAGTCGTAATTTTTTACATAAAGTAAATACGTACATAAATAAAAATAAGTAAATGTACAAATTAATCGTTTTTTTTTTTTATTTAAAAAAGGTTGTAGGCTTTTATGTAACTTAAAGTGTTTGTTTGTGTATGATATCTTGCAAGAAGATTTTGTTGTTTTGTGTTACATCCATATCATCTTATCATACCATCCCTCTCACTTTCCTATTAAATAGTTTTACCGTGAGCGGGATGGCGCGATACGAAGTTCGAATTTCGAACTTCAGATCATAACGCACGCTTAATAAAAATATTACTCAATTCGAATTATGTACGTATTCTCATTTCAAAAATGAACTTTATGAAGAAAAAATAAGGTTTAGTTTTGAAATGAGAATAACACGAATTGAGACATTTTGTTATTTCTTATTAAGCGTGCGATTAAGGCCTGTGCAATAATTGTTGGTGCCTTAAAGGTTTTTCTACCGGTGTTTTTTAAATGTAACTTTTTTTACTGAAATGTCCGATGTATGAATTTTCCTATCTTCTAAAGTCTATGTCTAATACTATCTATAAATATATTTCAACTAAATATCTTCATGATACTATCATTATCCACTTTGATCCTAGTAATAAATGTAATAATAATACGTTAATAAAAAAATTAAACTTAATCAAAAGCTGTGTTCGATTTCAAGAAATTAAACAAGCCTTCCAATTCCAAATAAATGAAATTATCTTTATTATTAGGTGCGGCTATAGGTATATTTACATACTGAAATACCATCGGAGATTAGTTATTTTAAGAAACTGGTTTTAAAAAGTTGTAGGTAACGAATTGCCTGATATTTTTTATCGTCACATATAGTTTTTATACAAAGATAAAATGTCGAAAAAAAATCAGAATACCGTGAATATTTTTTTTATACATACAAATGAAGTGTTTGAAATCGAACTTTTTATTTTGGCGTGTACTGTTATGTAATCGAATGAACGCACTAATAAAACATATTGCTATAAAACTATATTTTGTTTTATTTGTCTAAATAAAATAGCCAACACCATGTTTTGTTAAAAGATCATAAACAACAATCAAAGTTGATAGTCTAAGGCAGACTTGTACAGTCAAGGGCAAAAATATGTATACACTTTAGTACCTTGTCTATTTTCGTCATATTCTCTCACAGTGGTTAAAGTGACAAGGTACTAAAGTGTATACATATTTTTGCCCTTGACTGTACGGACCAGAGTTGACGCATTCGCTGGTGGCGGTCAGACTCGAGATTTCTTCAGGTGCCACAGACGCATATGAGCGTTCAAATGGTCTATTCCGACTAGTTCCATTATCAGTTCCATTGATGGAACTAGTTGGACTTTTTTTCCGAGTAGTTACATTCAACGAAGAGGGACTCCTTAATGAAACTACACTGACGAGCAAAAATAAAGGGTCGGTTACAAAAATGTCGATAACTAATAGCTTCTTCGAGTAAAATGAGTTAATTGTGCTTCCTTTGTGTAACGAAAGTTAGTCATACAAAATATATGGGTAACTTTCGTCACACAAAGGAATCAGTTAAGTTTTGTTTTTATTAAATCCCTTAATTGTGTACACCTCTTTTGAAAACGACTCTGTAACTACTCGGAAAAAAAGTCCAACTATGTAGTTCCACTAGTCGGAATAGACCGTTCAAATGACTGCCAAATTATGACAACGGCACTAGGCGAAAGTCACTAAAGGCCCGTTGTTTGATCAATAGTTAAACTAACTAATAGTCAAATTTCCTTTGAAATGAGTTAACAATTGTTATTTTTGCCATACATTTTAACTATTAGTTTGTTTAACTATTGATCAAACAACAGGCCCTTAGTGTGGTTTACAGTGACGCTTTCGCCAGCGCGGTTGGTAGGCGCCGCGCCGCGGGCCACGAGCTTTGCGACTCTTGACTCTTTACATAGTAAGCTAACAGGCGTAACATCTACCTATAGTCGGCGCCATAATTCGAGAGACAACTTTGACAATTCATTTTGCTCAAATGTTGCCACAGACAGGGTAGTGCTGTTCGTGTCGATAATAAAAAAAATATTACGGCTTTGGCTACCTGTGGCACAGAATAAGTAATAGTACTAACGTACAGAAGGATCACTCTCGAACAAAGGTCAACTTTAGGTATAAAAACTTTCCTACTCCTACTGCGTGCACGCGAAATTAAAACTTATCGTGTGATACGAGCGTTCATATTCCGTTGGGCACCGCTGATCCGAAACCAAGGGCACAGGGTTCCCACTCGCCCATATTTGGTAGGTATATAAATCAAGAAAGATAACAGTGTGTATTAATTCAGTAAACTACCTTTAGTATGTAAGTAAGTTATTTATAATATCGTTTAGAAGTCATTGTTTGTTGCAAAATCACAGAAAAAAAAGATGCTTAATTAGGCGCGACGCGGCTAGCGTGCGAACTGAAGGCCGCGCGACAACCTACTGCCATACTCCTCCCGGGAGGAGCGCCGGCCGAACATACCTAAACTGCGGAGTGAAACCCCCTTGCCTGTGGTAGGTATTTATTCATTCATTACCTACTTACGGTGATATGATTAAATTAATTTAACAATTTACATTTCAATATAAGATATCATTAAAGGAAGTAAAAAAAACCCGTCTTATAATAAAATCATATAGTCCAGTCGACACTGATTATCGATATCGGCCACATCGCTATTTAATTTCGTCTAACCCTGGTAACCCTTTACTTCTCAAGCTTGTCTCTCGAATTATGGCGCCGACTATAGAGAAAGACAATAACGAACGATGTTGACGCCATTAAAAAATAATTCAAAGACACGACCCCAGTAAAAAACGCTTTATTTTAGCTCTGAAAACCAGATTAAATTTCAATGAACTGCAAAATCTGATTTTTTGTTCATCATCATCATCATCAGCCTATGTTCGTCCACTGCTGGACATAGGCCTCTCCCATGGCACGCCACTGAGCACGATCCTCGGCCACTCTCATCCAGCTCTTGCCAGCCGCCTTGCGAAGATCATCGCTCCACCGAGTCTGAGGACGTCCCACGCTACGATTGCCAATCCGTGGTCTCCACTCAAGAACTCGTCTACCCCAACGGTTATCGGTTCTTCGGGTTATATGGCCTGCCCATTGCCACTTCAGCGTGCTAATGCGGTGGGCTATGTCGATAACTTTGGTTCTCTGTCGGATCACTTCGTTACGAATTCGATCTTTTAGAGAAACTCCGAGTATAGCCCTTTCCATAGCACGTTGAGCAACTAAATTTGTGGACCAGCCCTACAGTGAGTGTCCATGTTTCGGCACCGTATGTCATGACGGGTAGGACGATTTTTTGTTGCTTTAAAACAAATAGTTGGTTGATTGAGTATGCGAACAAGTGACGTCATTAGTTGATATTCCCCAAGCAGCAAAAATTGGTTTTATAATTATCCTGGAACCACCATTTTATCAGGACTATAACGGGATAGTAAGCTCTTATAACAACGGAAAAGGGCCCAATTTATAGGCCTACTTTTTCTTTTAAGACACCCATAATAGATTTGGTGGCTACCACTTACACCACTAATATCCCTATAGTCGAACTACGCAGAACTAACTGCTCCCCGCGAAGTCAACTATTAGCGTCTTACAGAACCACACACTACTCTAACGTACTCCGTGCTCCTGTTACAAGCTCTTTCAAAAACAGTTGGGAATTATAAAGTAAACGTGGTCGTTGGAGCGCATATTGAAAAAATATACAAATAAGTATTTGGTATTTGATAAAAAAGAAAGTTATTTTTTCTTAATAATGTATTATCTACAGTGTGGCATAATAATAAACGTGTTACTTGTGTTCGTGTGGCAAACGAGTATTTTCGATGAAGTATATTATGTTTTATATCTAAATTTTTACTCGCTTCTTGAAATTAGCGTATATAAGAAGTTGCATTTGAAAATAATATTCATTTTAATAAGGCATACAACGAAAAGTTGCCATTTTTTACAATAAGCCTTCCTAAGTTCATTACAGAACTGTTATAGACGTTCTTGGTCTTAAAAAGGTTTGCATTAGAACCACACCATCGCCATATTGTTAGGAATTAGGGTTCCACGATTATTTTAAAGACCGAACGATTTTCGGGGATTTATGGGGGATTTTCGGCTACGATTTAAAAAGAAAATAGTTCGTAAGTGATCGATAGATGGCATTAACAAATAATGAAGTGTCCAAAGATGTATTAACGGTAGTGTTGTTATGAGGGTTTTCGACAGGCGAAATATCGCTCGACGGTGTCAGTATCGTGAGGTCTGTTTGACATTTGCGTCGCGCTCGTGTTTGGTTAAATAACTAAAAAAGACTGAACGTCAAATGGACCTCACGATACTAATGGTATCTAGCGATATTTCGCCTGTCGAAAAACCTTCATTAAGAAAATATGAAGTTTAAACATAAAATTGCAGCGAAAATTACTTCAAAACGTGATAAATATTATGGTCATGAAGGAATTTTATTGATTTTTTCTCAAATAACTATTTCTTTGTAAAAAAAACTCGATCTCGATAGGTAATGTACTTAATTATTTATGAACGCCATCTGTTGCAGTCTTAAAAGACTCAAAAGAACAATTTGTTTTTATTTCGAGCTGTCAGAAAATCCCTCATGTCTTATTTTTAATATTTTTAGGTGTATGTGTCGCCCTTTGAATCTATCATGGTAGTGCTTATGGACGTCGATGTTGTTTTGTCCAGAACCATCAATATTAACATTATGTGTACAATTTTCAAATTTACTATTTTGTCCGGAACCCTCGCTAACTTCTACGATACTTCCTTTGTCTAAAATTTATAACCACGATCCACGCACGACACAACAAAATAGCTGCGATGGGACTATAACAGTATTTCTGTGACCATTAAAAGCAATTGTACACTTTTACTGGACTTCACGAAGACAATTTTGGATAGTAATTATATTACACGGAACTCTTATAATAATGTTAAGATTATAACAGCGTTCGACATATCCACAATGGAACCAAGTATACTTACTCTTGGAATAAGCCGTTATAGAACTAATTTACTTATTATTGATCCACATTGTGAACTTATAAACTCTTATAAACTCAATGTGAGCGACGTAACAACCATTTTATTATCTTTTATTTTTTATTCAAAAATGTAGCCGTCAATGTCAAAGCGAGGGGACCCGCGGGGGGCGGGTGTGAGTCCGGGGCGCGCGCGGTAGGCCTTTTGCTTACCAGCATTGCAAATGTCAGTGTCGATAACAGCTTTTGCCCACACCGCACGTCCTCTCAGTTTTGGCAAATCTTTTTTACCCTCTTTTCGCAAATTATAAAACTTCTTCAAAAAGTTCGCCCTTTTTTTTTGGGGTAAAAACCCTGCCCTTCACACTCAAGTAATAAGTGCAAATGGTTTCCAGTACATTTAGTTCTAATTGATACTCTTATAAGCATACTTTGCTTACAATGGACTTATAATTATTCTTGTAGGAAATTATAAGTATAGCTTACCAGAGCAAGTATTCTCAAGCGTGTTTACACCTTTGCAGTACTTTTATAGGACATCTCAGCTTATACTGTGCTGTTAATTTAGGTCTATAAGCGGTAATAAGTTAACTTATAAGGACGGATGTTCTACAAGAATAACTAGACTCCGTGCATGCTATAATAAGCGGGGCAGCAAATTCTAGAACCAATAAGAGACCGTTATTAGTGCCGCAGGCCTATAAAGCGTGCACTATAGGATAATTTTGTTGCTTGGGTCCCATACAAACTCAATGGGAGAGTTGTTTTGACAGCTCAAAAAGCACGTCAGTTGATTGATGGTGTCAAGATGGTGTCAACATCCCTAATCTGCTGTTTTATCTCTCGCACTAAACTAACTTTTTGCTTTTCTGTCTGTGTTTGTAAACTAGGTAACGATCCAAGAGATGGCCCGCGACGCTTACCAACCGCGCAGGCGAAAGCGTCCCTGTAAAACCACACTTAGTCATTACGCACCACAAAATCGAGATTTTTTTCCAGTAGGTAAGAGATAATTTATTAATAACTAAAGAAAATCCAATTTCAGTGTCATGTATTTTATTTTGTAATACGTTACACTAAGGATGGGCGCTTCATTTTAACACTGCACCGTATTTTTTAAATATAGTCTAAATAGTGTTTAGAAAAAACATCATCCATCATTCAGGTAGCTATACAATTTAAAAAAGGAAATGAGTATGAGCCTTAAAAAAAACTGTTTTTTTTTTCACATCACGTATCACACTGTCTTTGAATATCCAAACTATTATAATACGCCAATTTGGATATAAACGGATTTAAATTTCTATCAAAATTGGCGACATAATTCTTGAATTAAAACAAAATTAAAGAAGTCTCTACAAGTGAAAGTGCAAAAATGTTACACTTAAGTCTGAATACGTACCTACATAAGCAAGAGTTGTCCAGCCTATCGACACTTCATATAAAAAACACAATGTATGGAATTATGAACGTACTTTGTACCAACATTGAAAACTAAGACACTCTTGCCAAATTAAAGAGTTAGTTAATGTTCTGTCCTAATATACCAACCCCAACACCCTAATTTAGCCGCATTATACTTCACCTCATGTTGGCCAGCATGTGACGTACGCCATTGCCGCCATCAAGTCAAATCTGTCGCGTGGTGTTCTTATTTTCACTAAATTTATTAAAAAACTGCAATTAACTCCATAAAAAGACATTATGGGTGGCAAATCTTTGCGAAAGTGTGAAATTTGTGGTGTCCGGAGAGTGAGAAGGTTAAGTAAAGACATACTTTTGGCTAGATTTCCGCTTGACCCGAACAAGTAATTTTTAAGCTATTGCATAGTTTTGTATGTTTTTTTAGTTGTCTAGGTAAATTTGAGTAAAAACAGCTTAAAACAGTGTTAATGATAGTCGCATTAACAGTAAATATTATGAGCCTATGTAATATTTAGCATTACCATATTTTCATATAACCATTACATAGTGCTGTGCTGAAGTTATCGATATTTTTTTATTTTATTTAAATTAATTAATTGTAATTACTTTCTGTTTCAGATTTCAACTGACTTCTGCCACGAGCTGGACATTTTATTATGGACCTGAGTTCTCAAGATTGTTGTTAATTTGTTGTTAATAAAGCTATACATACATATTTGTTGCAAATTGTGTGGTTATCGTAGCATATTCAACTTATTCATAAATCACTAGATTTTCAATAAAAATTTATTGATGTGCTATTTGTAATTATTTTCCTGGTAAAATGCAAAAAATATTACAAAGATCGATAAATATTAAGTAGTACCAAGTAGTACCTATTTAGGTAGGTATACCTAGGTACTACTTAATATTTATCGATATCGATGGCATAGTGCTACATCTCTAATGCCTTGACATTGACACTTTATGTTGGTACCTCTGACTGTCACTTTCAAGTTTGTAGAAACTACGTTCATAATTCAGTTTATGGCTTTGATGGAAGTGCCGTCTCTTAAAACGTAGTGATTACTTGCTCAGTGGAGTTGTCCAAGAGAAGTAAATAGTCACAATTATAGTAGAAAATTATCGATAAATATGAAACATTTTTTAAAAAGTTCCTAGGAAGTACAGACACATCGCGCAGCTATGAAGTTTCTAAATATTGTCAATGTGACCCTGCCTGAAATCTGTACTCACTGTTCTGCCACATGCAACAACATTAAATTAACTAATATTTTAATGTATGTTTTCTTGTTTGTAATTATTTTATCTTTTTAAAAAATGACTTTCTACCAAGTTTCTTGCGGCGCATTCTTCTTCGCAACGATGGTCTTTCCGAAAGCGCTGGTAGTTTAAAAAAGTGACATGTGAAAGTGACACTTTGCGGCCTACTTGCAGAAAAAACGTATTGATTTTTGTTTTTTTTTTCCTACCAGAAACTTGACAGTTGTGCCATGTATCAGTATTTACCACATAGCAGCCGTTTACTGTTTATTTTGAGATAGCCACAAAAAAAGATTGCACGATTTTGAGTTCTTTCTAAACAACTATTTGGTACAGTGCACAAAGCTTCATTATGTGAGAGACACTCCACCCAACTTTTATAGATAAAATTACAGAATAACTTAAACTAATCGGAGCCACTATGTTTCGACGACGCGCTTGATGCAGATCCGCTACGGGAACCCTGCGATAAAGAATATATATTATTATACTAGCTGTTGCCCGCGACTCCTTCCGCGAAGATAAAAAAATAGCCTACGACCTATTCTCAGACCTGCCGAATATGGACAAAAAGGTTTCATAAAAATCGGTCAAGCCGTCTCGGAGGAGTTCGATAACAAACACCGTGACACGATATTTTTATATATTAGATTAGAAGAAGAAAATTATAACTTTTTTTGCCAATGTGAAAGACGTGGACGACACGACACGGGAGATGAATATCCTCTGATTTATAGTTGAATTCAGTTCACACATTCGTTTTTCTTTAATCTGTCACTTTGACATTTGCATTTGCAAGACATAGGTAAAATATAGCTTTACGTTTGTATTTTTTTTTATATTTTTTAACATTTACTGTCAAACTCAGAAATTTTGCTTTTCAATTTACAAGTAATAAAGGAGGTTAGAAAGTACGGACTTTAACTCCTAATAAGGCCCCATTTATTGGAGCATACTACCACAGAATCAAAAGCAGCTATCGAATACATACCTGACGAAGGATATTTTTAAAGCTATTTAGTCGTATTTTCAATAATTACAATGGAAACTGGAACTGTGACGTATGTATAGCGAAATCAAGGTTGAATTCTAACTCAATGCATGTGGTCGCTAAATCGCCTCTACCTTATTAAGGGCCTACTGAGCTTTTGGCGCTAATCGATTTTAGGTATTCTACGCACTCGTGTATGTGTGCGTGAGAGCGGCTAGAATTAAAGCCGTGCGTAAGCGCGAGCGATACGAGTTCCCCGTCCGATGGCCGAAGGAGAACTGAAGCAGCACTCGCGCGGACACGGAGGGAACCCGATGGCTCAAGATAGGTTGGTTAGACCGCGCATGTATTTAGGTATTTTCATCGTATTACTAAAACAAATACATATTTTAAAAATGTAGCAACACTACGCCCTAGAAAATATCTTGTTTTATTACCATTAAAAAAAGTCATGACCTGCCGTGCAGTATTTACGTCGTACGAATTTATTTTATTCTTTAGAGACTACTTAGGATTTTTTTTCTATCGAGCGAACTACAAGTAATCGTGTTTCGATAAACACTTTTCATTGGAGTGAATCCTCAAATATCTTACACATGAATTTCAGGACCATAGCTTTGTAATGATACAGCACGAGATTAAATGAATGCAATAAATGCGTCAAAAACTCAGTAGGTCCTTAAGGCATAATATCTCAGAACTTTGAATTTTTCACTACAAGCAACGCGCACTAATCTTATTTTAATTGCATTTAAATTAAATAAAAATATTAATTAAGACCACAGGACTAGGTTAGTCCTAAAATAAAATATTTTTTAACGAGAATAATAAAATTAATGTATACACTCACCCGTCGCGACCCGCTACCCGAGCGGCTTCGGCTCCGCTCCGAGCCGCTTCCGGAGCCCGAATTCTTGCGCGAACTCGCCTGAGAGCTGGCCTTAGAGGAGGCCCGCGAGGACGCCCGAGACGAACGTTTGCTCGCGCGTGACGACGCACGCGAACTCGCTTTCGACGATGCTTTGGAGCCCTGGAAATCGTGGTTTCAATTGGTTTAAGGTCGAAGAAGGAACAAAATATACTAGTGGCCATTCTGGCCATAATTCGAGAGACATACTTTGACAATTCATTTTGCTCAAAATGTTGCCACAGACAAGGTAGTGGTGTTCGTGTCGATATTAAAAAATTATTACGGCTTTGGCTACCTGTGGTATTTATTCATTACTTACGGTGATTTGATTAAATTAATTTAACAATTTACTTTTCAATGTAAGATATCATTAAAGGAAGTAAAAAAAAATCCGTCTTATCATAAATCATATAGTCCAGTCGACGCTGATTATCGATATCGGCCACATCGCTATTTAATTTCGTCCAACCCTGGTAACCCTTTAATTGTTAAGCTTGTCTCTCGAATTATGGCCACTAGTATAGTTATTCGTACGGTTACTTGTCCCATGGAACTACTGGGACAAAAAGTCTCAGTTATGGGACAACTCAATGGGACTAGTGGGATAGACGGCATATTTTTCAGTCACTACAGATCTGATCAGCTATATGTTTAAAAAAAAGGGCTAATACCTTTTCGCTGCCCTTAGAGCTGGCTCGAGAACTGGCTCGGGAACCCTTGCTCTTGGAGCTGGCGCGTGACGACGCGCGGGACCCGGAACGGGAGCGCCCGGAGCCCGACCTACAAAATAATAAGTTTAATTTTTTTTTTCACTTTTCATGCTCGTAAAATTGTTCTTCAAGTCGTGAGAATGCTGCATAAAATAGCTTTTTATGGTCTTCTGCATAAAGTTTACTTCTTCGTCTAAGCCACAAACAGTAGATTTAATTTAATTTATGAGTTTATTGTTTTTTTTTTTATAAAACTAGACAAATCTAGTACTTTATTATAGAAATTACAATGCATGAAAAATAAGAGCTTGTTAATTTTAAATGTTGCTGTTTAATTTTCTTGCAATCGAAGTGAAAAGCAGAGTGAAAAATTCGAGCATTAAAACCATTTTCCCCTCGACGTGTCTAGCCACCCTAGCCGTACCGCTCGGGTGGCTATGCGGGCGTCTCGGGTAAAATGGCCGCTTTACGCTGTGTATGACCCAGTTTACACGACAGATACGTCTGTATGACATATGTGTTTTCATGCATAAAACCCGCCCTCCTCCACTTCGAAACATAGAACTAAAACGTTTCAAACTTTTTTTGAGTCTTTCTCAAAAAAATATCACAGAAAATCGCTTTTTCGTTTCTTCTTTAAATAGTTTGAGAATTTTACATACTTGGCGGACCCAGATTGCGCCGAGCCGGAGCGCGATCTCGACTTTCTGGAGGCAGCGGAGCCGGAGCGCGACCTCGACCGCGACTTGGACCGCGACTTCGACCTCGACTTGGAACGCGATTTGGACCGGGAACCGGACCTGGAGCGCTCTGACCCTTGTGGAGACTTGGAACCAGATTTCGAGCGGGAACGAGATCTGGAAAAAAAACCAAGTGGTTTAAATATTAAAAATATGAAAGTGTGTTTGTTAGTCTTTCTTTAACGTCGAAACTGAGCGACGGATTGGCGCGATTTTTAGTACGGACTTATAGTTGAAGGGCTGGAGAGTGACATAGGCTACTTTTTACCACGGGTAAATACTTTACGTGCGCGGACGAAGTCGCGGGCACTAGCTAGTTAGTCATATAGGCCTATTAGCCCACTCTCCTTTGATACATCCGATTTGTGGTAAAACAATGGATAGTTAGATCTAAAGATATCGCTTTAACTCCAGTATTTTTGTACAGACATGAGCAGACTTATTCAAATAAAACAAAAACGAAAAAAAACATGAAAGTGGTCTAAAAATTAAAGCGTAGATACTCACCTCTGTTTTTCTCCATTCTGTTCCTGTTTTTCCTCTTCCTCGTCGTCATCTTCTTCTTCTTCCTCGTCATCATCCTCCTAATAAATCAGTATGTTTAGTTTGATATTTTTCGTAAATTACCAGGTATAGTCCGACAAGCTCGTGCGCGGCTTTCCGCGGAACCCTGTCGCAGTCAGCATTTGCCGCACTTATTAAAAACAATGTCGTTAAGGACAGCAGAGGCTCCCTGCGACAGGGTTCCGCCGAGCGCCGCGCACGAGCTTGTCAAGGTATAGTTTCTATCGCTGTGAGCCATTTGACAAAGTTAACAGATGTCAAATATTTCCATCACTACAGTTTCCTAAATAATCCATTTTCCAAAAGATATGTTTGACTTGACATCCGTTTCCCAAAATACCTGTTCCCAAAAACATCCCCTCCCATCACTACCTTTTCCTAAATATAGATGCGATGAGAAATGCATCTTTCGGCCTACGGTCATTTAAAGAAACTGTTATTTTGGAACGGATGTTTTGGGAATCGGATAGAACTGTCCGAAAGGGCCTAGGGCCCACAAATTAACGGTTAACCTCTATACTCTGTCTATTTAACAGAGGTAGTACTAGAAAACAGAGAATGCACATGATTGGTCAGCGATAAGGATGATGCACCGGCACATACGTCCCACTGCAGGGCACATATTTAAATATTATTATCTACTACTTTAAATTACATAATTATGATTAATAGATGAATAAACATGTCATGTGATTATTTGAGGTGCCACGAGAAAAATCAAAAAATCACGAAAAATATTACGAATATTCCAACAAACGGCATGTGCGATTGTTCACGCCCACTGACAGTTTCTTGTCCCTTTCATTTGCATACAAAAGTGCAACAGAGAGAACGCCTTGCTAACTCTGTTAAATAGACAGGGTATAGATGCGGCCCTAGGCCTTCAACAAGCTGTTGTATCCCGTGGATTTACCTGCACAGGCTCCAGCTGCTTCTCTCTGAGCCTCAGTATGCGATGCTCCGGGGCGCTGAGCGGCCGGTGCGTCACGACGAGCCGCGTGAGCGCCTGCGCGGCCGCCCCGGCGCGTGCGCGGCGCTTGGACAGGCGCACGCGCGTCTCCAGCTCGTTGTAGTACACTGCGTGGTTGCGGACCACCTGTGGAACGTTCGAGAATAATGATTAATTATTGTAAGACCTTTACACTACGTGTGAGCAATAAAGATTATGATTATGATTATGATTATGTAAAGACGAATTGGAATCACATTATGTAGGGTGACGTCAATTTTGTATTAACGGCATGAAATGTACGCTTTAGGGGTATGCTACAATGGAGAGAATTCTCCCCAGGCAGGTGTTATGCCTGGGGACCGAAGTCCAATGGATGAAAGTTGGATGTTGTATTTATGCAGCTGAGTTGAGAAATTTCAATAGTCCGATGCAGGATGTTGTAATTAGTTTCTCACACGATGACTAGATGGCACTACTAGTCGCTACACGCCCCCTATAAATAAATATCACAGGACAATTGACACCAATAAAATTGACCTAGTCCCAGAGTAAGCAAAGCTTGTGTTATGGGTACTAGGCAACGAATAAACATACTTTTGTAGATAGATACACACTTAACTCGTCGAGCGTTGGACTCTGAAAAATATATGCGGCCATAGAGCCTAAGGATGTGTGTGTCATACGTAGCAGTTCATCTATTCAATAACAATGGCGCTAGGGCCTAGGTATATCAAGTAATTAACTTACCAAGAAGTAATTCTCTTCGTAGCCCTTCGAAGCTTTGCTTTTTACATTCCAATTGTATTCCCTAGCCATTTTGTACTCGTAAGTGTCACCGTCCAAGTACGGAGTGCTCTCAGTGACGTCCCGACGGCGTTTAAGTATAGTCTCCTCTGTCGGTAAACAGTAAGCAACAAACTGTTCCCCGCTTTCGTCCATCACACCTCTGTGAACAAGTTAAACACATTTTTAGGGTTACATACCCAAAGGGTAAAAACGGGACCGTCTGTCACCAGGTTGTATCTCATGAACCGTGGTAGCTAGACAGTTGAAATTTTCACAGATGACGACACGTATTTCAGTTGCCGCTATAACAACAAATACTAAAAAATAGAACAAAATAAATATTTAAGGGGGCTCCCATACAACAAACGTGATTTTTTTTGCTCGTTTTTGCTCGATATTGATAACGGCAGCAGGTAGACGCTTGAAATATTCACAGAATATTTATTTATGTATGCAGTTTAAAAATAAATAGTTAAATTAAAATAAAAGAAATATTCAAGGGGGCTCCCATACAACAAACGTGATTTTTTGCCGTTTTTATTGATACTGGTACGGAACCCTTCGTGCGCGAGTCCGACTCGCGCTTGGCCGGTTTTTTCAAACATGCTATGAAATATTGACGTTATGTTCCTTATAATAGGCCGCGAAGTATCGCGTTTCAAGCGCGAGTAGACGAGAGGTTGTTAAGAAATTTCATACAAAATTCACCTACCAGACCGCAGGTAAAGGCTAGTATATTATACAAAATATCACAATATCTTACACACAATATGCTTGTACAAGTGTATAAAACTAATTTATTGAATCAGGCGTTACTTTGCGGAGGTCCATATTAATGAACTAAAACAATTACTTTGCTCACCCGCGACTTTACAATAGTTACGTTTATGTAAGAAATGCGTGTTCATGAAGTTCCTCCACCTCCTCCACATACGAACACACACAAATCACACAAACCCAACCATCACCACCACCAAACTACACTGACGCGTTTCGAACTCAACCAGAGCTCATCTTCAGAGTTGGTACCACAACCATACGCTATGCTACCAAATGTTAGACTAACAAACCAAAACAAAATGTTTTAACTTGTCACTGTAACTTCTCAAGGACCCACTTTATTTTTCTCAAACAAACTACCCCACAAAAATAAACTTTTATTGTCATATAATATAAAACTACCTTCAATTTTGGTTTATTTATTGATAAGGCATACTTATTTTATTAATACTAACTGTAATTGCTCTAAATAGACCCAAGCCGCAATAAAGGAGAAGATACTAAATTTACCTGTTCATTAATAATAGACCCCATAGTGTTGTAGGTACCTAATTATTTCCATGCATTCCAAAGCATCCAGACGCAACCCCTTACCGCAATAATGTAACAGTTCATAAGAATCCGAATCTAAGGATGAATGATTTGATTCCAACAAATGTTTTGCAAAATTCGATCTGTCTGGATGCTCATTCGTACAGTGTGGAGGTGGAAAAACTGCATGTTTTCTTACATAAACGTACGTATGTTACTATCGTAAGATCGCGGGTGAGCAAAGTATTTGTTTCAGTTCATGTACATATAAAACTAATCTATCATCGGCTTATTGCAAGAAATCAACCAAAACCAAACAGACAGAACCAAAATTTTGGTAAAACAGATAATATCTTTTGATTGTACTGAATTACATCTCTAACTAACGAACCAAAATCTTGAGAAAACAGTTAATTACGTTTGAGGATATTGAATTACCGGTAATTCAATGCACTCAAAAATTATTATCTGTTTTACCAAGATTTTGGTTGTGTCAGTTAGTGATTTCTTGCAATAAGCCGACGCTATACAAAAGAACGTTACGTACCGAATCATAGCCTGCGACATGGCTTCAATCTGTCCAGCTACATTCTTGTCTGATGGGGCTGGATCCGTATCAAATATGACCTGAGCACAGGGGTACTTCCACATCTCAAAGTCAGGGAACACTGGCATAATCTCCACGGGAACCACACCAGGCTTGCTGTAATGTTTCTCAATAGGCATCTTGTTGTCCTCAAAGGTCTTTTCAATTGCTTTAATTTGACTTTCACGGTCCATGTAGAGGGTCTCTTCGCTGAATATCTTCTTGACATTGTAACCCACTTTGGCTTCAACCTGGAATTAATATTTACAATGGTTTCATTCAGTATTATGAGTTTAATCCTTCTTTCCCCACTCTCTGTTAACATGTAGGATACCACACCAGAAACGCATTACAGCAACACATAAATTATTATTTAAAATAATACACTAGCAGCTCATTGAGCTGATGCGTGCATATCACTACACTTGTGTTTTAAGTCTTTTTATATAAATGTAAAGTCTATTTTTAAAACAGTTTACTTTAGGCGCACTTTTTAAGCCTGCTTTTTTTTTATATTGAGGAACTAAGGAGAGCCATAATTGATGAAAAAGCAAATTGGATAAGAAAAATAAGCTGCCCAATCCTAATCCTAACTAATCCTAACTAATATTATAAATGCGAAAGTAACTCTGTCTGTCTGTCTGTGTGTCTCACTTTCACGCTAAAACTACTGAACCAATATAAATGAAATTTGGTACACAGATAGTATCGAGGAACTAAGGAGAGCCATAATTGATGAAAAAGCAAATTAGATAAAAAAATAAGCTGTCCAAATTACTAATTCCACGCGGACGGAGTCGCGGGCAAAAGCTAGTAAATTAGATAATTTTGTTCATTGATTTTAATATAAAGTTGATGATTTATTAAATTAAAAAGCAATTAGCAAACTCAAGTCTGTTCCAACAATGTTCCACGTTATTTACAATTAAATATAAAATACCACATGGAAATTTCTACTACATTTTTTACAAATTTCTAATACAACAAATACCTTTTCCATGGACTGTGGCTGAAACCTAGTCTGCTCAGTGGAGATATACTCAGAACGACGCAACCACGAGACATTCTTAGCATGGTGGCGTGATCTTTTAGAATCTTGAGGCGTCAGTACATCATCCTCAAGTAACTTCTCATCTGCCGGATCAAGCGTCGCATTGCCATCGCCTTGATAAATATCCCGGTTTATTAAGTCTATGTGCACACCCAAATCATGTTCTGTGAGCACTTCGTAGCGGTAATTCTTCTCCAAAGACGTAGGATTGTACTGAATGAAGCGTGTCGAAGGAAATGGATAAGTTATGAACTTCAAATCGAACGGGATATCTGGCAGTGTATTGCAGTATTTCACACGCGTTACTAGCTCCGATCTGCAAAAAACAAATATCGGTTAATGCTTACGTATGAATAAAGTTGTTTTGATTTAAGGACGAGACGAATCTAACCTTCTGTCCCCCGCTCTTTGAGGACGTTTGTCCCTTTCGGGTTCGTTCGTTTGCACTGTTGGCGGCATTATGGAAATTTACTGTTTTTCACTTATTATGCACTATTTAAAACATCATTCACTGACTCTTATGTTTTAGTTTGTTCAAATAATTTACAACACAACAACGCAAGCCAGTAGTTTTTATTAATCTGACACTGACAGAAGTGACAGACAAGACAAAACAAGAGTAAGAGAGTAAGTCAATCAAGCTTTGACAATTAGGGTGACCATTTCAAAAATAGTGAATCCGCCCAAGGATGGCTCAAGGCAAAAATCAGCCAAAATCAAAAATTTAAATACCCATAATATGCCATCTTATTATTGTCTCCAAGAATATTAAATAAAAAACTGGATATTGCATGCCGAACATTCCTTTGAAGCCAGAAAAAATGACCTTGAATTACGTCACGCCGATCTTGCATCTCTTTCTTTAGGGTGTCCATAATTAAGCATACATTAGGAATATCCCGCGGAATTTGACATACTTTTATACAACAGATTGATTTTGAAATTTATTAAATTCAACCGATTTCAATTCAATTCAATTTTTAGGGTTCCGTACCTCAAAAAGAAAAAACGGAACCCTTATAGGATCACTTTGTTGTCCGTTCGTCCGTCTGTCAAGACCCTTTTTCTCAAGAACGCGTGGAGGTATCAAGCTGATATTTAAATCAAATACTCAAGTCTACTGTACTGTCCCTTGGAGCTGTGAAAAATCAAACTTCTAACCCAACGCAATCAAAAGATACCTACAGCCATTTGCCGCAAATTTTCGACACTCGCAAGGGATACTTCCCGTGAACTTAGAATCTTGAAATTTGGTACGAAGCAAGGTCTTATAGCACAGATAAAGGAAAAATTGCAAGCATAAATTGCAAGCAGAAAGCATAATTTTTTTTGTCTGTCTGTCTATATCAGTAACCAATCTACAATGATCCCACACTGCGCACATTTTGCTTAGGAACAGGGGTCTGCGAAGACTGGATGTTCATAGATACATATAAATTTGTACGGAACCCTCGGTGCGCAAGTCCGACTCGCACTTGGCCGGTTTTGTTATTAAATTTTTATTCAACCGTTTTATCATGAAAGTGAGCATCCATCCTCACAAACTCAAGTAAAAGGTACCAATTTTTTTGTCAGTCGTCAATATAAGGTCCATTTCTGGTTGCATTTCTATGCCACTCTGCAGTTACTCGGCCTTACTGATATCCGGCAAAAGGTTACCTTTTACCTGAGGACGCTACAAATACTTACTGCAAAACATAAGGGAAGTATTTGTCAATGGAAAAAAATAATAAAATACTAGGACGTTATAACAGTTTCTTTATTTTCTACACATGTGAGAATAATATTGTTTTGTACTGAGTAGGCGTCCCGGCCTTTCTGGGTCATAGTCATAATCTTCAGGCTTAAAATGCAAGCTGCAAATTGTCAAACGCTCTACACCTTTCCCTTTATCGGTACAATCGACAGCCAATTTTGCCTCCTTCTTTCATCTTTTGGAAAACTGCAATGTAAAATATTATTCATGTTAATTGTAAAGACACAAACAATAAACATGTTATTATATACTGTGATATGAATTATGAAGATAGAAACCGTACCAAGTTGATAGATTTAGCTCCATTCAATACGAATAAATACCATGCATGAAAAGGGATTGGTCACCCTAGTTGTAAAACCACACATTCTTAAATTTTTCATTTAAGGTCATGTTTAACTCCAAATAAACAAAATATACTTCTAACTTAACATTATAAACCTATTCGTGGGGTTTTTGAATAAAAACTAACAAAGCTTAGAAGCAAAATATAGGAAAATTGATTGCCACTAAGATTTATGAACATTTTCGTAAAATAAGCACTCACCTGTGAAGTTTTATGTCGGATTTCGGTCTCCAATTACTCCTACAATGCTTTACTATGCAATACATAGCGCATAACCCAAGTAAATCGACGAAAAACGTTTATTTAACGTAAAAATCCTCTGAAATTGGTGAATGACTTCTGACAATTCTGACGTGATTCTGACATATCGGCCATTTAGTGTTGCCATAGTACGCAGGAGGTGCATACCGGTGAAATGAGGATTTTGACTGGGTTCTTTTTTTTGTATAATACAAAGAAAACTAAGTAAATTTTATTGCAGAAAGTTTTATAAGAAAAATATAAATTTCTGTTGAAATTAGCTTAAAGTAAATTAATTAGGTGATGCCGGATAATGCGTATTTCTAAAAAAAATAAGGTTTTTTTATAAATAACCTGGCAATATATCACAGTGTTGAAAAGAGATAGAACATAGGAGCAAAGGTGAATGAACCTGGCTTCAACTCATAGTTCGGCATGCAATATCCAGTTTTTTATTTAATATTCTTGATTGTCTCCATGGGAAAGGAAATGACTTACTAAAAAAAAAACCGGCCAAGTGCGAGTCGGACTCGCGCACGAAGGGTTCCGTACCAGTATCTATAAAAACGGCAAAAAAATCACGTTTGTTGTATGGGAGCTCCCCTTAAATATTTGTTTTATTTTAATTTATTTATTTATTTTTAAAGTGAATATATAATATAACTAAATATTCTGTGAATATTTAAAGCTTCTACCTGTTGCCGTTATCAAAATCGAGTAAAAACGAGCAAAGAAATCACGTTTGTTGTATGGGAGCCTCCTTAATATTTCTTTTATTCTGTTTTTTAGTATTTTTTGTTATAGCTATCACGGTTCATGAGATTACAGCCTGGTGATAGACGGACGGACAGACGGACGGACAGTGAAGTCTCAGTAATAGGGTCCCGTTTTTACCTTTTGGTTACGGAACCCTAAAAATAAAAAGGATTTTAACATTGGAAATGTTTTTTCGATCGCTTCTGTAGGGGCCCCCTTTTCAACAAAAGTGTGACATGCCGATATTCCCGTTATTTCTAAGTCAATATAGTTAATTGAGGTGTCAAAATATTTGTATTGACGAGATTAATAATATACAAAAAAATAAAACTGACATAGTCCTATATTTCTTTCATAAATTAAAAAAAAAAGCTTTAAAATGGTAATTTTTTGGTGTACCTTATGGGCCCAATATCTACTCTTATTTATGATATTTTTACATAATCTCAACATGTACATGTTCAAAAAGGTTATATCTCGGGATGTTTTTCGAAGTTTATGAAAATAATAATAAGTTTGGGAGTTATGACGATTTTAAGATAGAGATTTGTGCGTCTCGGGCGCGCGGGTTTAGAATATATTTGGGGTTTTGATATTACCTAAGTATAATAGTTATGGTATTCATTATATTTTTGTAGTTTTATTAATACTATTTACAAAATCTTAGAAAATGTTCTTGTGACACGAGGCGAAGCCGAGTGTCACAATGGTAATTGAACAGTTCGGAGTTAAGTTAATGCGTATGGTAGTTTTGATCAGGTTGGAGCTAATGTTAATTTTAGACTAAGCTATTTTTGAGACGTTATAAATCTTCAAAAATGCCAATATTGTATAAAATTCTAAAAAGTTTCAAAATTGGCAAAATCAGAAAGTCGAATGCATAAACTACCAAGTTTAAAATGTATTATTATTATTAATTTTTTTATTACCGAAGTTCATTTCCAATGCTATTAAGGTCATGTGGTGCATGAGATCTGTGATTTTTTTTTATTTAATTCAAAATATTTCTTTCACGTAATATACTATTAAGGGCTGGCAACGCACCTGCAAGACCCTTACTTTTGCAAATTCTTCACCATGTTCGTTTTATTTCAGTACTTAAATCTGCTACTAAGTAATTAAAAAAAAAACAACTAAAAGACATATAAATTTATAAGTTTTCTATTTGTATTTCAAAAATAATATATATAAGGGTTTCCTTAAAATCCGCCAAATTCTGCGACTTTTTCAAAACTTCAGCTTATTCTGCCAGAGTTAAAATTTAAGGGCTAACTAAATCCGCCCCAATGGCATAAATCTGCCACAAATGGTCCCCATGGAATTGGGATTGATCATTTTTTCTAACCCCCCCCTTTTTGTTTTTTTTAATCGAAAATATAGAGCATTTTAAGAAACTAATTTGAATATTTCAGCAATTGGGAATGTCTAAAAAAAATTAACAGTGGTTTTTATATTTTTTTTGTATAGAAAAGTCAATTATAAGAAACTAATTTCAATATTTTGTCATTTAGTTCACTATTTTTTTCAAAATTAATTATTGAAACTATTTTGGTTGATGACGTCAGATTATAATTGAGGGCTCCCACACTGCCAAATTTCTAAATCTATCTAAATGCGTACGATAAGGCGACCCCTTTTAATTATTTTTTGCGTAGTGGTACACTGTAACTAGAGTCACTTTACTGGCGCTGTCAATGTGTTAGATGTCAGACAGCGGGTCCAAATCAAACTACGTAGTATAATCCACGCGTAAATTGTGAGTAATTCTAACCACACATAATAAAGTACGACTTGGACCGGTCACGCAATTTACACCAATGTCAAATGAAGGTCATTGCTTATTTATTATGTAATAAATTCATTACATAATATTAAATTAAATAACTACAGAAAACGAGTTTAAAAGCGTTTATCTCGAAATGGTTTTCGAATTACTATACATTGCAAAAAAATAGACATCCCCAATTCAACACTCCAATATTTTTTTATAATTTATTGAAAATTTGAGATACGACTTCTCGTAAATTACATGCCGCGGCTGAATCTGTGTAGAAACCACAGACATAATGACAAAAAAAATGTTTCACAATCGATGGTTAGTTGTCATCTGACAATGTCACTTTACATTACAATAACAATAACACTAAAGTTGCCGATTCTTCCAAGAGAATAGGTAAAAAAAACGATTTACGGCTATAGTATTTTTTGTACGTATAAAAATAAAATGGTCAGAAGTTTTGACATAGTTAAAGACACAACCTTGAGAATAATAGGCTTTAATCAGCTAAAAATATGAGGTACAGAAATGACATAGTTCGTGACAGATATTAATAGACAATATTATGTCATTCACCCCCCCCTTTCTGGAACAGACGAATCCCTTGTATAGTCCTGGAGGTAGGCAGGGGCTCGACGTACTCGGGTGGAGCGGCGTAGTACTGGTGCTGGTGTTGCAGCAGGCGGTGGGTGCTCGGGCACTGCCTCGTCACTGTCATTGTTGCCAGGATGTACCTCTTCGTCGTCCATTGAATAGTATTGCTCAACTTCATTCTCATCGCCACTGTCTTCCAAAGGAGGTAAAGGAGCAATATGTCTATTCGATATAGTCGTTTCTCGACCATCTGGCATTCTTACGTGTGAGTATGAAGGATTTGCTTGTAAAAGCTCCCCCTCTTCGACTAATGGGTCATATTTGGATTTCCTTACATTTCTTTTAATGAGTATTGGGCCTGGTGTAAGAAGCCAAGTTGGCAAAGCCTCCCCGTTACCTGATCTTCGTGGATGTATGAACATCCGTTCATGCGGGGTCATGTTAGTAGATGTGCACAACAGAGAGCGTATAGCATGCAGGGCGATGGGTAGGCTCTGCTCCCAATCTTCGATATCGAGATTTTTAGACCTGATGTAGAGCTGAATAGTCCTCCAAAGCGTTCCGTTCAATTTTTCGACCTGGCCGTTCCCTTCAGGGTTGTAAGGAGTGGTTCTGCTGGTGGATATTCCCAGAGAAGTCAAAAACGTCTTTAGTTCTTCAGACATGAAGGAAGCACCTCTGTCCGAATGAATAAAAGCAGGTGTTCCGTAAGTGAAAAATAAGTTTTTCAAGCAGTTTATGATGGTACTGGATGACATGTCCTTGCAAGGATATGCAAATGGGAATCGGGAATATTCGTCTATGATCGTTAGTACGTACTTGTTACTTGTCCTAGACGGCATCGGGCCTTTAAAGTCTAAGCTTATTCTTTCGAATGGAGCTAGTGCTTTGATGAGTTGGCTGCTGACATTATGAAAGCGTGGCTTTATCTCTGCACAAATTCGGCAAGATGATGTCATTGCTCTAATGTCGTTAACTGAATAAGGTAAATTTTTTGCTCGAACCCAGTGTGCCATCCGCGCAACGCCGGGATGACATAGAGCATCATGTAATTGATAAAGTTTATTAGTGTTGATGCTCGCACTTATTCGTGACAGTGTGTCAGCTACTGTGTTATCTTTTCCAGGGCGGTAAACAATGTCATATTTATAACACGACAGTTCAAGTCGCCATCGTTCGATTTTTTCATTTTTTATTTTGCTGGAGTGAAGCTGGCTGAACATGAATGAGACTGACTGTTGGTCAGTTACTAATATGAAGTGTCGACCAGTTAGAAAATGTCTCCACTTGCGCAATGCCTCAACAATGGCACTTGCTTCTTTTTCAATTGATGAGTGACGTCGTTCATGGTTTGACAATGATCTTGAGAAGAAAGCCACAGGTCGTCCGTTTTGTGACAGTGTGGCTGCTAGAGCATGTTCAGATGCGTCAGTCTCGACTGTAAAAGTTTCATCGTTATTAATAGCAATAAGCGCTGATTTAGAAATGTCATTCTTTAAATTTTCGAAACAAGCTACAGCGTCTCCGTCTAAAGGGAATTTGGAAGATTTGACAAGTGGGTTAATTTTTTCAGAAAAGTTTCTTATCCATTTTGAATAGTGAGCGAACATTCCGATGGCTCTTTTAAGAGATGCAGTATCTGTTGGTATAGGAAGATTTGTCAGTGGACTCAGTCGATGTTTGTCTGGTTTAATGGCGTTTTTGTGGATAGTGTAGCCAAGTAAATTTATTGTTTCGGTACTAAAGACACATTTCGTTTCATTTAAAGTGAGATTATACTTTTTCACGGCGTCCATGAATTTCTGGAGGTTTTTGTCATGTTCGTCTTTTGTTTTGCCACAAATTGTGACGTCATCCAGATAAGCGTAGGTTCCGTCTAGATTCTCTGACTTGATGATAAAATGCAAAGTGCGCTGGAAGGCAGCTACGCCATTTGTAATGCCAAACGGTATTCGAGTAAATTGGTATAAGTTGTTACAAGCTTCAAAAGCTGTATAAATCTTTTCTTTTTCTGATATAGGCACTTGATGGTAGGCGCTTTTTAAATCAATTTGACTGAAATAATTATTTTCGGCCACTTTAGATACAATAGATTCTATATTAGGTAGGGGAAACGCATCCAGTTCAGTGAATCTATTTATTGTACGTGAGTAATCTATTACTAGGCGTTTTCGATGCGAGATCCCGTCTGTGACCAACACTTGTGCGCGCCATGGTGAAACGCTTGGCTCAATGACACCATCTTCTAAAAGTTTTTGTATCTCTTGCTTAATAAATACCTGATCTTCTTCACTATATTTTCTTGATTTAATAGCTATAGGTTTGATATCAGGTGACAAGTTGGAAAATACTGAAGCAGGTGGAACAGAAGCTTCCATTACATTGCAAATCAAAGGTTCTCTGGTGCCGCCGAATCGAAATTCCAAGCTGGAGTGGTCTTTGAGGATATCATGTCCGATAATAACGTCCGCGCACAGGTTGTTTACGACGAGTAGGGGCTGTCGTTTATAAACGTGTTTGTCCAGTTGTATAGTTGCATGGCATATCCCTTCCACGAAGGATGTATGATTCAATGATGCAAGAGTTATGGTTTGTCGGTATGGACTCTTTTTTAAATTTAATGTTTGCGCGAAACGGCTATCTATGAAGCTAACAGAACTACCTGTATCAATGAGAGCATCAGCTCGAAAATCATTTAGTATTATAGGTAGTGTAGCCTTCCGTAAGCTTGCTGGTGATGCGGCTGAGAATACGGTTGCAACAGAAGTATCTGGGGTCTCATCGTTGTAATTTCCGGTCACAGCATTGGATGTGCTAGCTGTACCGCTACGGCATACGTTTGCGTAGTGTCCTTTCTTGGAACATAGCTGACATAGAGCGTTGACAGCTGGGCATTTGACACGCTGGTGGACATTTCCACCGCAAAAGAAGCATCTTCTTCTTTGAGAGTTCAGTGAAAACGAATTTGTTTTTCGTTGATATTCTTTGCTATCGATAGCGTTGACAGGTAAGTGTTGAAGATTGCGTGCGTAAGTTTGCGAGTTATCGACGGCCATCTCGAGTGATAGAGCTTGGTTTGTAGCGTCTTCTAAGGACAATTTAAGGTTTTCAAGAAGTCGCTGGCGTATTTGCGAAGAACTGATACCAGCAATGAAAGCATCACGTATAAAATCGTTACGATTTTGCTCAGCTTTAACATCTTGAAAGTTGCAATTAGGAGCGAGTTCTTCTAATGCACGAATGTACTCGTCAATTGACTCGTCCGACCGTTGTTTTCTGGTAGAGAGCACATGGCGGGCATGTATTTCATTTTTTGGCTTAATGTAAATGTTTTCAAGAGCAGATATAGCCGATTCGTAATCTTCGCAATTGCGTATGTGTGAAAAGATGGTTGGTGACAAATAATTGACTAGTAGCTTCAATTTTAGCGAACTAGATAGCCCTTCTGGAGCTTCAACGACTAGGAAATTGTTAAACGTATACCGCCAGTGGGTCCATTTCAGATCAGCAGCCGTTGAAGTCGGATCGACGTCAAATTTTTCGGGTCGAAGGAACTGAGATAAGTTACCAACTTTTATATCAGAAGTACATGTATTTTCTTTCGACGTTTCTTCTTTCGATTTTTGCATGATTTTAGCTGATTAAATTGACATAGTTAAAGACACAACCTTGAGAATAATAGGCTTTAATCAGCTAAAAATATGAGGTACAGAAATGACATAGTTCGTGACAGATATTAATAGACAATGTTATGTCAAGTTTTCCCTTGAAAGTTCTTTGGCGGATTTAATCCATACTTACATTAAAATGATCCTCAAAACTATAAGTACATCTTGTAAACTTTGAATTAACTTTGCGGCACCACTTCTCTTGTAAATCTTCTCTAATGCGAACAATTTATTTGTTTGGGCTATTGACAGAATCATTTCCACAAGTAGGAATGAAACACTTCCTGTATAAATCCATTATTAAAATATGAAAAACGCGAAGAATGTTTTTCAAAATAGTATCCTGAATAAACTGACAGATGATAACTACGTCGAAGTGACAGAGAATAGTATAGAGAAACTAGACGGACGGCTTTTTTTTTCTTGTTGCAAAGAATTTCAAAGTTAATGCCCACAGAAAGGTCAAACAAAGGTCAAACATTATTTTGCAAAAATACACGCGATCATTTAATATTTTTTTACTACAATGTTATAAAATGATTTAATAAACCTATTCCTCGAAATGGTTTTGGAATTAGACCACATTGTAAAAAAGTGATCAATGCCAATTGTAATGCCCTTGTGCCAAATTAAAGAAACATGGTGGTAGGGATGAGTAGTGTGACCATATTGAAAACAAGAAAAAGTAAAGTTTTGGCTACAGAATTCTCAAATATCAATTGCCAAAAAAAATATGATTTTGGTAAGTAGGTAGGGTAAAATATATAGGCAGTCAATGGAGGGTAGAAAATAGTCTTGTATTTATTTCAGATTGTAATTCTGCAGTTGTGTAACTGACATTGGCCCAAGCCTTAAGGCCGCCATTAAGGGGAAATAAAAAAAAATAAAAAAAAAATTCTGCAGTTTCAAAACATTCTTGGCGCTGGACTGGCTCTATTAACTTGCTGTAATATTATTTTTTAAAGTCGCTGTCTAGTCTAGGCTATATTTCAACGTTGGTGTGGCTGTATAGATATTTATAGCATCGAATGTATAAATCTTACCTACTTCTTTTTTTCATATATTAAAATGTAACGGTCAAACTCTCGTGCGTTTTTATATAAAACAGAAATAAGCTCGAAAATCGTGACAACTTCACTAATTTTTTTAGTAACGGGCTATTTTACGCAACTCGACGTCTCTGTGCGCCTATTTTGCGTAACTAACTCTGTCGTTAGATTACTGACGAATGAAGACTAGTTTGACCCTTGAATTAGTAATCTAAAAAAAACTACATGAAGAGTCACTAAACAGTTAGTGTTGTTAAATGGTTGTCAATAATAACAATTGTTGTTGTTAATCTCAGGATTATTTGGCGTAAATGTTAGCACCCTCAACGAAAACACTTTTGTTATAAAACAAGAAAACTTTACCTATTACAAAACTGATTCCAACAAATTTTCATTGATCAAGCATAATAAAATTCTTACCTTACTATTGGATGTTTCTGAACATTACCCAATGGATTTGTCTTTTTAGGTATTGGTTGCTTTATCTTTTTATTGTCTTTTGACATATTTAATAAATAAATAACATGCAAAACAAGACACTAAATTAATTAGCAACTAAATAAACACGACAAAGCTGACATACATGACAAAATAAACTACGGTTAAAATATTTACTTTGGTAATATAAAAAATAATACGTAATTGACGGTACTTTTATTTATTTAAAAAGAAACAGTTTTCTTTTTGTTTATTTCTGGCCATGTGAATGTTTAAGGAGTGTTGCTACGTCAGTAATTATTTTACCGTAGCATATCAAATTTTTATTTGTTTATCAATTATTCCGTTTGACATTTCTGTATTTAATTTTCATTCAAATGCTCAATTTTATTCATTTATTCTAGATTATTTTCTAACTATTTCTTGAACACTGACAATACATCTCTAATTTAATTTTAGTTTAATTCTTTCTTTTAATTTGACTTTATTGTTATTTTAATGTAATTGAATTGAGTTTATTAATGTAATTTTATCTTTGTCGTTGTATTTAAATAGAATTAATTTTCTAATTTCGTTCGTACTTTAAAATATTTTCTGTGTCTCATCTAAAATTGTACTTGCATGCATTTAAGTATGATGATTGATTGATTGATTGAGTAAGAACAGAAATACTATTTTCAAAGCCCCAGCCATTCCAAGCGCTGTAAAGTGATTTGGAACTTAAATGTATTATTATTTTTATCTAGCCTGGATTGATGTCCCACTGCTGGGCAAAGGCCTCCCCCCCATGTACTCCATTTCTCCCGGTCCAAAGCAGCCTGAGGCCAGTCGTCGAGAAATATGTCCAGGTCGTCTGGGCCTACCCCGTCGTCGCAATCCATCCTATGGCGCCCACTCAGTGGTATTTTTAGCCCACCGCAGTGGATGCATTCGGCTGACGTGGTGTTTATTTAAAAGTCGTAGTAAAGTAGCCTAGGATGTATGTAGTTCGATCTATTGAACCAAGCAGAAGGCCGTGTGTTCAAGTCTGGGCGCACATTTCTGTTTTACGGAATTGATGTGTGAAATTACATTTAAAATTTACCATGAGCTTTAAAATAAAACATCATGAGGAAAACCGAATGCACTTTTGAAAAAAAATTAAAGGTGTGTGTGTAATAGTGTGTATTTCCGAGCCCGCACTGCCAACCCAAGAACTTTCTCATTCTGAGAGGAGACCTGTGTCCTTTAGTGGGCACCGCGGGGGGCTACACCGAAATATGAAAATTGATGTTCGTATCGTTTCGTTCAATCTCGTATTAAATACTATTAACGTGATCATGTGATCATGTCCTAGCTGAATGAGTCTAAAAAAGCGCGAATTTTAGCGCGAAAGTAACTAACTTGCAACACTATAATTCAAAATGACAAGTCCAGCTTAATGTTGCAAGTTTATAGGATACATACTGTGAAAAAAGAAATGATTTTTAATTAATTCATTGATTAAGCTTATGCAATGAAATTGATTTTCTTCATTTTATTGAAAATGCACACATCTCGTTTGCTTTAATTTCTGTTCATCATTTGTCGTGTGAACCGGTTTTACTTTGAATTTTATATTTTGAGCATAGCAACCAAAGCTGCAACTTCCGGAAACTTGGCTACTTGTTCACGCCACATTCATTCGTTCTTTCAATTCATTCATTCACTTTGTCCGTCGCTCACATTGCTTGCCGTTGTGCGGTGTGAGTCGCCATCTTTCTTTTCTTACAAATTTTGTCGGCAATAAGGTACGTTATCAATTCAAATAATTCGTTTTAAAACAGTTTTACATGATATGTCAATAGATCATATGTTGTCTTAGCTGTTCGTAAAGCCGTGTTAGTAAATTAACGTGATTTACCGTCTAATATCAGCGTGGGACACCTCCAGCCATGTGGTCGCTCATCGAACCGAAATTACTTTTATATGTACTGCGCATTATGTTTTCTCCAAACGAAAACGCCATAGTATCAGTATATTTCTGATCCTGTTACATATACTTCGTGACTATGCTATTCAAATTGTGACATTGACATGTGTGGTCGATTATATTACTTTTATGCCGGCACTCGGTTGTGGTTGAATTCAACGTGGCGGCAAACTAAACGTTTGTGTTGTTTTAGGTGAAACAATGGAAACCGTGGAACGTGCCGGTGATGCGACCTCGGAGGTGGAATCTGGGGAAGAGGAGGAAATTGTCGGGGGCGGAGAATTGGCGCAGCACCTAATGAAGAGGTGAGTTCTGGATTATAGGTTATCTTCGTTTTTTGTCTGCGTAATGTTCTCTGCTACTGTTTTCCTTTACAACGGTCCATTTCTTTAGTTTTTGAGGACATGCAAGAACTTGGAACTTTATTCCTGAGAGTTCATAAAGTAGATGATAAGATGTCAGAACCATGTGTATTGTATGAAGTCCCTTCGATTTATTAAGAAGTACATGAAGAGTATAATAATTTATAGCAAGTGCAGATTTTAATACCTATTGCACCACATGTGATTCTGGAATCTTGAAATAACATTTCTTCGATTCTTCTGTACAATACTAGTCTCTAATCCTTAACTTGGCTATTTATTAAGTTATTTTTACAATAATAAGATTTTGTGGAGATTTTAAGTGTTTTCTATATAAGCTTTTTTATTGAGATTTCACTGTCAATTTTCTAAGTTCCGTCTTCCATATATTTGTCATTTCTAGCTACCTTCCTTTAAGTGAGCTTTCATATTAATCCACCATTTTGGCATTATTGAAATGAGACATTTCAGCTTCGGTTCAGTCTTAATTTTTATTCTATCCATCACAATTTTCTTTTTAAAACTGCGAGCTTTAAAATGTCTACATGGTACATGTGGTTGTGTGAAAGTGAGTCCCACCACTAAATTTGTCAAACACTGACCTTGTTAGCCAGTATCATGAAGTTTGGTGTGCAACCATATTTGTCTGTCCAGGCAACATTCAAAGGATCTTGACGAGTGGTGCTTTTATGGAATAGGATGCCAAATGAGTTAGTGATTTTCTTGTTGCTAAGTAAGCTCCATTAGCCATGGATATTACAGCACCAGAAAGCAGATAGCCGTGGTGGCCTAGTGGTTTGACCTATGCTCTCTCAAGCAGAGGGTTGTGGGTTCAAATTCTGGCTTGCACCTCTTCAGTTTTTCAAAATTTATATGCAAAATATATTTGAAACTTACCATGAGGAAGTTAAACAATCAGGAAACCTGCATACACCTGTGAAGAAATTCAATGGTGTGTGTGAAGTTCTTAATCCGCACGGGGCCCGAGTGGGAACTATGGCCCAACCCATCTCATTCTGAGAGGAGGCCTGTGCCCTGCAGTGGGATGTATATAGGCTGGGATGATGATTACAGCACCAGGGTGTTGCAAATGCATTGTCAGCTTAGAGGGGAACATAGAATACCTCTTGTACCAGTATCTAATATTAATGGCAGACTTACACTCTCCATGCTAGATGATAGTAGCAGTCCGGCCGGAGGGACCTTGCCCTGCTTGTTTGCTTGAGGAGGAGGTGTTGATATTGCTTGCAGATGTAATATGAGGCAGTAATGCCAACTTAGCGAATTTACTTTGTTTCCACTAATTTCTTTGCCAGTTTTCTAAAAATTGGTGTTTTTTTAAACATTTCTAGAGCTTTCCAAAAATGAGTTGGTAACCATTCTATTGTATCCAATGACTTGGAAAGCATTATTATTCAAACTTCCAGTCTCATGGAAGTAATTTAATTGGATGTGTCACATGGCCCGAATGTTTATCCAATGAGTCATGTCCTAATTTAAACGGGGATGAATCAAGATGCTGTAACAATCAAGGTTTTATGACTAAATGGTTGCCAGCTAGTTCAACATAACAGTTATTGGACAGTAAGTTTCTGGTACAGAGTTTATTCTTTAGACCTCATCATCCCAGCTTATATACGTCCCACTGCAGGTCACAGGGCTCCTCTCAGATTGAGAGGGATGGGACGTAGTTCCCACGCGGGCCCAGTGCGGATTGGGAACTTCACACACACCATTGAATTTCTTCTCAGGTGTATGCAGGTTTCTTCACAATGTTTCCTTCACCGTAAAGCTTATGGTAAATTACAAATAGGTGCGCGCCCGGGTTCAAACCCACGACCCTCTGCTTGAGAGACCATAGGTCAAACCACTAGGCCACCACAGCTTTCTTTCGGCGTCTTTAGACCAGGGATCGGAAAACCCATTTATGAGGACAACCAATATAAACGGTTACAGATTCAATCGGTAACCTTTTCAAACGGTTACGTGTTGATACTGTTTACAGTTTGAAAAGGTTAACTTACCAACAGGGTTAAAAGTTTTTAAACGATGTATTCGATAACCCTTTTAAACAGTTAACCTATTGAAACTGTTAACACATTATAAGAGCTTAACCTGGGTTTTTAATTATTATACGGAATAAAAATCAGCACGAGTGAGAGAGATAGATAGAAACGGGAAACAAGCGGACTATTTTCTCGTTGATCGATTCAATTGCAATCCTTTCTGCACGCCGCCGCCGCCGCCGCCGCCGCCGCCGCCGCCGAGCGCTTGCGTTCCGCGCGACGGAATGGCAACATGCAAAATAACCTTTATCATTCGGTTTGGGTTAACCAAATGTAAAACTGTAACATATTTTTCCTGTTAACATATTTAATTCTGTTATCAATGTTTGTGATAACCGATTGATAAAGAAAACCGAAATTATTCTGTATATACCCTGTACTGTTAACACATTTTTGATTGGGTTAGTAACAGATATATTTCTGTTATTAACCCTAACCGGAAAATCACTGCTTTAGACCTAATTATCTTAAACTATGAGGTACCTTCTTTTAGTGAATTCGTCACGCACACGCACCAGTTGTAATAAAAGAAACTGTGGTAAAGACATGCGCACACATGGTGTGCCACCTTTCTTTAAGTTATATTCATTACAACCAGTGTTTGACACGCACACGCATCTGGTCTGCGCCGGCCTTTAAGTATTTGCTGCCGCCTGCCAAAATCAAGACTTTGTCAGGTGCCGTAAATGCACATATGCGTTCAATTGCCTGGAAAATTATGAGCGGCACTGTCAAAGTCAAGAAAACGCATATTATATGTATCTACGTTGCCGGCACTGAATTTGTTAATTAAAAGTTGGTGTGTTAGGTATCAATTCCTAGCACGATTTTATTTGAATAAAAAACTACAACATGAAATTACTTCCTTTGATTTTCAATTAACTACTACATATTACCACTCCATATCGAACAAAACGCGTTATTCAATTAATCCTCGCCACTAATTTGTTGGTATTCGCGTCGCGACCGCGAACGTACTTTCTTGCAAACAAAAAATATTTTAAGAACCTCTGAAAAAAAACTTGATAGGTAGGCTAACTAGAAAGAAATGAGGGCCGACATAAGCTATTTATTTATTAGTTGGGTAGTACACTTTGGACATACATAACCCTCCTTCGACAGTCAGGTGAAAAGTTCACAAAAGTAAGGGCTTATGCACATCGCGTGTTTTTTCTACGCGCAGACGCCGTGCGTGTCACTTGTACAGTCGAGGTCAAAGATATCTTCACACTTTAGTACCTTCTGACAATTTCATATAAAAGTTCAAACACGAAGTGACTGCGACAAGGTAGTAAAGTGTAAAAATATCTTTGACCTCGACTGTACATACTAGGTTTTCGGGAATTAACGGCGTCATAAATGCGCTCATGTTGAACGCGGCTTGTCAGTGAGTAAAAAATAAGCAGCGTGCACAGGTCATAAATAAAAAGCTGCCAATTCAGAGTTGGACTCGCGCACCGAGGGTTCCGTACAAATTTGTGCTAGTAAAACCCTTTTTTCTAAATGTACGCGTAGCGTGGCGTCATTTTGTTTGTTAGAGCGCCAAACGACACGTATAAATTTCAGCTGTTTATCTATTATGGTTCTTGAGATACAGCGTTCTGACTGCCAGACGGACGGACAGTGTACCAAAATTAATAGGATTCCATGTATCTTTTGGGTACAGAACCCTAAAAAGCAAGGGAATTTATGAACGGGAAAGTGAAGCCGGTTTAAACTACGCCTCAGTACAGTACAGTACACAGTCGGTACAGTGGTACGCATACGCACACAAGTGCAAAAGCTTGAAACTAACCTAAAACTAACTATATAATCGGATCGGGTGTTTCAGAAAGACCCATAAGTCCAGAGAAGTCAATTATTCAGGAGAAGCAAAAACATGACATTGTCTTAGCCTTAGAGGAATACAAAAAGAGACTTAAAACTCAGGGTGTCTGACACCTGATACACTTGAGCTTCTAGATAGGTAGTTTACTAGTTTAACACGATTAATCCAGCTTTTTGCTGTTCACAGCTGTCTTTACTTTTTATTTGGCCTCAGACTTGCACCTAATGTTTTTTTGGTATTGGTTTTTATAAGCTCGATTAATGTTAAGATTTATATCTATCTAAATACATTCTTTAATGTATTTGCTGGAGACTAACAGTTACTCGTTGGTCTATAATTATCTTTTTCTTGCACGTATAAGCTTTTATACGGATGGTCATTGAACTAATGATTCATTTCACGCTCTAGTTCGTACTCGATCTAGCATAGAAATGAAACACGCTTATCTTCACTATCTTTCGCCCGCCACTTATTGATTTATTTATTAATATTACTATACAAGCGAGCTAAAAAATATATAAAAAAGTTTTATTACCCTAAAACTACATAACTATAGTCCTAGCCTGCAACAATAGTCCAATTTTCGTCCTTATATTATCCTTAAAATATTATAGCTTACTGCTATTATTTCTGGGTATATAATTGTGTTGTTAGGCCTAAAATAATTTGCTTTAGTCTAGTCATGTAGCTATCATATTTTAGGGATAATTTAAGGATGAAAATTGGACTATTGTTGCAGGCTAGGACTATGTGGTTTTACGGTACATTTATTAATTTAACGCCACCTCACGGAACTGTCTTTGAAACTTAATCGAAGCTTTCTATAAGGCATTAAACTGCGTCGTTTATCAAAACTTCAGGTTTAATTTTACAATAATAATAATAATAATAATATCTTTATTAACTTTTACATCGTATTTGACAAAAATAACTAAAAGGATAAACAAACACAGTAAAAATGAAAATAATACACAGCCTGAACTAGGATAAAATAAAATCCTGTGTTTCAGGTATAATAGGACTTAAAATGCTAACATAAATAATCAAATGCAAGATACCTACACACAAATGTTTTTGAGCAGATTTTGATTAAAAGTCAAGTTGTAAAACATTTTTGGATCTAAAATAAACACTTAAATCAAACTTAACACTATTTAAGTAATCCTATTTATTTTAAGACAGTCAATAACTTTTCTGAATCCTCATAAGACATTTTTAAAAGATCTTCTTGGAGATTTTTTTTGGTTTTATTATAAGTAAAAGAGTATATGCCTAATTTAGCGTGTAATCTATTGTACAGTAGTGGTGCCAGGAATACATAAAATCTGGAGGAGAAGGCATGTTTTTTATTAATATTAGGAGGGCAAATTAAATCCTTACGCCTTCTTTTTGTAGCTTCATTGTTAAAGGGGAGTGCAGCGTGCTGTTTAAGAACTGTGCTCATTATAAATAATTGTCTAACTGTTAGTACATTACAAGATTTATATAGAAGGTCGGTAGGGTAAAGAAAAGTGCGATTTGTAGAAACCTTTAGGATTGCTCGCTGTGCTCTCTCAATGGTTAGTAAAACCGATTTATACGTGCCACCCCATGACGTAATACAGTAAGTTAATATAGATTGACATAGGGCAAAATAAACTTGTCTGATTGTTGACGAGTCCATGACTGAACGTAATTTTTTGAAAACATATTAACTTACGGACTCTGCCACTTAAAGCTTCGATATGAGGCCTAAAAGAAAGTGTTTCATCTAATATTACACCTAAATACTTTATATTATTAGTCATTGCAATGTTTGGGCAATTACACGGGTTAGTACAGGAGACTTCACATTGGTGGGCAATTACTGTTGGACTAGTTAACTTCGATTTGCGCTTTGAAAATTGTACACAATTAGTTTTTTCCGCATTTAGTGTTAATATGTGACGCCGAAGCCAACTATTCACTACATTGAAACCTTGTTGAGCAAGTATATAAACCTCTCTTTCGGTGCCTGCTGAAAATAACAAGGCAGTATCATCAGCATATGAAATAATTTTACCACCATCCAATTTTAGATTACAAAGGTCATTTATGTAAATTAAAAATAAAGTCGGGCCTAAAATACTTCCCTGTGGCACGCCAAAAGATGTATTTTCCAAAACAGAACTAAACGTTGTGCCTATTTTTACACATTGAGTGCGCTCATCTAGATAATTTTCAAATAATTTTAGCTGGGTCCCTCTAATACGTAAAGATTCAAGTTTCTGCAATAGAATAGGTATAGAAACTGAATCAAATGCTTTTGCGAGGTCCAGAAATATTCCCACTGTCCGATTACCCTTGTCCAGTTCCCGCACTAAGTAGTCCGTGAGTTCATGCACGGCATCCGCAGTCGATAATTTGGATCTAAAGCCAAACTGTGTTTTTGACAGTACGGATTTTTCCTCCAAGAATTTTACTAGTCTAATATTAATAATTTTTTCTAATATTTTAGATATTGCCGGTAAAATAGAGATAGGCCTGTAATTTGTTATTTGCTCTTTACTGCCACCTTTATGTACGGGAACAACAACGGCTTTTTTTAAACACTTAGGAAAACATCCTTTAGCCAAGCATTTATTAAAAATATTAGTTAAAATAGGGACAAATAAGTGCTTAAATCGTTTCAGAATAATATTAGATATGCTATCCCAACCAACTGCGGAGTCTTCCTTTAGGTTCATAATGATTCTGTGGACCTCAGCTTCGTCAGTATCTAACAGCACAAAAGAGTTTAGTGAACTGTGATTTGTTGATTGGAAGCGCGGAGTTGAATCTGCTGTAAACGATTGATTTTGGAATTGTTGTGCAAGATTTATTCCTACGTTAACGAAATATTCATTTACGCTATTAGCAGCCGTCAGCTGCGATGAGTGCAATTGTAATAACCTTGAAGATGATTCATGCTGTTTAGTTGAATGTGTTACGTATTTAATAAACTGCCAGACTTTTTTGCTGTTTTTTCCAGCTTTTTCCAATTGATTTTTATCATAACTATTTTTAACTTTTTTAAGAAGATTATTACAAAAATTTCTATATCGTTTGTACGATAATTGTAAAATCATGTTGTCTGGATTTAATTTTGCCTTTTTATGTAATCTGTCTCTATGTCTCATAGACCGAATGAGCCCCGGAGTTATCCATGGCTTAATGTTGTATTTATTACTACTCAGACGAACTATCTCAGTATTTTTTATAATTAATTGCTGTACACATTTTATAAGGCTCAACATGCAGGTCTCCGCGTTATCAGAAAGGTAAAGCGGGTCAAAGTCTACGTTGCATAAATCTTCTTCAAGTTTATTAAAATTAATTTTAGTAATTATTTTTGTGCTCGTTGCTTTAGGTAAAATGCAGTTTAAGGTTAGTAGGGCAGCGTTGTGATCGGTTATTGACGAGTTAGTTACTAGTGTTATTGATGGGGGATAAGTTTTAAGCATGATATGATCCAAACAGGAGCCGCTTTGATGAGTAGGTAGCGCGTGCGCGGGAAGTAAGCCATGAAAAGAGCATGCATTCAGGTAGTCCTGAGCAGCGGAATCGTTGCTATCAGGAAGGATGATTATTATATTTTTAATGACAAAGCGTTTAGTACAAGTAGGTATTTCCTAGCTAGCCTTACTTGGAGTATCTACTTTTTTATAGACCCATTGTTCTTATTTGCCTTGAACCGAAAGCGGGGGAACCTATCCATCCATCAACTCAGATTTATCCATAAGAAGCATAGGCCGAATAAGACAACTAAGTTTATTTCGTGTGATAATATGTAATTACATTTAAACCAGTCAAATTGTATGTCAGACAGAGCACGTATAACGAAGGGTTCCGTAGTCGACATGAGAATAGTTACTACAATCATAATCAGTAAGCCTGTAACACAATAAGAGCGTAGGTATCTTCGTAGGAAAATATCGTGGTGTTTACGTTCTTTTGTGTAAGAGGGACAATGGCAATATTAAGAAACTACCTAATAGACAAGAAAAAAAAAGTTGAAAGTATTTATTGCATACCATATTTATTTTCTATATTTTTGACCTTGACTTACCTACGTGTAGGGTTAGGATTTGGGTAATTTGAGGGTGGGTAAGAAATAAGTAGGGATTGTGTGGAGTAAGAATATGATCGAAAATATAATTTTATAAATATAATATAATGTAGTAATATTCTACTGTAATGCTGATCTACATCTATACTGTTTATATTAAGAGCTTGTTCGCTAATTTAATATATAATAATAATTAAATTGATAATAATTTCTAACAAACATAGGCTAATTTGTAATTAGCACAATGTCCACGTTGCTCGAAAAATAAATACATTACGTTCCCATCGCATATTGTGAGCAATGATTCAGAACAATTCGCTCTCATGAATTATAATATCAAGTTCAGCTCAAAAAAAAAGCAGTTAGTCAGCAAATTTGATAATTTCGTTCGTACTTAAGCCGCGCGCGAATGTAATTAACAAGACAAGTCTTGGTGCACCAACAGCGAACATAACTGATCTCGATTCTTAGAATACTCTGAGAAGAGATGTTAACCAGCTCTGATTGTGTTTACGTCGTAAATGATGATCGGCGATATTTTTAGACGTAAAATACAGATCGTATATTGCTCAACTAAGCAAATAATGTCTATGTACTTTTGAAATTACATATTAAAAAATCTGGCTATTATAGGTAGAGTGCCAAGAATATTCAATATTAGTTGTACGGCTAAAACTTTAAAATAAGAAAATAAAAAGAAGTACCTGGTGGACATGGCGTTATACATGTCTTTAGTCTGCACATTTTTATGCAAGCAGCTGGCGCACGAATGTCATCAAACAATATGAATATGACACGAGCATGCAAGCGACTCTCACAATCGTGCAACCCACAGACGTGTATTCCCGACTTTTCATCTCTAGTTTTCAAACATAGTGTATAGTTGTCCTAAAGAATCCAAACCACCCTTTACTTAACACATTCAGTGCCGGGAACGCCACACGGGAGTTCTCCGTACTCCCCTGTGGCGTCGTTCCCGGCACTGAATGTGTAATAAATAAATTTAATTAAAAAATTAATGTCAATGTGACAGTCGGCCTTCCTGAGTTGTCAAACCAAAAGCAATAAATTTATTATCGACAATTTGACACAAATTTTAATTTTCCCAAATTTTGCGTTTATCCATGCCATTTTAAAGCGTCAGTTGAAAAGTAAGGTATGTTAGGTTGCTGAGTTGCTGGCTACTGTTAGTTAGCTCAAAGCAGTTAAAACTGTTTCGTCCGACTTTGTTGTACTGCACATCTTTACTGTAAACGGGAGCTTTTGCAGACTCTCGTAGGGAACATTCGAGAATCCCCGAAAAGCGAGAACACGATAAGTTTCTTGTCTTCCTGTGTTCCCGCTCGGGTGTTTTACCTGACTGACAACGTCTGTTTTTTTGCTCGCTTTAGTTAAAGGGATTTAACATGCGAGAAGTGACGATATGAGGAAAGTGACGGTATGATACAACATTCGAATTTCTAAATAAGAGCCCCCCTGTCCTTGGAGTAACGTATTATTTATTTAAATTGTGTATTTGTCTGTTTAGCGGCATGACCCGCAACGAGATGCTGGCAGCCATAACCAACCGCATCCACGCGGAGGCGATCGCGTCGCTGCCCCCCAACGTGCGCAGGCGTCTGCGGGCGCTGCGCTCGCTGCAGAAGGAGTTCGTCGAGGTCGAGTCCAAGTTCTACAGCGAGGTTCACGCGCTCGAGTGCAAATACGAGAAACTGTACAAGCCGCTGTTTGAAAAGGTTGGTATTAGCCTTTGCAGGTTTATCATAGTTCATAGTACAGTCGGTTCTCTTAACATAAGTACCGCAAACCGGGGTGGCTTTGATCGAATTGGGGCAACTTTGATAGTTTTAAAATCGCTAATAATAGCAATCAATATTAATAGCATTAGGGGGTGCAGTGATCTGAGAACATTTGAACGAAAACTAAAAGATTATTTTATGACTAGACCCTATTACTCCATTATAGAATATTACGCAAATGCGTTAGACTAAATTATTTTATTGTAGCATATCAAATTTCATTTGTTTATCAATTATTCTCTTTGACATTTCCGTATTTAATTTTCATTCAAATGCTCAATTTTATTCAGTTTTATTCATTTTTCTGGATTATTTCTTAACTATTTCTTGAACGCTGACATTGCATCTCTAATTTAATTTTAGTTTAATTCTTTATTTTAATTTGACTTTATTGTTACTTTAATGTAATTGAATTGAGTTTTATTAATGTAATTCTATCTTTGTCATTGTATTTAAATGGAATTCATTTTCTGATTTCATTTGTACTATAAAATATTTTCTGTGTCTCATCTAAAATTGTATTTACATGCATTTGTATGTTTTATCCCTAATAAATGACTGATTGATTGATTGCTATAAAGTCGACATTGTCCATATGAGGTAAATGGTTGACATGTGGACATAAAGAAGATCAATGAAGACATCGACAAGGATTAGCAAATGCTGTCAAAAACTACGGAGTGGTCAGCAAATTTTTTTAAAATTTACTATGAGAAAATGGATACTTATGTTAGAGAACCGACCCTATAAGAGTCGTTTTCTAACGCCTCGCATGCAGGTGATGATTGACTGTATTTCCGGGTTTTTTGCTGTAATAGCACATGAATAAATACGGAGCAGAATAAAAGCTTCCGAACAGAGCTCGAAATTCTTAGCTATTATCATAACCCGGTTGTCGCTCGGTAAAAAAATAAATAAATATCAAAATATTTTATTCAAACAAGTACCTAAGTATCTAATATCTGTATATCTACAAACACTACAACAGGTAGGCATCTTTAAAAACAACCAAACACCCGAACTATGTAGCTAAACGCTAAACGGTCGCGTCGTCGCTGGCGACACACCTGAACTTTGTCTACTCACTGAGCTAGTTCAAACCGGTTTGTCTTCGAGCGGGCGCCGGTGCAGGCCCCCCCCCGTCTTGTCTGTGACAGGTCACGCACACATAATGTTGTGCGTGTAGTAAGTAGTGTAATGCGTGCGCGACGTTGTTTGAACTTTTATTCTGTTCTTTATTTATTCATGTGGTAATAGAGCATGTTTAGATAGTATCCATGTTGGAAAAATCTCACGATATTTTACTACAAAGTTGCATAAAAGGGACTCTGAAGTCGTTACGTTTAACACACTGATGCTCGCAATCATATTGACCGTCTATTTCTACCCTCATCATATACCGTTTGACATTAAGAAGCGGTGAAAGCTATTGTGATGGCAAGCGCGTTAGACAAAATTGCCCCTAGTCACAAGTTGATTAAAGTGTAGGATATCACGTTCGTTTAGCTGTGCGAGTTTTTCGAACTATTGTTAATCTAATTTTGTACCGGTTCCTATCCTAAGTACTATACATAGAAATTAATAAATGAATGAATGAATGAATGTTATGTTCAGCTGGAAAGATCACTCTATATATCATTCTAATAATCTGCTTTCCACAGCGCGCTCAAATCGTAAACGGCGCGTACGAGCCCACAGACGAAGAGTGCCTGAACCCCTGGCGTGATGAGACCGAGGAAGAGGAGCTCGCCAGAGCTGTCCAGAGCGCCGCCATCACGGACGGCGAAGACAAGGAAAAGAAGCCAGAAGAAGTGAAGCCGCCCGCTGAGTTAGTACTCTTTATTCTTCAGTAATCTTTGCCACATGCCACACTCTAAAATGGGGTACGGACTACGGACTGAGCACACCACCTTGTGAGGGCAGGCACGATTTTATTGTGTTCATGATTGTAGCCACGGTGGTCTAGTGGCTTGACCTGTGGCCTCTCAAGCAGACGGTCGTGGGTTCGAGCCTGGGCTTACACTTCGTGAGTTTTTCGGACTTTGTGTGAAATTACATATGAAATTTACGATGAGCTTAGTGAAAGAAAACATCGTGAGCTCCTGGCACACACCTGAGAAGAAATTCAATGGTATGTGTAAAGTTCCCAATCCGCATTGGGCCCGCGTGGGAACTACAGCACGAGCCCTCTTAATCTGAGAGACCTGTGCCTTGTAGGGGGAAGTTTATAGGCTGGGATGATGATGATTGTTCGAAATGTGATTTCGTAAGGCAGCTCGCTCAGTCAACTCGTGCGACTAATCAAAGTGGCTCATCACAATACATCAGCTCAATTAGCTAGCTACACTTTTCGTTTGGGTGTGCGACATGTGGTAGAGGTAGCAACATAATGCTGTACTAAAGCAGTGATTCCACTGTTACTTATTAAATGTACATGATGACTATATTTATCACCAAGACCTGAATGCCATGACGATTGAACATGCATCACCAACTGAGGCTCCATCAAATTTCAAAATATTTGGTTGTTTTTTGGAACAATTTTCTCATTGGCTCTCCCATTTCAGACCCCCGATGGACCCCAATGTCAAAGGAGTGCCCGACTTCTGGTTCACCATATTCAGAAACGTATCTATGCTGTGCGAAATGATGCAGGAACATGACGAGCCTATTCTTAAAACTTTGCTGGACATTAAAGGTAATTAAATCATACTTTTTAACAACCGCTTTAGCCTAGTTGGTAGTGACCCTGCCTACAAAGCAAGAGGTCCTGGGTTCAAATCCCGGTAAGGGCATTTATTTGTGTGATGAGCACGAATATTTGTTCCTGAGTTATGGATGTTTTCTATGTATTTAAGTATTTATTTATCTATATATGTATGTTTATCGTCGTCTAGTACCCATAGTACAAGCTTTGCTTAGTTTGGGACTAGGTTGATTTGTGTAAGATTGTCCCCTAATATATATATATATATTTTTGTCTGTGTTTTCTGATGCCTGGCCTTGTACAACGAAATTATATTGAGGCCTATCTCCATAATAATCTACCTACTGTAATGTGGTACTTTTCTTCTTCCTATCGTGCCGTTCCGTTCACGCTGAATCTTATTTAGTATTTGTTGTTAGTGGCTAGTTTTACACAATAGTCTTAGGGGGTGTTTCACCACCTTATTGTCAAACTACTGGTCACGTAACCAATGAATAAACTAAGTACTGGACAAATCTGTCGGCTAGTTTTTTTTCAGTTTCACCACTCCGGTTCTGTGCAAACTAAGTACCACTTAACTAATCGTCGGTTTAACATAGAGGGGGAATGGCAACGTCACATTTCACGATCACGCGTTCCTGTTCGCACACTTTCGTTCAAAGAGTCGCTCATTGTTAAAGCAAAAGAAATCGTAAACTATGTATTTTTTAGATACATCTATTTTTTTGCATAAACAAATGTGTAACATTATAATTAATCCAAAAACGGTATTTATTTACGATACTTTGTTAACAATAACAAAGAAAAATAGAATCACGTAAAACGAATCGAAAAGTGGCGCCAAACCATTTGACAGATTAACTTTTTTTTAATGGCGACATACAAGTTCAGGTAGAACAAACGATTGAGCCACTGAAAAAAAGTTTGTTATTAAAAAGTATTACGAAATTTTGGATTTATTTTTACATACTAAAAGCGTACCTATATTTTTTTATTCAAATCTTGATATTTGAATCCTCGTTTGCAATTTAGCATGACTTCTTTCTTTAAAAAATAAAAAATACTTTGATTTATTTTTCTGAAACCGGCTGAAGGGCTCTCCAACCATGGCCACAAAAAAATAAACTAACTTTATGTGACAGATAAAAATGCTAAATGCCTCCTGAGGCCCTACCACGAAGTGCATAATTCGAACTTCGTTTCGTGCCGTCCCGCTCACGCTAATATGATTTGACACGAGAGTGAGAGGGATAATATGATACGAACTTCGATTTTCGAATTTCGTAGTAGCGCCTCTGATCTGATGGTCAAATTAAGAAACAGTTTGTCCGTCACTTAGCGCTAATCGAGACTGGTGAAACAGAAATTTTAATTCTATCTGTCAAATAAGGTTATGATTAAGCTAATCCGAACTTTAAGAAAAGTGGTGAAACAGCCCCTTAAACAAATAAAATAGCCTGAAAGTGAAAAAAGAAAAATAAATAGTCTGAAAGGGAAGGTGAAGGTGATGAACATCGAATTTCGTAGTAGAGCCTCCCTATACTATATGTTCAGGACTGGATTTATAGGTCTGGAGGCCTGAGGGCATAAGGTCTTGGTTTCTCGGACCACCCGCCGCCGGCGACCGGTGATCGACGTGTGTCCGCGACCGACGACGTTCAAATGTTTTGTTCGGGAATGTTTGAGGGGTGGTTTCTCTGAAACGTCACGCACCCGCGACCGACTGCGTGTGGCACAGCGTGCGACGCACATCCAGACGCTGCCGGTCACGTGTGACGGGCCAGAGAAACCAGGGCCTAGAAGAGTGGAGGCCTCTTGACCACAAATTATTTTCAAAATAATTACTCATCGGAATTTAAGTTTTTTTTTTCTTTTAATTCTATTGTGGAGGCCTGGGACTGACCCCGAATGCTCTCCCCTCCACCCCCATTTCGGCCCTGTATATTTTAAGCTAACAACGGACAACATCAGGGACGGGATTTTACTTTAGAATGACCAGAACGGCATCCTTCTAGATTTTTCTTCTGGATTACTTACTTTTTTTACTTAATAATAATTTATTTTTTCAGTGCTAATGCATGAAGACCCTATTGGTTTCACGCTAGAGTTCCATTTCGCGCCTAACGACTACTTCACAAACACTGTACTCACCAAAGAGTACTCTATGAAATGCAAGCCCGACGAGGAGAACCCGTTAGAATTTGAGGGCCCCGAAATTTATTCCTGCAAGGTTTGTTCATTATTATTTTTAATGTAGGTAAGAAAGGTCAAATTAGAGCGATGTCTGCGCTGGATATGAAATTACTTCATTGTTTTTTTTTTTTGAGAATCTACAATGATCATTCCACATGTAACTTGTGGATTCCAGTTTGTTTTCACTATTTCTTTCTATCATATAGTGTAGGATGAAATTAAAAAGAGATGAGGAATTCGATCGCAAGCGCCCGCTTGTTAGTCAATAAAGCCTCTGGGCTGTTATTACGTTTGTGACCAGATCACTATTTTTATGAAAACAGTAGTCTCGGAGTTTTCTTTCCTAGTAATTTTCTGGTTTTGTCATTTGGTCTACTTGGCACAATTAATTATTATATTATCTACAAAAATTTACTTTTATTGAATTCTTTAGCTGACCCAGCTTAAGTCCAGATTCTCACCCTATTTAAGTACAATTAAAAGTTCGGAATGAATCACAGGACGCTAACACCTGAAATGATGACAAACAACACACCATTTACTGAAAACATTGATGTTCAACAACATGCACTACCAACTGAGGCAAATTTTTCAGCCCAACTTACCTCACCAAACTCTTCTTTCCCTAATATGTGTTTAAATTTATTTGTAGGGTTGTGAAATCAACTGGAAAAAGGGCAAGAATGTGACAGTGAAAACAATAAAGAAGAAGCAGAAGCATAAGTCACGTGGTTCCGTCCGCACGGTGACCAAGTCTGTGCAGGCTGACTCCTTCTTCAACTTCTTCTCTCCGCCTGCCATGCCTGAGGATCCTAACTCCACTCTGGCCTCTGACATCCAGGTATGTTAACCTTGAATTGAACATACAAAAATAATAGGAGAAATCATTATAACTTTAAAACAATAAATTTACTTAGCTTCCTCATCCGAATCACGGTATTGCAAAGTATGTTGATTAGTCAGTATTTCTCACTCTTTTCTCCAATGTATTATAAGTCAGTTTGGATATGGTAAAGATTTAAGCATAACTCTTAAAGTAGATTTTGTAATTAATAATCTGAAAATAATAACTGTGTTGCGCTTGTTGTTTAGAAACGAAATACATTATACAACAGTTAAATGTGTATTTCAACCACCAAACTAAAAAAAAATTCAACGCCTCTGCTGTCCCCAATTTTTGCAATGCAATGAAATAACTTGGGATAAAAATAAGATAATCATGTCCTATCTTAATCACTGTTTAACTAACTCCATCTGTTGTCTAGGCGTTGTTGACGGCTGATTTCGAGATCGGCCACTACATCCGCGAGCGCGTCGTTTCGCGCGCCGTGCTGCTCTACACCGGCGAAGGGTTGGACGATGACGACGACGATGATTACGAGGAGGAGGTACGTGCACACACATGCTCACTCAGACCAACGAACTGATTCAAAGCTTTGATGCGCATTGGTACGGTTTAAGCAGCCAAATTGCCAGTTCTGAGAGGTCATATTTGTTGAATTGGACGAGTGGAACGTCTACTCCAAAAGACATTGCATAGAAATGATGTCTATAATTCTATACTACGTTTTTTTAGCATTAGAAAGAAGATAAGCGATCTTGACGTGTCTTTTTATTGAAATGCACTTTTGAAAACTAAGTCACAGCTAATATGTAACAATTTGAAAGGACATACATATTGTCATATGGGCCAGTCATTTTTTGTACTGTGCTCTTCAAATATTTTTTTTTACAAAAACGGTAAAGTCCTCGGTTTAAATCATTAAAGATTTAAATAGGCACATAATTAAGCTTACATTTAAAATTATCACTACGTATAAAAAGTAATCATTATTATCTATAAAGTAGGTAACGCAGTGGACATGCATGTCCCCGCCATTTGTATGGAAATTGATGTATTTTCCGCTGAGTTACCAATTTATTCTACAAAATTTCTTTGAATTTAAAGTTTTGTTGCTTTAAAACATTAAATTTAGGTATTTCAGTTTGTATATAAGTTATTTACACTTGAAAAAAATCACCAGGTATGCCTTATATTTCACAAAAGATTAATGGTTACTTAAAAGTAGAATGGCCCATTTACACTTGTTGTTTTCATAAGTAACAGTTACTATTTTTTTAAAAGCGTTCAATAAAAAGACTTCAAGATTGTTTACATTATTTCTAATGCTAAAAAAAACGAAGTATAGGCACGTAAAAGCTGGGCGCGGGGAATGTCCCCGCGGATAGGTTTGACTGACTGATAACCCAATAGATAGCCTCCTGCAAATTACTGACGGGAGTGATTAAATTGCACACTGCAAAGGTATCAGGTGTTGCGACTCCCATCATGCTCCAACCCAACAAAGACGACTTCTTTAGGAGCGTAATTGCTGCGTTACAGACGCTTCATTAAGAACAAATTAATACAATCATGCTTGCCAACCTGGCATTCAAACCTTCCACGCCTCACTATCTGGTCACGACGGAATTATACAAAGCTTTCACTTATCTTTCTGATTCATATTTAATTGAGAATTAAGATTTTAAGTCGTTAATTACGCTTTGGAATAATCTCGTATCAATAATTTCATTAAATCTCATGTATTTGTAAGATTTATGTAGTTGAAAGGATATAGAAGGTTCAGTTAATCGTCAATTTTACATTTTGGGTATTTATTGACATAGTGAATTCTACAGCCATCTAGTATCCCCATTTTTTTACACTAGTTTGCATGGTAGAAGTTTCCATCGCTTGCCTAGTTAGCTAAGTTTATTTTTTTTGCTCCCGTACCTCCCTTATTCAGACGAAGGTGCCATGCCAAAAACCCTGTTTTGTTTGTTTTTGCATCTTGCGCGGCTCGCGGTATCTACGTCTGGACGCGGGACGGTGGCTGGGACCAAACGTCGTGTTTGCTTTCAGGAGGATTCATATTCGGAGGAAGATTCAGGAACCGAGGAGGTTTCCGATGCAGACGACTGATGCTGCGATCCCCTACCTCTTAGCGTTATCACGTAGCGTCGTGCCGGGTTGTGCTCATACATTCAATCCCCAAGCACTATAATGTCTGATGCACAGCTGTGCTGCTATCGCCTAACATATCTATCACAATCCAAGAGATTTATGTAGTTTCTAAATCGCAGAGCGACAAGTGATAGCTACTACTCTACATGTACGCCGGGTAGAATCTTTTAAATTGATAGTATTCGTTCGCTAGTTTTTATTAAGATATTCTCGCGCCATTCGTCTGTGGTTTGTCCGACTTCAGATACGCAGCAGTGTAGCTAGCGGGCGCGCGGGAACGAGGTGCCTTCATAGTTCATATCTGTACAATGCACGAACTTAAATGTTACGATAACTTTATTGCATTTCTAGTTTAGTTCTACATTATTTTGTTTTTATTTATTATTATAATATGATGATATAGTGTGTATTTTTCTTTATGGATTTTACATGTTCGATTGTGTTATTTAAAATTGTAATGTGATATTATCATTATCATCCTCTAAGGCTATTAATGTTTTCCTACTAGACTGAAATTGTAAGTGCCTAATCGTGTCATTCCATCGTGGAGCTACCGAACGCGGCCGCGACGATTGAATCTCTTTAGTGCCAAAATGCATTTGATACTCTTGAACATCGCAACACTGTGATCTTTCTCTCAGAGATATATTTTAATAGTGACTCGACAATAGCTAGGTCGGTGAAGATACGTGTATATTTTTGTTTATTTTATGTAACTTTCTATTGAAGTTAGCATAATCGTCGAATGTATAGCAGCTCGTCAAGTAGTTTTACATAATGGTTATGGCTTTTATGTTTTTGGCATGATGTCGCTAAGATGACATTAAAATTGTATGCTTTTTAAATAAGTGTTTTATTTTTGCTTGATTCCGTTTGGTTGTGCATGCGTTATCCCCTATCCGTTCGTGTATGGAATTCAGATGGTTGCAGAATTCACTCATAATTAACGAAAGAAATTAAGGTAAAATGTTCATTTTAGTATTAAGATTAATTTTGAGTTCGGCTGCGGGCGTTTTATCTTTGATACAGCAGGTTAAAGCACAGCACAGTTAATAAATATAGCTCGAGCTTTGTGACAGCTGTCAGTTCCATACGATTATTAGCCCAAAGCCACGAAATTGTATGGAGATGACAACTTCACCGGGCGCGAGCTATATCGTGTGAACCAGCGATAACCATCAAAAAAGTAGAATCTCTGACTACTAACATCTAGCTCGAAAAATTGTTGACTTGACCAGATTCCACCGCCACCATAGAACCTTTTTGTAGCAAATCATCTTATTTGTCTATAACAAATCAAATGTCGTAAATATGACAATAAGTTCTGTGGTGGCGAATAGGTTGATATTTTGATATACATAAATAAAGTTGTGGTTTGCGCTGAAATTTTGATAAATACTGAACAGAACTATGTTTACTGTGCCCGCAGCTTAACTCATTTTCACTGACTTAACCTTTCGAATGCCGAAAGTAAAAAAAAAAAGTCGTGCATTCTAGTCTCAACAGTTTCATATAAATCCAAAGATACAGATTTAAAGAAAAATACAAAAAGAAAGCCTTAAATTGGGTATGGATCCGGTACAAGGCATCCAAAGGGTTAATGTTAACATTTTATCAGACTACAAACTCAACCACAAGACTTGATAAGAAAACCGGGCTGAATGCAAAAAAGACTACCATATGGTGTAATTTGTACTTTTAAATAAAATAATTTATTCCGTTGTATGCCAGGGATCCTGCCACTGATTGCACAAAACAGAAAAAAAACTTCCTCTGTCACTTTAATGAGATTTTTACTTAACGGATATATGTGTTGGTCATTTTTTGGAAGCAATGCGTTAGTAGCTCGTGGAAAATAAAATTATTTCATTTAAATATTAATTATTTTATTTATTTTTACTTTGAGTGGCACTAGACTGAAGTTTTTTTCCGGTTTGTGCCATCAGTGGCAGATCCAGTGGCATACAACGGAATAAATGAAGTGTAAATTAAATTTCGTCTGATAAAGATGTTAAAAGTAATGCCGTCTCTTAACAATTAAATTTAACCATGTTCAGTGGCGTATCGGATTGACGATATACTTGACGTATAACGTAAATCAGACCCAGGTCTTTGGAATATTGTCTAATTTTAATTTATCATATTCACTAACTAAATCATCAATGTCAAACTAGGATGGTAGCTTACGTTTTTCAAACTAACACAGGAGGAGGAGGAATGCTCTACTGAGGAAAGCGAGGACGAGGAACCCGCGCCCCGAAGGCCGCGAGCCAAGAAACCCAACAACAAGACTTACCAAGAAAACCCGGCTGAATGCAAGCAGCAGTAGCACTAACCGACCCCGCACTGTAAAAATATATAGCTGTACTATTACTATTATATCCCAGTGAAAGCTTAGATATCCGTATGCAGGGGTATAATGGTGTATAAAATTGGTGCTGTCAATTCTTCTGTTCTACATGCGTTACTTGCGTAACGAGATTTATGTTGAAGTAATTAATAAATTACCCCGTTTTTTAAACGCCCCGGGCCCTAGGTAGCACTAAGTACCAGATTAATCTATTCATAAGATGTTAAATCACTTAACTCATATACGGTGATGGAAAAAAAACTTTGATCCAAGATTATAATTATATCTTTCGGCTCGCAAGAGAAAACTGTCTTGTTAACCGTCGTTTTAATGTCGCTGATTAAAGTTGATTGTCATGGAAGTACAGTTGCGTTTACATTTAAATTGATTCAATGCAATAAACATAGTGGTGATATATTCATATAATATATAGTTTCGAAGTTGTAGATTTAGGCCTTTAACGTGCTATACTATCGGCAAAGAAGTATTGACAGTCAGAACCTCGCAATAGTCGTTTTCCAAACATTCCTTGATATAATTTTGAAAGTTATTTAAATATGTTAATTGCAGTCTTACTTTTTTTAAAGTATTTTCCGCCTTTAAGTGGCCATCGCTGAAATTGCTTCTTATAGTCTGTGTGCTTTGTGCACTGATTTAGGGTATAAGCGACCATGGTCGTAAGACTTGTGATGTAACCGCGTTAGGTTCTATAAGATCTAGTTATTACCTAGACTGGAAGTTGTTTTTATTGGTACAGCAGTAAGTCGTGGTTAGACTTAATTGTTAAGTTATGGTTAACAGTTTCGAGGAGTTGGCCAATGTTTTATGGTGTAGTAGAACATTGGGAACAGTATTACAAAATATCCATCGCATACACCAGCTAAGGTATTTGTACACGTTTCTAAAATAAACTAATTAATTTACAAAAGTGTTTATTTTCCCCCATTCATTATTTATTTACCTTCCATTTTGTTAAGAGTAGAGTTTTTCTGCCAACCCTGGAAATGCAATAATAGAAAAAAAAAACAACGTATTCATTGGATCAATTTATTGATGATTTTAACAATGTATCACGATTTGTCTTTTATTAGATACAACAATTCAGATCTATGATCGTGACAAACCTATTGCATTTTGCTAATAAAATAATTCATACCTTAGATGGTAACCGAGCTAAGCTCGGCCTAAAGAAAAGGCCTAAGGTTTATTACACCCTTCGAGCTTATCCGTATACCTACTTTTTACAAACTTTAGAGCCGTTAACGAGTCACGATTACATACAAAATATTGCAATCTAACAGGATTCGCGAAACGCTTTATTTGGTCAGCTCAAAAGTAAATCCCAACCAAAAAATGATTTAATTACTTATCAGAAATTAGACCGAAGCTAATTCTCTAGGAACAGTTGTTTTAGAGTGATAAAAGTCTTCATGGAGGCATTTACAGCATGATCCCGATTGGTTCGGGCACACAGTGTATTTAAGTACAAAAGTGACAATTTGCATCACCATGTATGTAAGAATACTGTATTTTATTATACAAAATGTATAGCTAGAGCATCGTTCAATCCGGTTTTCCGAAATAACTGAAGAGCGCGAGGCTATTAAAAATATATGTTGGCAATTTCACAATGAAACCACAAACTACCTAAAGACGGGACAACGATTTGGTGTATAAAAACAGCGTAGGTATTAATATAAAAATTTGAGCCATGCGGTCTTCAGTCTGATGTCGTTTTAGCACCGAATATTCTTAAATAGTTCCTAAACTACATAGCTCTAGGGGCATCGCTATCATACTACGCAAATGAGGGAATGATGCGATATGGTTTAATTGTTAATTTACTGTACAGCTTTAATTTCTACTTATGTATAGAAAATTGACACTTATTCACATTTAAAGTATCTACAATTTTATTGAAATAATTAAGTTACATAGAACATTCGTTATTTTACTGGCATCATTTTGCAACAAGTTGACATTGTTTAGTCGTCATATTATTATCCAAACAGTAAACGTGCGCAAAATGTTGAAACACGTACTAACGAACGCAGTAGTGCGCAAATATAATTTTTGGCGTCCTGAGTTTTTTTTATTGATGGCGACTGTACATTAGTACACAACTGATATGGCTCACCGATGTACCTGCGCAGAAGACGCGTTTTAGAAGCGCGGGAAATACAATTGACCAATCCGCATACTCCACGCACGGCGCATCTTTTTCCTGTGCCGCTATTGGTGGATTGCTGCGGCCATGTTGGCGCGCGTCGCGTGGCATATTACTCAGCCGCCATACTTCAAAGTGAGTGAGACTAATAACAGGTGCACTGTAATTTGCATCTTGTACTATATGACATAGGACTTATATAAAGTTTGAATAGTATTATCGGCTAGTTCGTTCGTGTCTGCGCGGCCGAAAATGCACCGCGCGCCATAATAATATTATAAAGTGTGTACTGAACTGTATAGTTCAAGATCTCATAATATTATGTTGATATTTGCTAATTTATTGTCTTATACCCTAATCAGAAACATGACATCTTCATTTTATTTAGCAAAACAATGCTATAAAGTTTTGTGCAAAAAGCTTGGGCCGTCCTTGTAAAAAATTGCCCAGCATAAAGTAATCTCATTAATTGGGTAGTTGACACCATTTATACACAATAATTCCAACAATTTTTTGAAAAAAAAAAAAATGGTATTAGTTAAATCTTACGCCATACCAATACGATTTAAAAAGTAGGAGTCGTGACTTGTGATAGTTGTTGCGATAGATGGCACTATTGGCGAATGCAGGCGATTGTTTTTGGATGACGTCGTTGAGCATGCCAAATCTGTTGTGTTCGATTTTAATCTTATATGTTGTGTTGCTATGTAAATTGCTGTTAATGAAAAATCGAACACAACAGATTTGGCATGTTGTTCAACGACGATGAGTTGGCTGGGCGCGATATGGAGCCAAAACATGGGAGTTCAAATCATTTTTTTTAAATTTTACACTTTATTTTAGCCCTAAATACAAATACATATTATTATTTGCTTTGAAGCAAACATAGGTAAAATTGAGTTGGCAAATAAGTGAAGTCACAACTCGCCTTAGTATAGCCGTACAAAAACTATGGCATAATAGCGTTTTTGACAACATAAAAAGAACGTCAACCAGTGGTGTCAAGTACCCTATTGTCAATACTGCCGGCGCGTGTACAATTTTCTCGCTTATTCGACGAATTGGACTCTTTGGGACACAGCGGGTCACCAAATCACATTTACCCGTGCCTGTGGTGTGAAATATTAATAATACAGGTCAAATATAAGTCATACATAAAAGTTATAACATAACATGTCGTTCTAGCGCATACAGACTGTTATGAAATAAAAATGATTGCAAAATGAAGACAGCACAAGTTAAACCATTAAACCAAAACCTAGTATAAAGAATTAAATAAATAAATAGTGAAGAATACATATCAATATACAAAACACGTGATTTAGAAATTTGTTAATAATTTATGAATAAACTGACGAAATAAAAACACAAAACATTCCAAACAAGCATTTGAAAATGTATAAAAACATGGTTGTGAAACATTTTTAATTAACACTATGTATTTATAAATAAACTCACTCTTTTTATAGTTAAAATATTAACCTATATTTATATTTAAAACAGCAAAAAAAGCTATGAAGTTTTTTATTCCTATTACTCATTCACAGCGAAGTTAATTTCATATTTTTTACATGTTCGGCATAAAAAGATTCATGGCAACATACATAAAATAAAAATATATCAATCAATATGTATATAAGTATAAATATGTATTCAAACATACACCATCAGTCGTAATACTTGACAAAATTAAGTACATACGTCAGGGTTTAAAAATCATTTCCATTAATAAATTGTACCTTAAAACCTTCAAAACATGTGTAGACAACAGTAACAAAACGTACAAACGTGCTATATCTGTGCATACTATAATTTGAACTAGTCGCTGCTCAATCTTAAATAAATAATTTCACTAGTCCTCATAGCCTAACAATAAAATCTGTAAATAATTTTATTTTATATTTAAGCGTCGAAATACATGGACCACACGCGGCAGCCACAAATCGCCGCCACTTGAAGGCGTTTAGAAGTTATTAGGGATTTTCGATAGTGAAAATTGACAAACGCTAAATTTTGTAGGTAGGTTTTTTAATTATTATTATTATTTTATATTACCATTCTTCCCGTTTGAATATCAACAATAAATCAAACAACTAGATATACGAGTGCCACTATCACGATAAGTTTTATGTGCATATGCCATAATTGACAACCCTAGAGCGACCGCCGAGCGTAGGTATGAGAAAAGTGAAGTACATACACTTGATTGACTTCTGTACCATTTTATTTTGTGATATAAGACTGATTTAAAGTTTGAATCGTCCCTTCGGCTATCATCGGAATAGTTTGATCGTGTCGGCACAGCCGAAAATACACGATGCGCCATATCAAGTGTGTACTACAGACGACGTTATTGGATTCAGGCGAAGGGAGATAGGGGTGGGGTATCGAACGAGTGGCGCGTGTCGACGTTTAGTCGTCGTTTCTGGCTACAAGAAGCGAGAAGCGACGATTTGTAGCGAGTGGCGACCACCGGCGTCAACCGTGTGTCGTGTTTTGTGGCTGTAGCGTGTGGCCCGTGTGCACCGACCCTAAGAATAAATGAAATTCTAACTCGTTAATGAACATGACGTTTATATCTTTACTAGCTGTTGCCCGCGACTCCGTCCGCGAAGATTAGGGGTAGGTTTAAAAAATAGCCTACGACCTATTCTCAGACCTGCCGAATATAGTGAAAAAAAAATCATAAAAGAGTTAGATAACAAACACCGTGATACGAGATTTTGATATATTAGATAATTGAACTAGATAGTATTGACAAACACGGACTGTTTCATAAAATTTACTAAGTAGTTAAACCAAGTTGTTAAATGTTTTTTAAGGTGCCGATCTGCGCTGTCTGTCCTGACCGTCCGTCTGTCACAGGGCTGTATTATCTGAACCGTATTACAAACTGGAACTAGCTCAACTTCTACTGAGACAACATGCAGAAAATACGTCGATGAAACTGCAATACGGCTAGCTTTTACTATATGGTCTAATTTTCACTGTTATTTTATTTCAAGTTTAGCCTTATGGCAAAAGCTAGCTACGGGGTATTGCAGCTTCACCGACGAATATAATAAATATAAAAGCTAGGGCTGTGTATCTTAAAAAACATCAATCAGTTCAAAAAGTTGGATGACGCTTAGTTAACCGTATAAAGCGACTGCCTGCTGCTGTTAATTTTGTAGCTATTTGAACGCGCGTGAGTGTTTACAGCACTTGAAGAAGTCGGTTTGATCCTAGTCCTAGGCAAAGAATGTGTTAAACGTCCAAATTTTGGAACTTTGGAACTAAGTGCCGTGCGTCCTATTTTAACATGTCTCTAGTCTCAGAGCAGTTTTACACCGTTTTAATACAAATTGATTGTAGGTGCCCCTGTAACATTCAAGGCGGAGTTAATTCAACTGAGGGTTGCCAGATCGAATAATTAAATATCTGGATAACATGAAATGTCGTGATTATATGGTTAAGAAAAATTAAAATTTGTAAGTAAAAAATTTTGAACTTTATTCTTAATATGTAGAAAAAAGGGCTTAAAAAAATTAGTTAGAATTACTTTTATACTTTTTTTTAACGGCTGTGCCACAAATATTAATTTAATCTAAACTCAGATTTTATTAAAATCAAACAGCAGACTTACGATCCCTCTTTGTAGAATACAAATTATTGAGCAAGCTGAACACTCTTTCATAATAAGCATTGCTCAGAGGAATTGACATGACAAAATAATATGATTTTTAAGAGGTTTAATGTTGTCGGGAGATTTTGTTATTTGTCGGTAGTCTGTGCATTAAATGAAATATCGGAAGAATCCAGATCATTCCTAATCATCGAAGACCCAGTCCAGTGGTTAGTGAACCTGATTACGAAGCTTGAATTCCGCTCTATCATGAAACCTCCCTACCTACCTATGAAAATACGAATGTTTGCCCTCGAGTTTTATATGTATTTGAGTATGTATCTATCTATTTAAGTATGTTCATCCTTTGCCTAGTATCCATAACACAAGCTTTGCTTCCTTTGGGACTAGGTCAATTGGAAGTAGTTCTGCAAAACAGAATCACAATTGTCTACAGATTAATCTAACAAAATTGTTTTTTTCTCAATACTATCATTTGGTTTGGTTCCTGTTTGCAGAACTACGACCAATCGGTGTCAGGTGTCCCGTGATGTTTGTAATTTATTTATTTATCTGGCAACTCTAGTTCAACCTCTGTAACAGTGTTGCGCGTGCCTGTGGCGCTGGCAACAGTAAGGGCAGCGGAGGGGCGGTTGTCACGCGGGCGTCTTCGTCTTCTTCCCGAACGGCAGGTGGAGGCGGCGTTTACGCGGCTTGGGGACGCCGTCGTCTTCCATTAGAGATGAGTCTGTGGATTCTTCTTCGGGCGTATTGCTGGAAGGGCTGGGCGCTTCGACGCTTGTTGAATCTGGGAACAAATAATTTTTTTTGATGTTTATGTCTACACTAATATTATAAAGAGGAAAGATTTGTACCTATTTTTGTATGTTTGTATGTTTGTAATGAATAGGCTCAAAAAGTACTGGGCCGATTTAAAAAATTCTTTCACCAATAGAATGCTACATTCTTCCAATTTGACATAGGCTACATTTCATTTTGAAAAAAATTAGGGATCCTTGGTAAAATTTGAACAATGTAACCGAAGGTGTAGAAAAATGAGTCTTAAAATGTCTTTCGTCGAATGCGCTGCCGAAACTATTAGCGATAGAACAAAATAATGTACAACAATATTGAAGAACATCATAATGTCCAACTATTGTAGTTATGCCACTACAACAACTTTTTTCATTTTAAACATTAATGAAAATGCTAACCAAATTCAAACCATGCTATTTATGTGTTTATATTAATCCTTATCCAAATAAATTATTTTATGGTAAAGACCATTTAACTACCTATAAAATAGTTTTTAAATTATTTAAATTGGACTTTCCATTCAAAAGATATTACGAATTAAAAAATTCAAACAGTAAACAAAACCGCCATAGCGCCGTGGCCGTTGTTTGCGATGCAGTCTGAAAAGCGCGCCGGGCATCGCGGCGGGCGGGGTGGAGGGGGCACTGAAATACAGGAGTGGGGCGTGCACGTCTGTAATAATTAATAAATAATAAATAATATTTTTTTAATAAATAAAAATATTTGTGAAAAAAAGTGTTTTATATCCAAATTTCCAAAAATAAATAATTGTCTACCCCGTGCGAAGCCGGGACGGGCTGCTAGTATGTTATATACGACCAGATGGCCTAGTGGTTAGAGAACCTGACTACGAAGCTTGAGGTCTCGGGTTCGATTCCCGTGTCGGGGCAGATATTTGTATGAAAAATACGAATGTTTGTTCTCGGGTCTTGGGTGTTTAATATGTATTTAAGTATGTATCTATCTATATAAGTATGTTTATCCGTTGCCTAGTACCCATAACACAAGCTTTACTTAGCTTACTTTGGGACTAGGTCAATTGGTGTGAATTGTCCCGTGATATTTATTTATTTATTTTTATTTATTTATATTTTATTTATCACTAGCTGCTGCCGGCGACTCAGTCTGCAAAGAATTCGTTTATCGCTATCCCGCGGGAACTATGCAATTTTCCGGGATGAAAAGTATCCTATATGTTAATCCAGGTTATAAACTATCTGTGTGCCAAATTTCATCAGAATCCATCAAGCCGTTTTAGCGTGAAAGAGTAACCAACCATCCATCCATCCATACTTACAAACTTTCGCGTTTATAATATTAGTAGGATGTTTCCTCACGTCGGTAACTTTAGTTTTTGCGTGGACTTCATCATTTCTGATGTGATCACGCAGACAAACTCCCAACATAGCCCTGTCCATCGCCCTGTATGTGACCTTGAGCTTTCTTATGAGACCCATCGTTAGCGGCCACGTCGCAGTGCCATAAGTCATTACTGGCTTCACACACTGGTCTTGACTTTTGACTTGAGAAGTTGAGACACTGCGGTATATTGGATGACAAGATGTTACGGAGCTTCCCGAACGCTGTCCAGCCGAGTCGGATTCGTCGATTGACCTATTCCTCCAAGTTGGATCTACCTAAGCTGCCTACGTTCGTGAGGATACTAGTGGATACTCCTCGGGCACAAGCTTCTACTTGGCGAACGGATGCAAAGGGATTCAGCAGGGGCACTCGCGCAGCCCAGCTATTGTCAGGTTGGTGAGGATACTGATGGGTACTAACTCTCGGGCACTGGCTTTGCTTGGCGAGCGCGTGCCGCCTCAGGGCCCTGTACCACAAAAGTTACAAGTGCTACAATTCGACAAAATTGTCAAGTTTCTCATAGTAAAATGTTACAATTTTGTCGAATTGTAGCACTTGTAAATTTTGTGGTACAGGGGGCTGGTCGTGATCTAGAGCGACGACTCACGTGATACAAGCGAGCGGCGCGCGGCGGGGCGGGGACATCGGGGTTCCGCAGAGGCACTCTCACAGCAGGGCTATTGCCAGGTTGGTAAAGATACTGGTGGGTACTCACTCTCAGGCACTGACTTCTGCTTGGCGAGCGGCGGGGAGGGGACAGGGGGTTTTCGCGGTGGGATGCGCTTAGCCGGGCTATTGTCAGGTTGGTGAGGGTACTGGGGGTCTCATTCTAAATCCCTAACATCGTTTGTCCTAATGTAATGTTTGTCCTAAAGATCGATTGTCCAAACACTTTTAATCTCGGAAACCGTGAATTTTTCAGGAACTTTGAAGTGATTATCCTCTAGAACTCTATAGGTTAGGTTAGTTTTATAAAAATCCAGAACAATTAATAGATTTTAAATAAAAAGAGTTAGGACAAACATTACTGGCCGGGTACTGGTACTCACTCTCGGGCACAGGCTTCTGCTTGGCGAGCGGGTGCCGCCTCAGCTCGGGGTCGAGCGCGACCACGTCGGTGCTGCGCGAGCGCGCGATGCCGGCGAACGGCGCGCGGCGCGGCGGCGGCAAAGGGGCCCCGCGGAGGGACGCGCGCAGCTGCGGCTGGGACTGCGAGTGGGCGCGGGGCAGGTCTTCACCAGTCCAGTTTACGCTGCAAAAGCAGACAGTTATTATTCGGCCGAACTATCAGTAATAAATGGGCGATGTAGCGAGCTCGATGAAAAGCGCGATGGGCTGAAGGCCAGGCCACCTGCGGCCATATTATACAATTGGGGATGTCTATTTTATTGCAATGTATAGTAAATGGGCGATGTAGCGAGCTCGATGAAAAGCGCGATGGGCTGAAGGCCAGGCCACCTGCGGCCATATTATACAATTGGGGATGTCTATTTTATTGCAATGTATAGTAAATGGGCGATGTAGCGAGCTCGATGAAAAGCGCGATGGGCTGAAGGCCAGGCCACCTGCGGCCATATTATACAATTGGGGATGTCTATTTTATTGCAATGTATAGTAAATGGGCGATGTAGCGAGCTCGATGAAAAGCGCGATGGGCTGAAGGCCAGGCCACCTGCGGCCATATTATACAATTGGGGATGTCTATTTTATTGCAATGTATAGTAAATGGGCGATGTAGCGAGCTCGATGAAAAGCGCGATGGGCTGAAGGCCAGGCCACCCGCGGCCATATTATACAATTGGGGATGTCTATTTTATTGCAATGTATAGTAAATGGGCGATGTAGCGAGCTCGATGAAAAGCGCGATGGGCTGAAGGCCAGGCCACCCGCGGCCATATTATACAATTGGGGATGTCTATTTTATTGCAATGTATAGTAAATGGGCGATGTAGCGAGCTCGATGAAAAGCGCGATGGGCTGAAGGCCAGGCCACCTGCGGCCATATTATACAATTGGGGATGTCTATTTTATTGCAATGTATAGTAAATGGGCGATGTAGCGAGCTCAATGAAAAGCGCGATGGGCTGAAGGCCAGGCCACCCGCGGCCATATTATACAATTGGGGATGTCTATTTTATTGCAATGTATAGTAAATGGGCGATGTAGCGAGCTCGATGAAAAGCGCGATGGGCTGAAGGCCAGGCCACCCGCGGCCATATTATACAATTGGGGATGTCTATTTTATTGCAATGTATAGTAAATCGAAAACCATTTCGAGATAAATGCTTTTTAACTCGTTTCCTGTACTTTAATTTTAATACTATGTAATGAATTTATTACGTAACAAATAAGCGATGACCTTCATTTGACATTGGTGTAAATTGCGTGACTGGTCCAAGTCGTACTTTATTCTTTGTGGTTAGAATTCTTCAAAATTTACGCGTGGATTATAACTACGGAGTTTGATTTGGACCCGCTGCCTGACATCTAGCACTTTGACAGCGCCAGTAAAGTGACACTAGTTACAGTGTACCACTACGCAAAAAATAATTAAAGCGTACGCATTTAGTTATATTTAGAAATTTGGCAGTGGGAGCCCTCAATTATAATCTGACGTCATCAACCAGAATAGTTTAAATAATTAATTTTGAAAAAGTAGTGAACTAAATGACAAAATATTGAAATTAGTTTTTTATTCTTTAGACTTTTCTATACAAAAAAAAATATATAAACCACTGGTAATTTTTTTTAGACATTCCCAATTATGTCGAAGGGGTGGTGACGTGCAGCGAGTGCAGGCGCACTTTCACTGCTAAGACAGGGTACATCAGTCACCAGAGAGCACATCACATCAACGACGCTCTTATTTTTAGGAAGTAGTCGCCGTAGCCGAACACGGCTGGAAGAAGATTATTATTTATTATTATTAATAAATGGGCATTATTTTTCCATATTTGGGTAGTTCTACTAGCGTTTAAACTGCTATCAGTCTCCTATCGCATATACGTAAAGAAATAAGCTACAGTTGGCGTGAAATTGCAACAAATTGAAATGATACAACAAGCACGCTGTATCGTTATATAAAAGCCTTCCGCTAGGTGTAGCCCATGTCTTTAATATTTGCGACAGAAAACTGATACGGCTGAAACGCTAGTAGAACTACCCATGAGTAAGTAAATTGGGTCTCTATGGTTTCACATAATTTAGCATTCTTCGTAATCAAGGTTAGTCATAAAGTGATTTAAGTATTTCTGGAACGGTTTTTTTTTCGGAATTGCTATAAATTGCTATCGGAATATTAAAAAATCCTGAAATAAATTGTGTATGACATTTTATCTCAAGCATGTCCTTAGCCCATACTTCCCGACCTTCTCATCCCTTCGTTGCATGTTACCGCCCTCATCGATAACACGTACTGTCGGTATAGTATTACACTACCGGTAAACTGGGGTTATTTTAGGAAATTTTGGGGCTACTTTGATAGATTTAAAATGGTTATAAAAACACAAATATTCATAGCTCGATTGGGCAAATGACGTAAAAAGTTAGGTAATTTATCAAGTTATTTCACTGCCACAGATGGTCTAAAAAAATAAGGACACGGCGTAATAACTGTTTTCCAAAGTAGCCCCTGCATTTTACGGTACTCACTTGTCACCGCCGAGCACGAAGTGTACGGGGTCGCGTCTCGCGTCGGGACTCTTGCGCAGATCGTTCATCGACGACTTGACGCGCAGCTCGTCGTTGAGCGACGGCTTGACACGCAGGTCGTCGGTCAATCTCTTGTCGTCGATGCGTCGCTCGCGAGCCTCTTGGGCTAAACGCTCTTCTAGTTGTAACCTGGTTTGGATTGAAAAATATTGCTATAACCGCTTTCCAGGGATAGTGCATATAACGCCCACATAAATCTATACAAATATTCGACCTTGCTCCCTTTACAATATGGTAGAAAACCAATTGAATTTGTTCAAAATATGCTTGGCTTTTGGTAAACATTCGTAAACAATATAACACAATCGACAACATTTCATATTTCTAAGACTATAATTTGATTCGTTCTCTGTATTCTGTTTGGAAAGAGAAAGACGCTGATAGTTTTAAATTTTCACTAGTATTATTAATTAATTTGTTACAATTTTTTAAAGATGTGCTTATTCTAAAAGAGCGTAACGATAGAATAGATCCATTACTTTTGTCTAGTCTCTATTAAAAAAAAGTGATGACGTAAATTTGACGTTAAGGTTGTTATCAAATTTAAAATTGTGACAGCTCTTTTTTCTAGTGAAAAGGGTAAAGGAAACATACCTATTCTATGGAAGTATTTGTAAGTACATATATGTTTTAAAATTTGTTGTATTTTTTTAAATATGGAGAAATAAATTATAGTAAATATTTTTCCGTGTTCAGGAAGCGAAACTCTTTCGATCCCTGCAGTAATTTTCAGGTGTTAAAAAAATTGAAAGGTTGTCTATTATTAATTTTGAATTAGCGTATCTAAAGAGACGGGGCCTGGAAAAGGGTTAACAACATAATCATCACAAGTTAAGTATGAAGTATCTTTTTCTATTTATTTTTTTATTTTCTTCAACTTCATTTTTTTATTACTTTTACGGTCATCCCGTGAAACCATATATTTATTATACCATATATATATTTAAATATATGGTTTCACGGGATGACCGTAAAAGTAATAAAAAAATGAAGTTGAAGAAAATAAAAAAATAAATAGAAAAAGATACTTCATACTTAACTTGTAAAAGTTGGCCTAGTAGCGCCATCTCTTGGTCCAGGTGAGCGGGTAGCTCCGAAGGAGTGTTGAAGTCTCTCGGTAGAGGGCATAACATAGATGCGCTTTATCACTGCCTAAATGTGATTATAACAGACTGAAGTGTACGATGTATGGGAAAGATTCGTCGCTAACTTCTAGACCAGTGATGGTGTAGGGGTAAGCACGCAGCACGGAACGCTGAGGACCTGGGTTCGATTCCCAGCATTGGTCTTTTTTCTGGGGTTTTTTCTGTGCATCTATGTTTCAGTTTGTATTTAGTTTGAAAAACATAATCATCATTTCAGCCGTAGGCCGCAGGTTCACGGTGGATGCGAGTCGCGTCCAACCGTAATGAACGTTTTTTTTGGGTTATGTCTATTATTAACAACCGCTTTAGCCTAGTTGGTAGTGACCCTGCCTACGAAGCAAGAGGTCCTGGGTTCAAATCCCGGTAAGGGCATTTATTTGTGTGATGAGCGCGAATATTTGTTCCTGAGTTATGGATGTTTTCTATGTATTTAAGTATTTATTTATCTATAGTATAAGTATGTTTGTTTATCGTCGTCTAGTACCAATAGTACAAGCTTTGCTTAGTTTGGGACTAGGTCGATTTGTGTAAGATTGTCCCCTAATATTTTTTATTTTTTTATTTTTTTTATTAGACCTTTCTTTAATAATAATAATAATAATAATCAACAGCATCCTAAAGCCGTTGTTATACTGGACGCGCAGGGCACTGAACGCCTTTTTTGTACAATTCGTCCACAGGCTGCACTTGTAAAAGGTCTGACAAAACGCCTTAAACAGGGTTATTTTGATACACCCGTCACACCGCGCAAACCTCCGAGCCAACATATTACAGCGTACGGCCAGTGCCCTGCGGTCCCTTTCTATGTCTGCATCATCCTGGAGATTATCGGTAACCTTTGTGGTTTCAATACTTTTAATACAGGCCAAAAGTTACCCTTCATTGGGTCAAAGTACCCCGACCTTTATGGATGCCGAGGTGGCTTAGTGGTTTGACGCAGACTGAAGCAAAGGGTCGAATCCGAGCCCGCACCTATGAGTTTTTCGGAATTTATGTGCGAAATTATATTTGAAATTTACCATGAGCACGTAAAGAAAAACATCGTGAGGAAACCTGTACACACCCGAGAACAATTCAATGGTGCAGATTTAAAAGCGAAAAAGTTTTCCGGGTGCGCCGGTGGGATACGAACCCACGTCTCCTGGGTATGCGCCCCAACACAGGTCGGTTGGGAGCGACGTGGTTCAATTGGTAGAACACCTGTCTTGGGGTTCGAATCCCACCGGCGCACCCGGAAAACTTTTTCGCTTTTAAATCTTAGTTTCGGTGAGCAGACGTAACTGCTAATAAAAATAAATAATAATTCAATGGTGCGTGTGAAGTTCCCAATTCCCAGTGGCCCCGTGTGGGAGGTACGGCCCGAGGCCTTACATTCAGAGAGGATGCCTGTGCCTGTCTTTTGACTGGGATGATGATGACCTCGACCTTAGCCCGTGGAGTGTCTCCATAGACACTGTTTGTCCTTCAACTTTTTGTGCCGGTCACTACACTACCACCATCACCACCAACACAAAAAGGCGAGTGACAAATGGACGCCACGGACTCTTCACGGGTTAAGATATGTATATATCAATAGTCAAGGGAAGCTGTTTAACTTGTCATGTTTATATGAGGTCCCATGGTAATATGAAAAATCTTCCCAACCGTTCCGTTCCGTTCTTTTACCTGGCTTCAGCCAATCGCAAGTCCAATGGGTAGTGCGGTGCGTCAGCCTCGCTCCCCGATGAATCCTCTCGCCAGCCAAAATTGTCCGTAACTGCAAAGCCAACATTCATTTAATTACAAACATGGCTTAAAAACACAACACATCGATACACAAACTATAATAACGGCTGGAAATCACTAGGGATATGTATAATCTTTATTGTTGTCTTTAAAATACGAAAATTCACAAGATTATGAATTCAACTTTTACGCTTCATTATTTTAACATTGACGTACAAAAATGATAACTAAACTAACAGATATACTCAAAAGCATGTATGAAATATATCTCGCAGGACACGGTCACATGCAAACGTAGGTATATAAAGCAAATAAGCTTTCACAGGCGAAACAAGCAAATTCCAAATAGCTTACCTTCTCTATAACGACATAACTCATGATTAGGGATTTTGGGACATAAATTAAATAGAAATCTGCATCTGATTATGACATAAATTAACGGACAAATTACAATAGAGTCTATTGACTAGCGTATTTGACACTATCAATTAATAGACAAACTTTTTATGAGATATAAAAAACCCGATTCGTCATAGATTTAGTGCGGTAATGCTGAACTGTGATGTCAATTTCACAGCTAATCAAAATCTAATTATTAGAGCTAAGTCTTGCATTGATTGTTTAATAGTGTCAGATACTCCTTATACAAATAGCTATAGGGCATTTCTATTTTTCGTTGTAAGTACCCAAAATTAAGAATTGTTAACAGGGATTTAAAATTAGTCCGTTTGGTTACGCACTTTTTCAAGCCTTTACAATAAAAAAAAACGTAACAAATCGGACAAGTTTAACAAGAAGTGAAGAATTGTCCGGCTTGTTAAGTTTTTTTATTGTCAAGGCTTGAAAAAGTGCGAAACCAAACGGACAAATTTTAAATCCCTGTTAACAATTTCTTAATTTTGGGTACTTACAACGAAAAATAGAAATGCCCTAATAGATTTCTGTGAGTTTAGGCAGTTTTCTTTGAAGGCCCCATTAACAAATTAATTTGAACGTTCATCATCTTTCTTTCCTATCCATGGTATCACAAAATAAACCTAGCATATTTATTTGCTCGCGGTTGAGTACTTAATACCAAATAAAACGTCTCTGTCAATATTTCTCATCTTTGGACAACTGCTAAATGTACTGAAACATTTGTAAAACAGAATTAAAAGTGAAAAGCTTTTACACAACCACTCGCCGAAATAATCCGTTTTTTATGTGATGCTGATGTCTTTTATATTTTGACACTTGACGGACCGCATTGTAGGTTTCGTTAAGCAAATAGTTCTGAAAATAGTGTCTGAGAACATTACTTTGCCACTATATTAAATGATGTCCTTGCTTATGCTTAACACAGCTTGCCAATACGCGCCGTCAAATGTCAACGTATGTGTTACGCAGTACCAAATTTACGTAAAAAATAGGTAGCCGCGTCTCTGCCCTGATCATGAGTCATGCCGCATTTGCCTCTCCAACTTGACTAAACTCGCAGCCGAAAGTGGGGGTAGTCAAATAAAACAAAATCACAATCGTCAAAAGCTTTCAAACGTGCATTCTAAAAACTCTACTCTTAAAAGAAACGGTCACCTTTATAATGCTATACAATATCGTGCAAACTGATGAAAGTAAGTTTAAATGTATGATCAAAACTGAAATTATAAAATATAACATCCTGACAACAATTAGGTAGTTTTGTTTTTATATCCACGTAAAAAAACCGCTCTTCTGCCGATGTAAAAAAAGGACGAGACGGCTAGCCATAAGACTTAAGCCCATTTTTTTCGTCTTGCTCCCACACATCCAATTATACCAAGAGTTTAATTCAAAGAGCTTAAAATTTTGTAACGAGATCGTGAATTAATTATATTGTCCTATTTTTTTATTTATTTACCTGTGTAACCTAAGTATAAAAAAATAACAGTGCAGTAAGCTTCAAAGCTATTTTAAATCACTTCGGTCTGCGAGCAGGTGGTATAAAACATGCACAAGGAAAGAAAACCCACACCAAAAATTTGTACAGTCATTTCTATACGATAAACTATTTACAATACTTTGGTGACTAAATAACAGTAACATAGCGGAATAATACAATCGGCTTGGTCCTGGCGCGCACTGAATGTCGGACGGACTGGGGCGTGCGAATCAGTGTGGGGGGAGGGGGGATGTGGCTATGCCCCGCCGTTGTTGTTCTCCTAGACGGCCGAGTTACCTCATCAGTAGTTTATTATTACGCTATGAAGTGATATGGAGTGCGAAGCCAGAAAAAGCGGCATAATTGGAACAATCCACTTTTTACAGTGATTAGGTTATTCCAATTTTTCATCACATATGTATTTGAATAGTTCTATGAATGTTTCAACAGCTATCAGCCGATCCTGTCGCCTATATTGCATTTTGTGTGAAATTTTAATAAATTTAAATTGTACCGCAAGCGTCTTTCGTTAAGGGTGGGCATCTCTTCAATATATTCGACAGCATATTGAAAGCGATTGAAACGCTAGTAAAACTACCCATTTTTCCGAATAATCAATCGGGTAGCTTTAAGCTTTTTGCTAACTTCACACCCAGTCCATGAGACAGCAGAGTGGTAGAGGCGTTGTTACGTCTGTGTATTTCATAGTATGATTTGTAAGGGTTGACACATTCCATGTTTTTGCCTCGAGACAGTCCGAATCGAGAGTTTGTGGAGTTTTTGACATGTGCCATAAACGCAGTATTGCGTTCAAGTGACAGCGGCAAAGTTCATATACGCTTTGCAAGTAGTAAATGTTCATCAACAGTATCGATGAAGCTATATTTTTTAAAATATAATTGAAGCAGTAAATGCGTTAATACAAAGGAAAACTACAGACGTAATGCACGCCGTCACCACCAGCCTTTTTGGAATTAAGTGAAGTGTCGATGCATACATTTTTGTGTGAATTTATAGTACTGAGAATGTGTAATGTGTAGTAGTGTATCATACGTATTAACTAAACTCAGATAGTTTTAGGTATGTATGTGTAACTGTTTATTGAGATCTGGGGAACGTGTTGGATGATGATAGACATTATGAGTACCGTAACGTCGGGTTACTTTGACCATTGGTATAGATTCGGTCTAGAGTCCGTATTGTCTGATCATTAGATCAATACGGCCTCTGGTGAAAGCATTATGTCTCGGCCACGACATCGCACGACCGGCGGTAGCGGCGAGCGTTTTCTCCGTTCATTGCGCGGCCAAGACGCTCGCCGCACAGTGATTATCTAGCGGTACACGCAATGAACTGATAAGACGCACGCCGCTGCCGCCGGTTCCCGCCCGGCCACGACTTCGCGCGTTTGGCGGCGCGGCAAGCGTTTTATCAGTTCATTGCGTGTGCCGCCAGGTAATCACTATACGGCGAGCGTCTCGGCCGCGCAATGAACACAGAAAACGCTCGCCGCGCCGCCAAACGCGCGAAGTCGTGGCCGGGCGGTAGTTAGACTCTAATGCAATCTGAATCATAATCTTCTTCACCACTACTTTCTGTCACACAATACAGGATGGAGTAGACACATTGCCATATGTTTGGTTTTACCTGACTACCCACGTTTTTATAAGACCCTTCTACATTTGTTTTTTCTTCAAAGTTACCCTACCCTCTATCTGGTCAAAGTGCCCCGATGGGACTCTATGGTTTCACATAGGTACTTAATTTAACAATTCATAATGTATCATTCTTCATAATCAACGTTAGTCATAAAATGATTTATGAAACCGTTTTTTTTTCGGCATTGTTATAAAACAAACCTAACCTATTGCATTCTATAAGATGGCATTTAAAACAATCCTGAAAAAAATCCTTTTTAGAAATTTATCACTGTACGACTGACGTTGATTATGAAGAATGATACATTATGTTATGACTTATTCAATTATGGGATACCAAAGGATCTCTACCCTGATACTTGAGGCATGACACCTTAAGAAATTACGTGTGCCGTGTTTCTTATTAAAATCTGACTGTACAGAAGTAATCTAACATGTCTTCGCCAATGTATACCCATTTCATACATGCTTTTAGGTAATCTATCGTACAGAAGATCAACAGCCTGAAAGCTTCCTATCGATTGTGATATAACATCAATATTTTTCAAAAATACATTTATTTGATTATATAAAATCTAAACATCATGAAATATTAATTGAAAACACGTTAAAATTAATATTAATTAAATAGATTCAAATGTCAGGTTCATAAAATAAGAAAAAAAAACAGCATCAGATCTAGGAACTGGGAAAGCTTAGCCTTTTCTTAATTTACTGATAAATGGTATAAAAAATATAAACATGACCCTACCGGCTTTGCCGCTGTAGGGTAGACACTAGAAAATTGGGGCTTATCTTAACAAATGTTAGTTGTAATTTTGGCATTTCACAATTCGAAGCAGAATGTTTTCGTATTATCATTCTATCACTTGCTTTAGTGCTAAATCACATCGTTATTACTCAATCCCAAATGTGTGAAACATTTTTTTTTTCAAAATACTTCGAATTGCACAATGCTACATAAAATGGGCCCCTGAGCATATCAAATTTATTTACTTTTCTTAAACACCTAACTACTCTTATTGTACGTAACTCAGTAACTCTTCATTTTAGTATTTAGAAAAACTGAACAATAGTCAAAAGGCTGCTTTGAAGTAAATCTTGACGTACCCAACTATGAAGTTTTTGAATATTGCCAATGTGAACCATAGGAACATAAATGCTATAGGTATCGCCAACGAGAGTTGAGGTCACGCACACAACAACATGTCATGTAATGACAGCGGGATTTTGACATTTATTCGTACCGATAGCAAGTTCAACAGACTCGACAGTGAATTACAATATTGACTAAAAATAACTTCAACCTATTTATTTAGGAAAATACATTTAGTTTAAACAAAATAGAAAATTAAATATTTTGATCTATTTAATTTAAATCAGATAAGCATATTTTTCGCTATTTATAAAATACCGATTTTTTGTTACAAATATATTTTATCAGTTTCATAACGTTTTATTTCAAAAATAGGTTATATGAAAAAATTAAAAAAATATAATATGAATAGTACCTATTGCGTACGTAGTTAGTTCATCATAAGATCATTTAACAGACGGGTCACATTGTCAATATTGAGAAATTACATAGGGCCCGGCGCCCATTATCAGCATCGGCACGGCTGAGGATTTTTGATGCGAAATAACAATATACATTAACATCATGGCAATAAAGTACAAATTTCCATGATATCTGGTCGTAGTAACAAAAATACCGCTTCTGTATGCTTGAGAATGCTTCGGGATACTTCGGCATACTTCGGTACGCCGCCGCCGGCGCCGAGGCGACACTCGGGGATAGCTTGCCCTGCGAGCGTGCATGGACGCCTCGACATCCCTAAGGACGTTGCAGCATGCCAAGGCATAGTTTCCGACAGTTTGCGCTTGCATGTAGGGATGGCGAAGGATCCTTTTCCTTTCCAATACCGATAATGGGCACCGGGCCTAGTTGTGCAAGGACTTCCTTCATAACAGCCTTTAAAAACTGTCTGAGATTTAAGTACAAGACGTTAAGAATGTCCTAAAAACACGCTTTGAGCACTTACTACTGCTAAAATAAAGCTACTTTATTTTATAGTTATTTTTTCAAGTTTAAATAATTATCACATAGCCTTAGTACGATTATATAACTTTACGTCTAATAGCTTGTCTTTAGAAAATTGGTAGATAATACTTAATTAAATAGGTATATCAAAAAAAAAATGGCATATAAATATAGTCTTTATCTTCAGCACGGCTCGTTGAATCTGTCGTAGTTTAATTCCATAATTTAGTTTATTCTTTTAAACTTTTGCATACAAATGAAAGAGACAATTACCTATCTATGTAAATAAAAATCAACTATCGAAATAATAATTAAAATATATACGCAAGAGCATCACTATAGAACGGCTACAACATATTTAATATTCTTTTTTCTTGTGTGTTGTAACTGCCAAGACAAAGATTCGTATGAAAAATAATGTTTAAAAAAATAGCACACCCATACGACAGGACAAATTCCTAAAATAATAAAATTAGTCCGTCAATCGTTCGGATAATGTGAAAACGCTCTAGGAGTGCTGTAAAATTAATGCTACGAGGAATCTCCGGGTATAGGTGTAGGTATGTTAAGCAGACTACAAAAATAGCGACAAATTAAACTAGTCGTAGCCGTATTATTAAACCGCTTAAAGTGTATTGAAAGACCTATCACTTTGACGTATGTATAAGTTGTAATTGGCAGCTCCAGTCTCAATCTCATCACATCACGGTCTAATAATAATAACGACATCTATACTAAATGCTGCCTGTACAGTTGAGGTCAAAAATATCTTTGCACTTTATTACCTTGTCACTTTATGCCTTCCGACAATTTTGTGCGAAAGTTCAAGTGCGAAATGACAGCGACAAGGCAGTAGATTGTAAACATATCTCTAACCTGGATTTTACAACTACTACTGAAAACAATAATAAAAATTCCTATAAATTAAGAACTAACTGAGCGTGCACTTTAAATCGGGTAAAAGGCAGTTTATTGCCCTAACAAATGGAGAGTTTAAGATAATGTTAGATAGGGCAAATCGGGCCACCTCATACTAAAAATTAACTCTATTCACCCGTAATAGAATTTATTTTTAGTATGAGGTGTTAATTACTGGCCACCCTTCAATAACTAGCCACGTTATACTAAATTGAATTCTGTTTGTAGGGAAACAGAGTTCATTTTCAGTATGAGGGAGCCAGTTATTGGCGATTTACCCTACTTGATTCAGTAAATTAATATGAATTAAATTCTGATAGTTTCGTAATAACTAGTGCCTCAGAAATATCGTTAAACATTCCACTTAAGCTATGGGATATACTAACATTACATTATTTCGTGTATTGCATAATTTATTGCTATGACGTTTCTTTAAATTCTAAACTATTAAAAGAAATAAATAATAGATCATTCCAAAGGAAATGGTGCTATAGTTATTCCCCGATTCGGATGCGACAATAATATAATTTTACTGTACAGGCTATATTAAAAAAACCTATGAAATTCAGGTTTCAGATTCAATCCATTAAGTACTTATATTTTAGCTGCAATCTTAGGTGGTTTGATTAAAGTAGCCAATACACTACGAAATATATAAATAAAAAACAAGTGTAAGTATGTTAGTTTATAGTAATATTTACAAACATAGTTTTAATTCAAGGAGCTTTGTCTTTTAAGTTTTTCTATACATTTGTAGACTAATTAGCAAAATGGTCACACAAAAATCAAAAAAAATCTCACATTTAAGATTGTTTGTTGTCAAATAATTCGTTCAGGATTACAATCAAGAATGTTGCTAAGGTAGCAAAGATATCATAAAAAGGTGTGGAAATGTCCTTGAATTTTAATTGATCGAATTTAGCATCTCAGTATAGACTTCTTGATTGTACTGCATGAATGAACCAGACAAAATATAAATTCTTCACAGTTGTTGCATCTCACAATCGCGGTTGGTTTTTATTTGTGTGTTGCCAGAAGTCTATAGCGGGACATTTTTGAGCTTTAACAATACAATACGAGGGGCGTTCAATATAAAGTGAGAATGAGATGCAAACTCTTTTAATATTACGAAATTAAATACTGGCCGGTAAAGCTAATCTATCTAGCTGATTGCTATGAAAAAAAAAACTAACTGTCTTTTGTTTAAAAAAATATACGGTAATTTCTTTGCAATGCTATTGAGTACGTTAGCGAAAATGGAGAATATTGAACTGCGCGCCGTTATCAAATACTTGTGTTTGAAAAATTTTTCTACGGACCAAGTCAATTTGGATTTGCGGGACACTTAAGAGTCTAATGCTCCTCCGTATTCGACAGTCGCACGTTGGTGCGCCGAATTTAGACGTGAAAAAACATCGACAATGGACGACCCCCGCTCCGGACGCCCTACTACAGCAGTAACTGAAGAAATTGTGAAAAAAGTCGAAAACTCAGTTTTGGCGGATCGTCGTGTCACGGTTCGTTTTATTGCTGAAAATGTAAAGATTTCAACGGGGAGCGTGCATAATATTTTACATGAACGCTTGGGTATGAAAAAGGTATCAGCGCGTTGGGTACCAAGAATGCTTACTGACACGCAAAAACAAACTAGACTAGAGATTTGTCAAGAAGCTTTGAACCTGATGCAGCAAGACCGGGAACTTTTTTTGGCGCGATTTATAACAATGGACGAAACATGGCTCCATCATTACGACCCAGAAACGAAACTGCAGTCTATGACATGGAAAAGGCCATCTTCTCCAACTCCGAAGAAATTCAAGGTGAGCCCATCTGCCGGTAAGGTCATGGGCTCTGTTTTTTGGGATGGTAAAGGGGTATTAATGATTGAGTATCTCGAGCATGGAGCCACTATTACGGGCACATTATACGCCAAACAAATAGCAACATTGCGCAATGAGATCCGCGAAAAACGGCGAGGTAAACTCTCGAAAGTTGTGCTATTCCACCAGGACAATGCCCCGGTACACAAGTCCGCCGTTGCAATGGCTGCAATTCGTGATGCTGGGTTCGATATCCTTAAGCATCCTCCGTATTCACCAGATCTCGCTCCCAGTGATTTCTACCTATTTCCGAGATTGAAACAATACCTGAGAGGCCAGAAATTTGAAGACGACGACGCGGTAGTCGCTGCTGTACAAGATTTTTTAAGTACTCAAGATGAGACCGTTTTTAAAAATGGAATTTTAAGTTTAGAAAAAAGATATACCAAGGGTATTATGCTAAAAGGTGACTATGTCGAAAAATAAAATGACATTTAGTAAAAGTTGTTTATAACATACTCATTCTCACTTTTTATTGAACGCCCCTAGTAAAGAATCTGCGTAAAATTTTACTCACACGCAATGCCTGTAGAGCGTGAAGCAAAGGGGAAATTTCAATCTGTCGAGGTGAATAATGCTGCCATCGCAAAAAAAATAGAGTCACGCTTTTAGATTTCAAGACCTGGCAACACTTTTAGCGCAATATGATTCACGCAAGCAGCATGGGCAAATACGTCTCAACAAAAACAAAGGCGATTGGCCTCGGTGAGTTGCAACAACTATCAAAAGAGTATATACTATCGGAAATATATGTGCACCTATGATGTCGTAGGATAAAAAACCCAGTGCTCAGCCTTTTAACAATATCGTCCAGTAGTCAGCCTCTGCATATCCTTTGTGCGAGTTGGAAAAGCACGAGAATATCTTTCGTACTCTTCGCACTCAACAGCCTGCCTGACTACCGGGTATTTTGCCCTATAGAGATTATGAGAGTCAGTAAATGAGTCGGTTTCAAAAAAAAATGTACATAGTTAAGGGCTTAATAAAAACAAAATGACGATTGCTGCCTTTGTGCGACGAAAGTTAGTCATACTAACTATATGAGTAACTTTCGTTACACAAAGGAATCAAATAAGTTTTAATTAGACGACCGGATAGTGCAATGGTTAGAGAACCTGACTAAAGAAGCTTGAGGTCCCGGGTTCGATTCCCGTGTCGGGGCAGATATTTGTATGAAAAATACGAATGTTTGTTCTCGGGTCTTGGGTGTTTAATATAAGTATCATCTATATAAGTACCCATAACACAAGCTTTCCCTAGCTTACTTTAGGACTAGGTCAATTGGTGTGAATTGTCCCGTGATATTTATTTATTTATTTTATGCTATGAAATATTCCTTAATTTGTTCCTTATAATAGGCCGCGAAGTATCGCGGGTTTGATTCCCGGTCGGGGCAGGTATTTGTGTGAAAAATGCGAATATCTGTGCTCGAGTCTTGGATGCTTAATATGTATTTAAGTAATTTATTGAATCAGGCGTTACTTTGCGGAGGTCCATATTAATGAACTAAAACAATTACTTTGCTCACCCGCGACCTTACAATAGTTACGTTTATGCAAGAAATGTGCGTTCATGCAGTCAACTGCATGAACGCACATTTCTTGCATAAACGTAACTATTGTAAGGTCGCGGGTGAGCAAAGTAATTGTTTTAGTTCATGTATTTAAGTATGTATTTATCTATATAAGTATGTTTATCCGTTGTCTAGTATAAGCTTTGCTTAGTTCGGGATTAAGTCAATTGGTGTCAACCGTCCCATGATTTTTTATTTTTTATTTTTTTTAATCCGTAAATTGTGTACAAATTTCTTGAAAATGACTCAAATACGGGGCGGGTCACAAGGCAGGGCAGATATACCGAGGAGCACAGACATTTCCGAGATGCAACTGGCTACTCTACGGTCTATTCGGCGTGGTCGTGGAAGAGCGAGCGTGCGTCCACGTCCTCAATCTTACCTGAGCCGCAGATCGACGCGTCGTCGCCCAAACTGAGGTCATCCTGGGAACTGCTCATGCGGACTGCAAGAAAAAACAAGTATGAGTAATTTAAAACTAATTTAATATATGGGCATTTTCAGAAAAGTGTACCCTGTACTTTTTTGAAAAACCTAATAAATTTTGGGTTATTTCTACTCAGAATCACAAGCACTATCGATTTAAGCAATAAAAAAGTGTCCCACTTTTAATTGGGGATGTCTAATTTTTTGCAATGTACCATTTCGAGATAAATGATGAGATAAATGCTTTTTAACTCGTTTTCTGTAGTTATTTAATTTTAATATTATGTAATGAATTTATTATATAATAAATAAGCAATGACCTTCATTTGACATTGGTGTAAATTGCGTGACCGGTTCAAGTCGTACTTTATTCTGTGTGGTTAGAATTCTTCACAATTTACGCGTGGATTATACTACGGAGTTTGATTTGGACCCGCTGTCTGACATCTAGCACTTTGACAGTGCCAGTAAAGTGACACAGTGTATAGTGTACCACTACGCAAAAAATAATTAAAGGGGTTGCCTTATCGTCTAGATAGATTTAGAAATTTGGCATTGTGGGAGCCTTCAATTATAATCTGACGTCATCAACTAAAATAGTTTCAATAATTAATTTTGAAAAAAGTAGAGAATTAAATGACAAAACATTGAAATTAGATTCTTATAATTGACTTTTCTATACAAAAAAAATATAAAAAACACTGGTAATTTTTTTTAGACATTCCCAATTGTCAGTTTTGTGACGCAGTTAACCATACATGTTGTATGGACCGTCACAAAACTGACTAATAAATTTTTTATGGTAAATTAAGGATAATTAAGGCAAAACGGGTCCGTACATTTTTTTCTGAAAACACCCATATACGCGTACGCAGTGTTCCGTAACTTGTACGATAAATTCAAGGGGGAGGTGCAAGAAACTTACCAAACATGGAAAAATTACCTCACAAGGAAAGGTAATTTTTGATATATATTAGAGAGTAGTCTAAAATAACAGACACATATTTTTTTGAGTCGCTCAAACTCAACCTACTCAAAAGTACTGAAAACTGACTAAGCCCTCTAACAACTAAAAAAAATTGCAAATTGCCAGTTATTACTGATTTGATTATATGTTTGAGATGAAAAAATAATGAGCACGTGTTTTTTTATTTCGGATTGAACTCATATTTTCCTAACTGAGCGCACGCTTAATAAAAAACTGACTCAATTTGAATTATTTTAATTTCAAAACTAAACCTTATTTTATCTACATAAAGTATATTTTTGAAATGAGAATAATTGGAATTAAGTCAGTTTTTTTATCAAGCGTGGGAGTAATGTCTATGTGGTGTTTAAGTTTTTGACATACCCCTTGTTCCGGGCCGTCCGTTAGCATTTCTGTACAGGGTGCTCTCTAGGAACTGCAAACCGTTGTTGTTTATGATGTTGAAGCCGCAGAGGCGCTCGATCTGTTTCCACCTGTGCATTCTTTCCTGCAACACAATAAGTGTCAGTTTTAATCACACATTGACAATAGAAACGCTAAGAGCACAAAAGGTCTATGATAAACTCTTTGATCAATTATAACTGTAGATCCACAGTCGCGCGCCCGAAAATGTCCGAGCCAAATGAGCGCCACTTTGATAAAAGTGGCCTTCTTTTTTCTCAGTACGTTGCGTGAAATTGTCAAGTTTAGCTGTCAAGTGTCAACCGAAATTCGACTGTAATGATGTAAAGACTAGGTTCAAATTTCTGTGTAGGTGATGATTTTAATTGTTATGCAAACAAATAAAAAAGTTCGGACATTCTTTGAAGGGGATTTTGTTCGGCAATGTGTATCTTCAGTTATAATTGATCAAAGGATAAACTGTTTTTTTTTTCAAATTACTATACTGCGACTAGTCACTCAGAGGGCGATGGAGAGGGCTATGCACGGAGTTTCTCTGCGGGATCGCAGTAGAAATGATGAAATCCGCGCAAGAACTAAAGTCACCGACATAGCTCGAAGAATCGCTAGACTTAAGTGGCAGTGGGCAGGGCTCATCGCTCGTAGAACTGATGGCCAATGAGGCAAAAAGTTTCTCGAGTGGCGTCCACAGACCGGAAGACACAGTGTAGTAGTGGTTAAGGTTGCGGGATCGCGTTGGATGCGGATGGCACTGGACCGATCTGTTTGGCAAGCCTTAGTGGGAGGCCTATGTTCAACAGTGGACGTCTTTCGGCTGAAATGATGATGATGATGATACTGAGACTAGAAGTAGAAAACATTGTAAAATCAGAAAGTACGGCTTTGAGAGAATCAAACTCAGTTCCACAGCTCCGATGTTTATGATGCGAACTGTACTTAAATTAGAATAAATTAACTGAAACAATTTTTCACGGGTGAGTAAACTTTACTCACCCGCGACCTTATGATACACTGTACAACCCATGAACCTACACACAAATCATGCAAACCCTATCACCACCACCAAAATACATAGTGTAATAAGTAGAGGTGGAGGAACTGCATGAACACACTTTTCTTGCATAAACGTAGCTATCAAAAGCTCGCGGGTGAGCAAAGTAAATTAAAATAGAAAAAAAATAATAATGATGAATTAAATGATGATGTGAATTACCATTCCATTTCTCCCCAAACCACCCTATTGTGACGTCATTGCGACAACATAATATCACATTACATTACCTAATGCTCTAAATATCTACTATGTTTTGTACTAAAATAGTAAGACAAAAAACTCATTGTATACGAATCCATAATATTAAATGCTAAACCAGAGCAGGCGTCGGAAAACCGCGGCTTGCTTGGATTTTTATTTTTTAATTAATTAATTATTTAAATTAGAATACTTTGACATAAACAAACAAACATTGAAAGTAAAAAAAGTTTGTAAAGCATTCCGTCGTAATATAACTAGAGCATATACTTGAAGTAGTATCATCAAACAGGTAAATAACCCTACGGACATATTATTCGTATCCTATTATACCACTTTAAGGCACTTTATGTAGATGACATCTTTTTTTGTGAAGCCGTTGAGGAAACGATTAAATAAACATTTCGTGTCAAGGCCAAAATCGAATTAGCGACGAGCCAAATACAGAAAACTAAGCAGCAGCAGTTTTAAGAATACATAATTAACATTCGATGCTGGAATTACCATGTTACACAAATGTGTTAAAAAGCCGTGGTGGCCTAGAGGTTTGAGCCTTTTAAGTAGAGGGCCGTGGGTTCGAAGTTCGAGCCCGAGCTCGAAACTAAGTTTTTCGGAATTAACGTTCGAAATTACATCTGAAATTTACCATGAAAGAATTTACGGTGAAGGAAAACATTATGAGGAAACCTGCACCCACCTACGACGAAATTCTATGATTTGTGTGAAGTTCCCAATTCTATTTTGAATAGCATCTCGTAGAACAGTTCTGCAGCCGTGTGTATTTAAAAGCTTTCGCATAGTGTTCATTTTACAATACAATGCAATATTTTAGAGACTACTGGGTGATGACTAATTTTTTTTATAAACAGCTGTCAACTATCTTTCCGCTATTCCACGCTAGGTGGCAGCACATCGTATGCAATTTTCAATTAGACTCCTGTAAAAATCGACTTTCAACGATATTCGATACGATAACGATCCCGTATTACTGACTTATTAGTTTAGTGTGGTTTTAGTGTACCTGTAGTTCCTGCGTGACCTCGTTGAGCGCGGTGCGGGCTTCGACGATGGATCGGTCGACGTCGTCTATCGACTTGCCGTGTGTCGACACAAACGCGCCGACAAGACTCGACCGTTTCTTTCGAAGTTTCTCGCACTGCAAACATTTAATAAGAAAAGTTAAAGCTTTCAATATTTGTGTTTTAAATAAATAAATAAAATAAAATAAATATTAGGGGACAATCTTACACAAATCGACCTAGTCCCAAGCTAAGCAAGCTTGTACTATGGGTACTAGACGCCGATAAACATACTTATATAGATAAATAAATACTTAAATACATAGAAAACATCCATAACTCAGGAACAAATATTCGTGCTCATCACACAAATAATAATAATAATAATAATAATAATAGTTTATTTCATAAGCCTCTTACAAAGGAAATAAAAGAAAATATAAAATCAAGCATTAACATTATACAAGGCCTGCTATTACCGATACAATTTAATAGTTCCCTGGCCTTCATGCTAGGATACCCTGTGTTATGAAGGACAGTGGTTCGGAGCTCGAGACACTGGTTGTGCTAACCTTAATCTAATGCTGATTTTAAATGAGTTGAGATTTTGTGGTGTGTGTGTGTGTGCGTGTGTGTGTGTGTGTGTGTGTGTGTGTGTGTGTTTGTGTGCGAGAGTGTGTGTGTGTATGCGTATATATGAATCATGTTAGTGGGTGTAATAAAGTACTTGTGTAGTGATAATTATAAAGTTTGATTTAAGTACATTTCAAGTTTCAATTAATACAATGTAAGGTATATAATCATTTTAAGATCTGTTCAGATTTGTCATAGTCTTGTGTTAACAACCATGATTTTAGTTTACTCTTGACTTCATATTTATTCATACTATCAATACCTAGAATCTTGTTGATATTATTGTAAATTCTACAGCCTGAAGAAGCGAGTTGTCTTTTAGCAAAGGTAGTATTGCAAGTTACTGTGGCAAATGCTGATCTCTTCCTTCTCCTGGGCGGAGATTCAATATTCTTCTTAGGAAGAAGGCAGTGTTGACGCAGGACAGGTCAGATTTCAGGAGGAAATAAATGCCCTTACCGGGATTTGAACCCAGGACCTCTTGCTTCGTAGGCAGGGTCACTACCAACTAGGCTAAAGCGGTCGTTGTACCTAAAATGTTATTTTAAATTTGAACGTGTATTAAAGAAATAGTATGTCGTTGCTATCTTACTTCCAAATTCAGCTGCTTGGCAGCCTTGGCACCCACACCGGTAAAGCGTGCCCACTATCATTTAAAAACCAATGTGACACATACCGCGTCTCTGGCTTGTTGCAGTTGCATATCTGCTTGCTGCTTCTTGCGGAGGTAGGACCTGTTCTCAACTTCATGCGTGAGCTGTAGCCACTGCTGGAGCCCCGAGGGCGGCGCCCAACAGCGGTCCTCGAGCTCGCCCTCCGCGCGACGGAGCTCCCCTCTTAACATCTGTGTAACAATAAAACCTAGTTCAATACCATTTTAAATTCCTGCCAGTGTGTTGCCTATCGATAGTATCGCCACGTGTCAATACCTACTATCGATGGTGTTTTAAAAGCAATACATAATTGCAATCCTATATAGATAGTTTTATGTCCAATAGAATTGATAGTATCGACAGTATTGCAAAATTAGCCAATAGGGACCAAAAACAATCGATACTATCGATATGTAGTTTTGTACCATCGATAGTATAGAATTTTCAGTACTATCGATTGTTTTGGTCACTATTAGTACCCATAACACAAGCTTAGTTTAGCTTACTTTGGGACTAGGTCAATTGGTGTGATTAGTCCCGTGATATTTGATTTGATTTGATATTAGCTGATTTTGCAATACTATCGATTCTATTGAACATAGAACTATCGATAGGATTGCCATTATCAATGGTAATAAAGATACTACCAACATGTGGCGATGATATCGATAGTACTATCGATAGGACTATCGATATCCTGAATAGTTTTCCAGGTCAAATATCAATAGTTCTGCGACACTGTCTGCCATTAAAACTGGAGTCTGGCTCAAATCGTCCCAAGCGGTCCCCATTGTTAAGTCATTTTTCTAATTTGGAACGTCAATTTGTTTATACGGACACGTTACTACTACATACAACAGGTCATCTTCTTAAGTTTTTCACCTATAATGTAACATATGTACATACAATCACGCCTCCTTCTCAACAAAGGGCTAGGCAGAGACTATTTGTTTCCACCTGCTACGGTCCTGACATCCATCTTTCGTTTCCACAAGACTCATTAGTCTTTTCATACTCGCTCGCCGGTTAGGAGAGACCAGGAGGAACATTCCATGACCAGATTGGGGATGTCTTGAAGAAAGATCAGCAGGCTTGTTGTCTAACGTTTCTGACGCTTGCCTTCGCAATCACTATCTCTTTCTGTCAAACGGTAGAAAAGGATGACAGAAAGAGATGGTGAAAGCGAAGGCAAGCGCCAAAAGCGACAATACGGCCTCAGGTCAAGAGTATCCGAAACATGTGAGAGAGGAGTATTCATGCTAGTTTATTTTTCGAAATAAAATATTTTCTGAAAGTGACACACGCCCCCGTTTCAAACCCGCAGCATAAGGCTGCGTTTCCACGAGAGATGTGCGAGGATGCGTTGCGAGCGATGTGTTTGTCAAGAACCAATAGAAACACTTCATTCATTTAGGACCTTTTAAATGAAGTGTTTCTATTGGTTCATGACAAACACATCCCTCGCAACGCATCCTCGCACAGCTCCGGTGGATACGCAGCCTTATTGTTGGATTTTGACGACGAAGCGGCCATCCGCTGTCAATATATCTGCTGATTCTTTTAACATCTGCACCTGTTCGATCATTCTATATCTGATAGTTGCTTTATTTGTGAATGAAGATATGTTTCAATAGATACGGAAATTTCAGTGATACTAGCGTCAACAAACCTCAATTTCAGCCTTCAGCTGCGTGACTTCTAGGTCCGAGGAGGCGGAGTTTAAAAGCGGCGTGTCGCCGGCTTCTCTCAGTTTCTTCTCCAAGTTTCTTTTTTCTGTAGTGGCGCTTTCCTAGAAATAAAATAACCAAGTTATTATTATTCATCGACGGTTCACTTCTACTTGATTATACGCTCCGTTTATGTCTAAGTGAAAACCTTTCGTTTTTTTTTTAATTAATCGTAGATAATTATGCCGTACCTACTAAAGCTTACCAGCCACCAGTAGTCTGGTTTCTAAACTGAATGATTTATCTGCGCGAGATTAAATTACACTTTTGTCGAACATCTCTATCCGTTGAAGTTTTTTTGGTGATAGTGCTACCTGTTCCAGCTTCGCTTACTCCAATTTCTTCTGCATGTCATCCAAGAGCCAGTTTAGCGTGAAGCAGTCGCTCCGAATCACGCAGCATTCAATGTACCTGGTAGCGAGAGGTGCGCGAGGCCCGCAGCGCCAAACACGAGACAAGTCAGTCCTTTCAACGACTACGTGAGAGCCCACATGGGTGCGTGCATCTTTCCCTGTGATGTTGATGGTTTTACCTGTTCGAACCTCGCCTTCTCCAGCTCCTTCTGCATGTCATCCAGAGGCAGTTCAGCGCGACGCAGCTGTTCCATATAACGTAGCATCCGCTACGCCTTGTGGTAGGAAGCGCACCCATCTCGCATACCAACGACGCGACGAGCTAGTCATTCCAGCGACTACTTGAAAGCTCTTGATTGCATATGTTTTTTGACATTGATGGTGTTACCTGTTCGAGCCTCGCCTTCTCCAGCTCGTTCTACATGTCATCCAGAGGCAGTTCAGCGCGACGCAGCTGCTACATGTCACACAGAATCCACTGCACCTGGTGGCGGGTGGCACCCCCGGCCCGCATACTAACACCCCGAGAAGCTAGTCCTTCCAGCGACTATTTGAAATCCCTAAATCCCAGCCAAATAACGCAAAGAGCTAGTCTTATCAGCAACTACGTGTGGCATTTGTGTTACCTGTTCGAGCCTCGCCTTCTCCAGCTCCTTCTGCATGTCGTCCAGAGCCAGTTCAGCGCGACGCAGCTGCTCCATGTCACGGAGCATCCGCTGCACCTGGTGGCGCGAGGCGCGCCCGGCCCGCAGCGCCGCCCAGCCGCCAGCGACGGCGCCGAGCATCAACGACGCGAGAAGCCAGTCCTTCCAGCGACTACCTTCTGGAAGAGAGCGCGGTCTAGATAACTAGTAAGGGTAGGGTTGAAGGAATTGAAAGCCGAGCCTGCATTGCATGGTGTCGACAGAGGAGCCTCATCCCGGGGCGGTCAGTGGGCGTTGCTATGCCACAATTGCTCCCGGGGCGTTCACAATGGCAACGAGGGAATCCATGCGGTTGCTAGTGGGTAGACCCCTTGTGGGAGAGCCCCATATTCCCTTTGATTCCCCGAAAAGAGATGAATGCATAAGGCGCATTTTCCGCACAAAAAAAAGGGTTGAAGGAATTAGGTATGTAATGTAAATTTTCTATCAAAAGTCACCACTTTTTCGCTATTTGGATAAGTAAATTTAAGCAAATTTAAGCAAATTTAAGTGAGCAAACTATGCCATGCCATGAGCAACAGTCCCCGATATTTGTCATCATCATTATTTCAGCCGAAAGACGTCCACTGCTGAACTTAAGCCTCCCTTAAGGTTCGCCAAACAGACCGGTCCCGCGCCATTCGTATCCAACGCCTGCCCTCAACTTTAACCACGTCATCGCTCTTATTGGAGGCCTACTTACACTGTTTCTTTCGGTCCGTGGACGCCATTCGATATTTATATTATACATCGATTTATTCATTTTTCATGTAATTATTATATCCGGCCATCTCTAACTTTTCACTCTATTGTCAACGCAAGTAATGAGTGTCATTCAAAGGTTCTCACGTCGATTTTTCTCAGTTGGAAGATACATTGAATCCCAATAATTATCAGTAGTCAAGTAACCAGCGAGCCGAGGCCGTCGCGCTATTATATCGAACAGCTGTAATTAATGACTTTAGCCGCACATTGTCTGAACGGCGGATGGGTAACTTAAGTTTGATTGCATTTCATCGTACTCTTCAATATTGTTTACATCAATTTGTGGTTTTACTATTATGTATGTTTTAGTCTTTTGTATCACATGCATTATCAACCTATATTGGCCAAGTAGCAGAAAAATATCTGAAGAGGAATCTGCAATGGCTGATCGTCTATATTCATACTGTGTTTAATTTAAAATATTTAGTGATGCCTAATATCGCTTCAGGAAACATAATTCCACGACACTTGTAGCCTATAAATATATACAGGAGGTACACAACATAATAAACGTTAGAAAATAAGCCTCGAGTATTTTATTAGACATGAGTAAAGCTTATGATCGGGTATTTTTTAAGATCCTGGTAAATCAATAACAAATATTATAGACGCGGTATAGGTCACGAATGGTTCATTTCAGACTTATCAGGTCGGATTGATCAATCGGAAAATAAGAAGAATGAGATCTGATAAAATTGAAGTAACCAAACCTACTACCTCAAGGAAGTGTTTTAGGTTGCATTTTATTTTTAACATATATTAACGATTTGCCTAGTATTTTACATTATCCATGCAATCTGCTTGCTAACGACATTTCAATAGTGATGCCTTGTCAATGTCGAACAACATTAACTACACTGAAGAAAAAAGCTGTAAATTGGTTAAAGGACTGATTGATTGGATTGGGTTAAGGGTTGGGAGGAGTTTAAAATAGTATAAACCCCAATCTTAACCTCGAGATAAATTTTATAAAAAATCATTTATGCAATTTTAGCCGTATTAAAAGCGACCTATAAATTTTAATTATCATTTTAAAGGGTCTGCTGTGGTGGTCTGTTGGAGGTTGACCAGTTGTGGCGTAGGGGTTTTAGCACGCAGCACGGAATGCTGAGAACCTGGGTTCGATTCCCAGAGCTGGTCTTTTTTCTGGGGTTTTCTGTGCATCTATGTTTCAGTTTGTATATAGTATATAGTATGATATATATGATTCCACGGGATGACCGTAAAAGTTAAAAAAAATGTAGAGTTGAAAAATAAAAATACAAAAAGACTCCAAAAATCCAATCTTGATGAGTTTTACATTACTATACTTCTATTTTGTTCTTTAATAGGGATGTTGACACCATTAAAAAAGAATTATAAGACACGACTCCAATAAAAAAACGCTTTATTTCAGCTCTGAAAGTCTGATTAATTTTCGATTAAATGCAAAAATAGATTTTTTGTTGCTTTAAAACAAATAAATAGTTAGTTGATTGAGTATGCGAACAATGACGTCATATGTCGCTATTGTCATTTAAACTCTATGGGAGATTGTGTTTTGACAGCTTATAAAAAGAACGTCAACATCCCCATACTAGATTAGATGAGTACGTCTAATACTGCGCCTGAATTTTAGAAATCGCAGAATTGGTTAGAACATCATAAATCATAATTCATTAATTAACCGATTCGTATAATAAACCTACAAGTATAAATAGCTATAAGGTGACATAAATTCAGATAATAAATAATTATTGTTTTGTTCACAGTACAAAAGTTGTAATTATCCTGTTATTACTATTAACATCACTACTAAGTTAGGTATGATGGAATTGCAATGTACATAATTCGATACAGATATTATACAGAGCAGACAGTCAATAATTGTTTTACCATCTGTGGATTACATCGCAATAATTTCCACGTCGAAAATTCATTTTAACATTGCCCTCGACTCCATCTGCGAAGAATAGGATAGGGGTATAAAAAATAGCCTCAGATCTACCAAATATAAAGAAAAATTTTCATGAAACTCGGTCAAGCCGTTTCGGAGGAGTTCGATATTTATGTAGTATCTATCTATCTACATTAGTATGTTTATCCGTTGTCTAGTAACCATAACACAAGCTTTGCTAACTTTGGGACTAGGTCAATTGGTGTGAATTTTCTAGTGATATTTATTATTATTTAATAGATTTCGCCTATAAAACAGGTGCCGTTTACGAGTAATTAATTGACCAGTACTAAATATACCTTTCAAGCCCAACCAACATTGACCTCCTTATAAAATAGATAATGCCATTGCATTTTTCTAACACTTGCAAGCTACAGGTATGCATTTTGCGAAATGTTATCAACAATCACTATAATTTTTAAGAGTAGCATTTTATCACAGAGTGCAGGTTTTATAGGTGCAATGAAAAAGTTAAGAAAGACCCCTCTTGCATGTGGTAGTAGCTTAGCCGTATACCTACACAAGTAGGCGTTAAAATTAGAAATATGGCATAAGTACCATATCAGTGCTGCACACAACTAACAAACAAACATGTTTAGTTTTTAGTATTATGTTGTTTTGTGTGTGGCCTTCCGTGAGTTTACTGCACTGTGGCCCGGCGGAAGACCAGCGCTGGTTTAAACTAGCGACATGCTGAGTCGGGTCCCTTTTGTGACATCATTAATGTGTGCATTAGTGTGTATCTATCTATCTGTCTATGTCTATTGTATTCTTATTTTTGCCTGTGTACGTGTTATTGTTGTCATAAATAAATGTTTTTCTTTCTTTCTTTTTTAACTACATGCAAGAAGGGCCCTTCTAAGGTTTTATACCTGTACCTATCTCAGGAGGTTTCTAGATGAAAGAAGAAAACTAAGGCTGGTAATTTCTTTTCGCAAAATCTCTTTTTAGTCATCAACCTAGCTTATATTCGTCCCATTGCAGGGCACAGGCCTCCTATCAGAATTAGAAGGCTTGGGCCCCAGTTCCCACGCGGGCCCAGTGCGGATTGCGGACTTCACAGACACCATTGAGTTTGCAGTTTTCCTCGCGATGTTTTCGCTATCGTACAGCGCACGGTAAATTTGAAATGTAATTTCGTGCATACCTATATTCCGTAAAACTCAAGGTGCGAGCCCAGGTTCGAACCCCACACCTTCTGCTTGAGAGGCTATAGTTCAAACGGCTTTTCTCGGCCCTTTTTAGTTCACCTCTATAATTCTTAAAAAATATATCTGACAAATCTCAAATACTTGGTTATAGAGGTTTAGGCTGTGCGCTGTGTCAGTCAGCCATTAATTCAACGTTATTCTTTTACGGGTGTAAGATATAACACTTTTAATACCTTCTTCATCGGTCAAATCCACGTATCTGCCACTGAACACCAAGTAAACACAATAGCACGTCCCCAAAGCCGCCCAAGTTTCAAACATCACATCATAGAGCAAAACATCGACCGCCCGCCACAGAAATGATAGCACGCAACCGTTGATGGCACATCGTAAAATGCCTTGCAATAAGCGGTTGAATGGAGTAGAATCACACTTGCCGGCCGTGATGTCACTGCGGGTAACAACGCGTTTTGATATTATAGGACAGTGCATAAAATCCAATTATAACACGAAAGGGAGTTTTCAATAAAAAGTGTACAGTGGAACAAATGGGTACCGTGGAATCTTTTCATAATTAACGCCATAAATGACTCCTTTCGCAGACACATTGTGATGTGATGCGTGTCATTATGATGTTTATTGAAAAAAAAAACCGGCCAAGAGCGTGTCGGACACGCCCAAGATAGGGTTCCGTAGCCATTACGAAAAAATCAAGTAATATTTTTCAAAGGATTTCGTATGTGTACGGAATCTTCCAAGTTTAGGTATGTTTTATACCTTAGGCTACTATTTACTCTTAAACTACAAATAATTCCCAAGCAAATTTAGCCGCAATAATTTTCCTTGTAAATATAATATATTTACTACCATTCTGAATTTTTTCAAATTTTTCCACCCAACAGTTTAGATTTTAGAGGGGGGGACGGTCGATTTTGATGAAAATTTTCACTTTAAAGTTGAATATTTCGCAAACAGATCACTGAATAGAAAAATCATGTTAGCAACCCCCCAATGGTTTTTAAATGACCTATCCAGCGATACCCCACACTATAGGGTTAGCCGAGAAAAAAAAATCACCCCCACTTTACGTCTATGGGAGGTACCCTAAAAAAATTATTTTAGTTTTTTTTATTTAATCACTTTGTCGGCGTGACTGATATTTATATATTTATACCAAATTTCAGCTTTCTAGCACTAACAGTCTCTGAGCTTAGCCGGGACGGACAGACAGACAGACAGACGGACAGACGGACAGACATGGCGAAACTATAAGGGTTCCTAGTTGACTACGGAACCCTAAAAAGGTACCGTGGTTGGTGGGTCATGATTCCATTTGTTCGACTGTACCCTTTACTTTTTTAAATAAAGAAAATATTTGAAAAGGTATTAGTTTGAAGGACAATAAAAGTACATTCAGCAAAAAAAGAATGAATTGCTGTCCGTAGACAATATGGACGTAGACGTAGTCATGCGCTTCAAGTAATAAAGACACACAACAACGAGGAAAAAGGTAAATAACCGCAGAGCGAATACATTCAATTTCAACTCCGACAATAACTTATAACAAAACAGTTTTATCCCGTCTGCTTTTCTTATAGGAGATTCAATACGGAATGCACGTGTTTAATTTATTCGCGAAGACTCTGAGCGTTACAAAATTTGACCTTGTCCATAATAATAATAATAATAATAGTCCTCCACATCGATTTCGATGACGGCGACCCGGACTATACCTATAAAATTTACAATTATATACAAAATAAAACTTATGTTCTATTATGAGCCCTAATATGGCTCGCTAGACCGAACTTAGTCTTAAAAACCCTGTTGCAAGGGATGCAACAGAGCTGACCACGCGAGTTGTAGGTGTAGGTGTAGGAGGGCTTGGGCCTTGCTTTTTGGGTTTGGCGTTTTAGGTCAATCGTTTCCAGCCGGTTCTTCTCAAAAGCTTCAATAGCTTTATAAACGGTGGAACGCCATGAAGACCTCTGTGCAGCGAGCTCCTCCCAACCCGCAGGGTCAATACCGCAAGCATTTAGGTGTCTTTTGAGCACGTCCTTGTAGCGTAGATGCTGACCACCGTGCTTCCGTTTGCCCTCTGCCATCTCAGAATAGAAAACGGCTTTGGGCAAACGGTGGTCATCCATACATATCCATTTTTTTTTTGTCCATACCAAGTATGCGAGCTACTAGCGTATTGAAGTTACCGAGACCATGCCTACGTAATGTAGAAAAAACTTGACTGACGGTGATGACCTGATAAACAGAGACTGCTAAAAAAACTTACATATATTTAATTCTTTAATCGTTATTATTAAGGGAACTCGATGATTTAGACTATACACATAATTAAAATATCTCGTGTTCCAAAATCCTAAAATTCGGAGATAATAGCCGTTTGATTGAAATAATTAATTACAACATTGCCGCCTGTCAGTCGTTAAGTGTTTCTATTTTGTTTGACCGCGTGTTTGCTATAAATTGCTGGCACAAATAATTTTAACACAAATAAAATGAAAACCACTTGGACACTTACTGATAAGTTCGCGCTTAACCGCACCACCGTTCATACAAGTTAGAATATTACAAACGTCACCGCCACCGTACCTCCACGCTTCCGCTGTCTGTGCGTTTGGAGCTTTTTACGTTCGCGAAGCGTCAGTGTGGTAAGGCTCTTAAACGATTACCGCTGCTAAGTAGAAACTTCATAATGGTTTTAGGACTGTCCGCCATCGCACATGGTGTCACTAGGAAATATGACTTAATAACACGTTTCAAGTAGTAACAAACAACTCGCCAGGCATTATGGTTCCGACACAATTCGAACGTGAAACCTCAGAAAAAAATTGAATGACCATAAAGTTAGGTGTCTAGTCTTAGTCATGCATGATTGCAGTAAGTTTTGATGACAATTCGGTAGGTGCTTTAAAAAAGAGAAGTGAGTTTGTAATATTGCGACTTTCGGTGGATGTTATTATAGAATTTCAAAGTGATTGAATAGATAACCAGTCATTGAGATAACAAATAAAGGCAGTGGTAGTATAGTAGTTTGACCTAAGCCCTTTCACGCAGAACGTTGCCAATTTAATTCATAGGCTGAATTTTTCGGAGGTGATGACATGATGAAGTTGTCGCTAAATAAATATATGAAATTTAAGTGAAACAGTGACATTACAGATACCATAAATTAAGTTTTGCACAGGAACAGTTTCACCGTACTTTATTTTTATAAATAGTGGTTACCCGTGTCACCTACACTAGGCTAGGCCTGTCCCGTAGGATAACAACTTACATATTAAACTATGTATTTAAACGTTAAAGAAAATAATAAAAATTAATGCTATTTAATTACAAACTTTATACTTATTTTAATCCAAAAGTTTAACTGAATAGAAATAGATAATTGAATGGATGCGAGTGTGTGCACGCGTGTGTTATCATAAAAGTAAGTTCTCTGTTTCATTGTAATCTATAGTTTTCAGCCAATTTTTTACTTTGACCTCTCATGGTGAACAACCTTTAATGTTACAATGCCAGTTAACCCTTTTTATATGTGTAAGCACTTGTAAGCTTCCAGTCTCTAAGCAAATTTCGTTCTTACTTTCGGCAAAGGAAAATCAAATATGAGTTTTTCGACCAGCAGGCTTATTGTCTAACGTTCTGACGCTAGCTTTTGCAATCGCTATTTCTTTCTGTCAAACGGTATAAGATGATGACAGAAAGAGATGGTGAAAGCGAAGGCAAGCGTCAGAAGCGTTAGACAATACGGCCTCAGGTCCTTATGATTAGGCATTTTTGGTGTGTTGTAATGTGCGTTCTTCATTAGCCCATAGACAAACGACAAACGGCATGTCATGTTATCTGTCCCACACGAGATTGTCTAATCTTCTATTATGCTTTAATAAACTTGGAACCGTATTGTCCAACATGACTCACCGTTTGTTTTTATGATCTTGTGAATTGAATTGTTTGAGTAACATTTTAATGCGACGCCTCTTTTGTCTAATAAGTAATTCTTATGTTTGTATAGTATAAAGCTTTGAGGGGGAAATCCGTTGAATAGTTCAGACTATCAAACCAAAGGTCGCACTCCTAATTGTATAAATTCGGTTGAAATTTTTGCTTAAATTTTGCTTAAATTGCGATTATCATCGTATTTTTTGACCCATGATACAATGGAGAAGGTGAGAGGCTGTTAGTGTGTGTGTAAAAACCAACATTCCCATTTCTCTCCAAAACGGTTTGACTAATTAATTGATGTACGGTTTTCTGTAAAGGTCGGTGGGTGCGGTTAAAATACTACCTGTAATTGTTGACCCAGAACGATTGACAATAATGAACTTGTACTTATCGTGGGAGTATTGCTACTTGCCACGTAAGGCAACGCGGTTTCCCACCGTCTGTCGAATCATAAACGTATGTAAATAGACAAAAAATCGTTCTCAGAACTATAGGTGAGTAACAAAAAACTGTTTGTTTTTATAGCGATTTTCGCCTTTGAATGTCCTCTCGTGTGACTTTACAGATTGATATGAAATATTTTTTGTCGGTGGTCTTTACTGTTGGTTGAATTCGATGGTACTGCAATACAGTGGCGATTGTACAGTCGAAATTCTCCAATATCTGTACAGCCAACCGTTCATAAATATCTGTACATAGACCTTATTACCGTAACATAAGGTTCATGTTTATATATTTATGAACGGTTGGCTGTACAGATATTGGAGAACTCGACTGTACCACTTGTCATCAAGGAACTGACAATATAAATTAAATTATGGTCAAATAAATTACATTGTAAATCTGAAATAAATAAATAATACTAATAATTATTATTATTATTATCAATATATTTTATCGTTAGAAATATGAAGAGTAAAAACAAATGCTCTGAAAAACTCAGGGGTTATCCAAGGTTTACTTTGAAAGTACAAAGAACTGTTATAACCGACTCCAAAACAAGGAGGTTCTGTTTTCGTCTAAGGGCCGATTTTTCAATCCCTAGATAAAAGTATCCGTCAGATAAAGCTATCGCTATCCTTTTCTCAAGTCATAAGAAAAAAAGTACAGAGCTTACATTTATCTGACAGATACTGTTAACCCATTCGCGGCCAAGTATCCGCGAACGAACGCTGCACGCCAGGCCCCCATACAAAGCATTTTTCGATAAAAGCGATGACGACAGTCGTGCGTCATGGGCCCGGCTCGACCCGTAAACGAACCGCCGCTTATGACCCAGGTGAAAGGGATGTGTTCATGCAACATTTTTTGGTAACCACGTCTTTTTAACCGACTTCAAAAAAAGGAGGTTATATGTTCGACTGTATGTATCTTTTTTTTAATAAGTAATGTATATTAATTTTATACATCAGTCAATATGATTTATATTCCTATTCAGTAATTCACAAGACAACAATTTAGGTAGGCGCTAAATTTAAAGTTAGTAAGTTATTTCGAAATTTCTTGGTTTATTATTTATCTCAACAGTAAAATATCAGTTCATAATTAAATGAAAGGAAGGAAATAAGTTACAAAAAAATACGTTCAAAAAGCTGTCTAGTAGCTAGTCTAGACACAAACGTTTTCTCAAACATGCTATGAAATATTGACGTTATTTTCCCCTTATAATACGCCTCGAAGTGTCACGTTGCAGGTGCGGCTCAATAATGAAATTTCATACAACATTGCTGGCCTTGGCCAGCAAAGTGATCGTCTATTGTTTCATGTGAAAAAGCACCATGACGTTTATAGGTCTGGCATCATAGCATTTAGCAATTAAAAAAATACTGTACGCAATATTTGCATTTTGGTTCATTATGTATGACATTCTGCCACTACGCTTATTTAAGGTAAGGTAAGATGATGACGATGATGGTGATGATGATGGTGGTGATGATGATGGTGGTGATGGTGATGATGATGATGTTGATGATGATGATGATGATGTTGATGATGATGATGGTGATGAAGATGTCAGGTGATGATGATGATGCATGTTTGAGAAAAACTCTATACAAGCCTTGGCCACGAACAGGGATTGCCGGCCTCGTATCTCTAGATGGCCTCGTTAACACTCGGCCATCTATAACTACTCGGCCAGCAATCCCCTATTTCGCGGCCGCTGCAGTAATGTACTATTTATTTAAAAATGATAGAGCTTCATGCACACACCTGGGCCCAATTGCATAACAAAGTACAACTAATATTACAAGCGGAACTCTCGCTTCAGTTATATTAACTAGAAAGGGATATGTGATATAAGTTGTACTTTGTTATGCAATTGGGCCCTGGTCAAGTGCACACGTGGCAAATTAGACCAGATAAGAAAAATTAAAAAAAAAATTGTCTAATGAGCTAGAAAAATAGTGTCGTCGCCTCTCAAGTGCTCATTGGGGGCCATCCATAAATTACGTCACACATTGGGGGGGGGGGGGGGGTCAAGCTATCTGTGACACTAGAACAAAATAATGGCGATTTTCATAGTAATAAGTGTGACAAGGGGGGGGGGGTCCAAATTGATCGAAATTAGTGTGACGTCATTTATGGATGGCCCCTTGTTAGAAACCGTTATTGTCCTCTAAAAGACAAGAGCGGCCACTTTCAGTCAGGTAAAAAAATACCCGTCCAAATAACGGGAGTTTCTCCATTGTTCCCAAAAATAAAGGAAATCCACAAAGTTCATAAAATCAAAAGTAAATGTAAGTAATAAGTATAGTTTTGGTTAACTTTGATGGTTGTTTAGAGCCATCCAGATTTGACTCTTTCGCAAAAGGGTCTAAAGACAAAAAGCATTTATAGTAAAATAAACCTTAAATCAAATGTGTTAAGTTTATTTTTCTCTCTTTTGAACACAGTGGAAGTTTTTACGGTATGTGCCGGGCCACGGTGACGAGAACCGTGCGTCATGCCAATAACTTATAAAAATACATATATTTGCTATCTTTAGTAAGTAGGTTCACTATGTGAAAAGGCAAAGATTATAAATTTAATTTTTCAAAAAAACAATATTTTATTTACATATAGTAAATCGTATTTAAGTTTTCTATTGGCGTATTTAGCAGAAAAAATAATTAATTATTTTTATAAACTAAATTATGATATAAAAATGGTTGTTATAATTTATATAAATTCTTCGTATAAGGTTTCATTTATATTTAAAAAGAGATTTACTCATGACGCGCATACTAGTCATGGGTGTTGGCAACCCCAACACTAAATTGTTAAGTTGGCACTATTGCCATTTGACTTTTTCTCTTTTTCCATCTGTCATGGCGTCGAATAAATGTGGTGAAATAAGTTGGTGTCTTTAAATTACTGAAATAATCTCTAGCACAAATCCAGCCTCTCCACGAGCGCTTCGACAATGGGCATGGCGGAAGAGTTCGACCATGACGCATATCTGTCGTCACGGGCCTGGGCCTGGGCCTGGGCCTGGAATGGCCTGGAATGGGTCTGAACATTGAAAAACCAGTCCTAAATTATAATCTTTATTTTCATGTAGTACCCATTGACACGAGGTCGGGATTGGCAAATTATTTATTGTCTGGGTCATATAAAATCACTTTTGAAGGAATTACGTTAATATGTTTGTTTAAAAATACCTAATTATATCTAGTGTTGAAGATTGGTCCAGGAGCGGTGAGAAAACATCCCAAAAATAACATCTAGTCATAGAAACAGACATTTAAAATTTAATAATTTAACTATTTTTTAGGCTGCGCTCGTGGCTGCCTTGTATTTTGATAACGTTACGTGCTACACATTACAAGCTAATTCTGCATTGAATGCTGTCTACATATTCCGCAGACAACGCATATGAAGCCCGTACAGCATTATTATAGTAATGACCGTCCATTATCTCCGGAGTGTGGACGCGGATGATTATTGTAAACGAGGGTCGAGGGTTATTATAAAAAGTACATGTTTGTACAGTGAACTATTCAGGTTATCGTTCTATACAAGTACCACCAATTTAGGGTTGTTCGCGCTTTGGGCCGCTATAATTAATATTTTCTAGAATTGTGCTGGTGACGTATGTTGCTGCGGTAAGGAAATCTAATAGGAAAAAACCAGGATGAAAAGAAAAAAGGACCAAAGTGGGAACCCTGAGGGACTCCGGAACAGTTTGATACGTTTTGAAACAAGTATTACTAACAACAACACCATGTGGTCTATCACGCAAATTCCTTCCAAACAATTTATGCAAGATCCTATTAACAGCGCAGATATACAATTTCTAAAGAAGAAATGAGTGATTCACTTTGTCAAACGCGCTACTGAAATACTGATATATGGCGTCAACTTATATGCCTTAAGACACAAATCAGAGATAAAAAGTCCGTGACTGAAAAATAAAGAAAGAATACATTTAAAAAGATAAGACAAATCAGCAAAGTGCCGGTCTTGTGAAATTCTTTCCTTCAGAGGGACCGTGTTGCGATGTTACACGTGTGTGTTGTGTTGCTACATATAAATTAGGAGCCGGCGCAGCTCCGCTTGTAATTGTGATTAGTCGATTTTGCACGTCTTTACACCCTAGTACTCCCTCTACAGCATACGCTTTTAAGCGTTCACAATAATGACCTGTACGGCCATAAACTACTGCTTAATCATTATTTATTTTTTTGGGTACCTTAGAATAAAATATTGCAATAAAGCGTTGCTCCTACCTTTAGGGGGTCCGAACAGGACGACATCCATGGCTTTCAAGGCCAACTTCTGCTTGTGTATAGGATCCTTGATGCCAAGGACGTTGCTTAAGTACTGCATGTTGTTAACTGCCAACCTGCACGAAATAAAATACTGTTACAAAATGAATGTCAAATGTTTCAGTGGGTGAATTTGGTTCTATTATAGCTGTGTATTCAATGCTTAAGCGCATTGCTAGCGTAAATATAGTGGAGTCAACGACCAGTGATACAGATTCTAGTTCAAATCCGGTATGAGTGCCTTTTGAACGGGAACCTTTCGATGTTTAGAAAATTTTATTTCCGAAGGCTTAGAATCCCGAGAACTTCATTTGTCCGAAAGCATTTTTTTCTGAAACTGTAAATATTTCAGGATTTATTTCAGGACCATCGTGTAGAATCCTTTAGGTTAGGTTAGGGTCGTTTTATAAAAATCCTGAAATATTTAGTTTCAGAAAAAAATGCATTCGGATAAATGAAGCATTCGGGATTTTAAATATTCGGAAAAAAATATTTCTAAATTTTGATAGGTAACCCTTTTGAACCTTTTTCTTCTATTCTATCATTATCAACCCACGGGTGTATGCGAAGTAATGCGAACTTTTACAAATAAAAATGTAGTTTTTATTGAATCTCGACCGAATTTAATTTATTTTCCCGCTTCAAAGTGTTAAGCTCCAAACGCACAGACAGCGGAGGCGTGGCGGTGCGGTTGCGGTGACGGTTGTAATATTCTAACTTGTATGAATGAGTTCGCGAAAAGGTACCGCACAACCGTTCATACAAGTTAGAATATTACAACCGTCACCGCCACGCCTCCGCTGTCTGTGGGTTTGGAGCTTTTAAGTATGTTACCTTCCAACCTGTGAAACAGCTCTTAGCAAAAAGTTGTATTGATCTGTTGCTCAGAATTATTGTGCAGGGGGAACAAAAATAAACAAACTCACTTTCGCACGAAAACGAACACAACGTCGAAGATATACTAAACTGACACTTAAAAAAACCCTCTCCTATTTCCATTTGAAACGGACAGGTGACCGATTTTTGTGATTAGCTCACTCGAAAATACCATTCGAAAGTTATAAAAAGTAATTCTGAAGTAGAGTAGTATAAAATTACGGATCTTATTGCTGTTCTCAACTAGTCGAAAATTTTATTTGCTTTATAGTTATTAGCAATACAGATTTATTTTGTACAACTCACGAATGGTATTTTTAATATAAAGGTAATTTCAAACGACGACTCTCAAGTTTGTGTGTACCACAAAGCTTGAGCAAACAACAGCAAAGAAGGATTAGAAAAGGAGCGAAGACAAAACTACAAAGGAGAAGGAAAAGAGGAAGGGCTACGAATTAGCCCGAAACACATCGAGCTAAACTCGATTATAGACATGAGTTATCCGTATTGTTTTCACTATATGTCCTGTGTTGTTGTGAATAAATGTATTTTCTTTTTCTTTAAAATGAATGATTACCTAGGCAGTGTAGCTCCAGTCACTTTGTGCTGTAGAAAAACAGATCTGTACTGCGGCAGATCCACTGACTGCGTCAGCCATTCCACCGTCTGCTCTGCCGTCCAATTGTGCACCTGAAAAGCAAGATGTTTTAATAATGGTAATTAAGAAAATACTCAAACAGTATAGAGTTCTCACTCACAAAACCATGATTATGTAAAGGATAGGCTCCCACCCAACGTGGGCGGTACCGCCCCCTAGTGGGCGCTGGAGCTTTTCAAGGGCGGTAGCAGATCACAAATAGCACGAGCGAGGGAGAGAGAATTAATATTAAAATTGAGTTAATAGACAGATATATACAGTTTGAAAAGGACGTTGGATTTTATTTCTTAGAAAGGGGGCGGCAGTCCATAAAAGGTTGGGAACCTATGAACCTATTAAGTAAAGGCTACCAAAAACCGAAGTGCGGAACGTGCGCGGGGCGCCGACGGAACGTGCCCGGCGCGTTGTATAACACCGAATCATGTGTTATGTTGTGGTACCTACTCTGAAGATGAGCTCTGGTTGAGTTCGAAACGCGTCAGTGTAGTTTAGTGGTGGTGATAGTTGAGTTTGTGTGTTTTGTGCGTGTTCGTACATTGTGGAGGTGGAGGAACTGCTTGAACACGGATTTCTTAGATAAACGTAGATATCGTAAGGTCGCAGGTGAGCAAAGTAATTGTTTCATTTCATTAATATGGACTTCCGCAAAGTAACGCCTGATTCAATAAGTTATGTATTAATGTATTGTTGTAGTGGTAGAGCCATGTTGTAGCTATTCGCTGCATCACACAAATGGGCCGGTTCGTCCGAGCGGTACCACCCTCTCACAGAACACCGGCTTGAAGCAGCAGTATTCCTGCTGCGTTTCGTACGGTCAGTAAGAGCGCCGAAGGCCCAATACCCCTACTCCTCTAATCCCTCACCTTTTTTAAAGGTCGGCAACAGATCAGTGACTCTCTTTGAGTTGATGGTATTTATGGGCGGTGGTGATCATTTTCCATCAGATGACCCGCTTGTTCGTTTACCTCCTTCTCATAATATATATATATATATATATATATATATATATATATATATATGTTACGCGTGAGAAGACGCTGGCTTAGTTAGGCTAGTGAAAAAATAAATAGATGTCGATTATATCGAGAATTCATACCTCTGATCTGAGCCATGCTTCCCACAGCTCCTTGACCGATATGTGCATATCATCGTTGTGATGAAAGGCACGCTGCCGCTTCTCGTACCCGCTGTCGTATTGGAGCTCTTCGCGGAGGAACTGGAATCAGAAGAATACAGCATTAGTAATGCCAGTAGTCAACGAACCAAAGCAACTCTGATGTCAAAGGGAGCGGCTCCAACGAGATTCGTGCGGTGATATCAGCGACATAGTGTCGAAATGTTGTGGCCCGTGATTCTACAAACCTTTCTATTTTACAGGAGTGGAGATGGGCGCATTCGACGCACTTATGCAATACACAACTCGGTATACCTACCTACGGCGTTTTTCAGCCAGTTGATAGGTATCAATTATCGTCACAGGAAATACTCCGTGACGGAGGGACTTCTTAGTTACGTTTCTCTTCGGTCAATTTGTTCATGCACCAGTACTTTTTATTAATTAAACAGTGGCGGCCTGCGCCCACCTTCTCTTTTGATTTGGCACTGTTTTGCGAAATTATCGTGACCTACAAGGGCGCAGCAGAATAGGCTTGCAATTAGCCGGGTCTCCACTGAGCGAGCTGCCTCGCGAGGTAGCCATTTTCGGTGCGATTTTGGGCTTTGTGTAGAACAAAATCATGCCACGTGAGGCGGCTCGCTCAGAGGAGACCCGGCTAATAGTAATTTTTGTCGCCTCTGATCCGTAGAGGCTTGGGCTAAACGTTTCAGCTACAATCGACGCCTGCCCTGCTAATGACTAAGCACGAATTAGCGCGACGGGCGGCGTGGCGAGTGTTTTATATGTTAACTAGCTATTGCCTGCGACTCCGTCTGCGAAAAATAGGGGTATAAAAAATAGCCTACGACCTATTTTCAGACCTGCCGAATGTGGACAAAAAGTTTCATAAAAATCGGTCGAGCCGTTTCGGAGTTCGATAACAAACACCGTGACACGAGATTTTTATATATTAGAATTCCGCGACCAAAACGTTCAGCGCATAGCGGTTACCTTGCAGCATACGAAATGAAAAGAGAAAACTCAACCATTTAAACTCGGCCAGTGGCTCTAGCCAAGACGCCTACTTTGTTAAGTCTGACCACGGCTTTTATCGTTTACGAAACTAGACTTCGTTAATTTTATTTAGCATCAGAAAAAGGGTAAACAAACTTGACGAATCATTTTCTTGAAAAACTCTTTTAAAGAAATAGTACTTCTATTATTTATGAACAGTTCATTGCTAATTGTTTCGTATTTGCTGTGACTTACGACCCGTTATTTGATCAATAGTTAAACAAACTAATAGTTAAAATATATGGCAAACATAACAATAGTTAACGCATTTCAAAGGCAATTTGACTATTAGTATCTTTAACTACTGATCAAACAACAAGCACTTATTTGTCAAAAGTGTTTTTCAATATAAATACACGTCAAGATGGCTTACCTTCTTTCTAATGCTAAAAAAACGAAGTACAGACTTGGTCCCCATGGCTGGCAGTAACCAAGCCAACCATTAACCATTTTAAACCATTTTCAAAGAGTTTATCTTAAGTGAAATGACTAGTTCAGATAACTTTGTAAAGTTGGCTTACATCATCACTCTCGCTGAGATCCACGTTGCCATTGGCGTCATCGTCAAGCTGCTTGTGCAGTTGAGTGATCGCCTCCAAGCCAGCACGGTCCTGAAGGCACCCTGGCTCGTTGTGGCAGGCCTCCACCAGGACTGGAACATGAAACAAGATCCATTAACGACTGCGAGAAAGTACCAATCGTTGCAGAACGCATAAGAATAAATAAGAACATAGGTAGAAGGGAAACTCCCGCTCCGGCCGGACTCAAAGATCACGATATTAGAGTACTCGCTAAGCGATAACTCGCAGTCAGGGTGTCACGGCCGGCGGCGGCTTTTTATTTATTCTTATGGCAGAAATTTCATTTGTTTCTGTGGAATTCAGAAGTAGGAGAGTAGCATTTATTTTAGAGTAGAAGAGAAACATTAGTTTTTTAAAGTATCCACTTGTCTTATGCCTCTCAAGTGCCCTGCAGTGGGACGTACCTATACACCGTGAAATTTTAGTGGTTGTTTTCCCGAAACGAGGTGATTTAGTATCGATTGTACAATCGATTTACAATTACTATTTTGACTAGAGTCAAAAATCCAATTGTGAAAAACGAAAGTCGAAAATGACCGCAAACCAATAGTAACGCTTCGTTGGTACCTAACCTATCGTACGATCGTACGCTACTTGTACCAACGAAGCGTTACTATTGGTTTGCGGTCATTTTCGACTTTCGTTTTTCACAATTGGAGTTTTGACTCTAGTCAAAATAGTAATTATAAATCGATTGTACAATCTAAACAAAATCACCTCGTTTCGGGAAAACAACCACTAAAATTTCACGGTGTATAGGCTGGGATGATGATTATGATATTTTTACGTGTTTCATCTACTATAACATCTAATTATTTAATGGAATCTGATTTGGCGAGAAAAGCTGAAACACCCAATAAAATTTATATGAACATTATGTGAGCATATCTAGGTATTTACACTACCACTCTACATTATGAAAATTCCAAATAAGGCTAATGAATGTCCACAATTCAAAATTCAAACAAGTGGATAACAAATAATGCACATTTGAATAACAAACTCAAGTGAGATTTTTTGTTACAAGACGATGTTTTCACTTCTAAAAAAATTTCTAACGGTGATGGTTATAATGACGATTGACGATTTTGTTATCCATATGTCCATATCTCTTTTCTCAGGAAAGCGTGTAGCATTAAGTTTGAATGAATAAAGAATATGAAGCACTTAAGCCTTTTGCAGCAGCCGAAAAAAAATCCATCTTTACGCGATCAAATAATCTTTTCGAAGTACATATTTATACAAAAACTGAAGGAGTCGAAATCTATGTATACATGTATATAGGGTACTTCTCGTTGACATAGAATTATAATATTTGGGAAAAAAACCTACGCAAAGGCTCACAATACAATCAAAGTATAGTATAGTGTTGATGAAATATTCAACAGAGTGTAGAGTTCAATTATTCACTAGATCATCATCATCACCCCAGCCTGCAGCCTGCCTAAGTCACACTGCAGGGCACAGGCCGCCTCTCAGAATTGATGATGAGTGGCAGTGGGCAAAACACATATTCTCGAGTGGCGCCCAAGGATCGGAAGACGCAGTGTCGGTAGGCCTCCAACAAGATGGAGTGACGACCTGGTTAAGGTTGCGGGAACGTGTTGGATGCGGATGGCGCAGGAACGATCTGTTAGGCTTGGGGAAAGCCTATGTTCAGCAGTGGGCGTCTTTCGGCTTAAATGATGATGATGATGATGATGACTTTTTATCTCCATATTCCCACGCGATTGTGATAAAATCCAGAAGGAGCCGCGGGTAGCCAGTAAATAAATAAATTCCCAAACATTCAGTTGTCAAATATGAGAAGTTTGCAAACCATTACATAAATAATAGAATGTATAACCAATAGCCTTAACTTTTTATGAACACTAAAACGAATGATTAAGCGATAGGCTTAATTGTATAAAGAGAAACCTATGTTAGAATAATACGATAAATACGACCATGAAACGAACAGCAGAAAAGTAATTAATGGTTTCGAAAATAGTTTTGCTACAAAACAACAAACAAAATGTAAACACAAAATAAATGTAAACACAAAATAAATGTGCTTAAGAAATGAACATCTATACATATAATAAATCTGTAACAAGTCGGTGTCTGTACATTGAAGATATTTGAGAAAAATTGTCACTAGGGCTATTTATTAGCGCAATAGAACCCAAAACAATGATTTTTAGAATTATTGTCTGTTTGTCTGTTTGTCTGTGCGTTTGTGCGCGCTAATCTCAGAAACGGCTTAACCTAGAAGGATGCGGTTTTCACTGATATGTTGGTATTTTCTTGGATTAACATTTAGTGTTTGTTTCATTTGAATCGGTTCACAAATAAGAAAGATACGTCTATTTTAAGAATTTATCGAACAGGTTTTTGTTTGAACGCGCTAATCTCAGGAACTACTGCTCCGATTTGAATAATTCTTTCAGTGTTAGATAGCACATTTATCGAGGAAGGCTATAGGCTATATATCATCACGCTAACACCAATAGGAGCGGAGCGGAACGGAAGAATGTTTCCAAATCGGGGGTTTTGGAAATAAAACGTCTATATCTCGGGATTTGGAAAATTCTTTCAGTGTTAGATAGCCCAGTTAGATAGGGCGGGTTGGGAGCGGTTGGGGGGGCGGGTTGAGAGCGGGTTGGGGGCGGCTTGAGAGCGGGTTGGGAGCGGGTTGGGGGCGGGTTGAGAGCGGGTTGGGGCGGATTGGGAGCGGGTTGGTTTATTATGAAGTTTCACTTCTTCCGGAGGGATCTAAGGAGAGCCATAATTGATGAAAAAGCAAATTGGATAAAAAAATAAGCTGCCCAAATTACTAATTCCACGCGGACGGAGTCGCGGGCAAAAGCTAGTGACATAAATCTATTAAACTACATTCTAGACTAAATATTCAAAATTTTTGGTTTTAATCTAATCTAGGTTAATGTATAAAATCATAAGGGTCGGTTAAACATAAACATGATAACACGGGTCATGCTGTTATTAAAAGCAACCAAATAGTGTATGTTTGGAATGGAGAACATGATCTATCAATTTGTATTAAGAAAATTTGTATTATTTTTATTAAGAAAAGGATGAAAATGATGTTAAGCAAACTAATAAATCTAATAATGGAAAGGAAGCACCATCGTCCATCCACAGATAGTCGCAACAAGAAAAGGCTAGCAGATGCAGATGCATTGCCAAGGTAGAGGGCTAAGATTGGATCACCACTACTCATATGCCCGTAATTTTACTCGTACCGTATGTTTTACTCCCCACGTTGGAACACAATAGTGCAAAGAATGCTGGTTGGGCGAGGTATTGGCGAGTAAGATGATGGCAAAAATCGCGAAGAACCTGATCTTACCATCCGCAAAAACAAGGATAAAGAAGAAGGTATCTGAAGGTTGTCCACGATATTAATAATGTAAAACACTACGACAACTAGGACACAGATAATTTGAAGTTAATATTAATACCGCTCACTGAATAAGTAACTTAATTCTTGATGAATTATTGAAAATAAACGGTCACATTTAATTTTTGGAGCAATTAATATAAATTTTACAATGCATATGCTCGGAAAGTGCCTCTTGACGCGAGTCAACATATCTATAGAAAGTTAGTCATCCCAGCACACAATCGCAAGTGTGAAAAAAAATTGTATGGATTTTACTTTCCACACGCGTGCGGAAAAGTAACTTTTTAAATTGTCAATTCTCAAAAAGTTGTGTCCAAATTAGTGTTTAAAAAATAAGACTAGAGAGTTGAGTCTTCATAATTCAGCTTTGCACAAATAAGAAAATGTTTGATGCAACCAAATGAATATTTACTGATAAAATAATAAAACAGATTGTTTTAATATTAAAACACACAAGTTTTAATTTCGTTAAAGTTTTGAAATAAAAAATTTAGTACTAAAAAAAATCCTTGAGTCCATTTCGGACCGTACGACATCTGCGCTTTCAGTGCGCGCGCATGGCGTAACACGAACCAATCATGTTTACCCGTTCGAGCCTGTTAACCAATGAGCTTTCAGTGTGCGCGCATGGCGAAACACGAACCAATCACGGTTACCCGTTCGCGCCTGTCAACCAATGAGTTTTCAGTTCGCGCGCATGGCGTAACACGAACCAATCATGGTTCGTTCCGTTCGCGCCTGTCATGAAAACCCGCCACAGTAATGTTCATGAATTCAGTCCGGAGAATTAATTTAAGTTTAGTAAATTAAAATGGAGAGTTCAAGTGATGAATTTACATAGGACTTAACGCCGCCTGACGTCCTAGACCTAGCACAAAATTTAATGTGATAGCCTCCTGCTGACTAAACGGATGCTGAAATATGTAAACATCTACGAGACTTTCCCTCAATGAAAGGTAAATAAGAACGCAACATCTTTTTCCGAAAATGTTTATGGGCGCGCGCAGACAGAGAGCGGTCTGGAGTTCCGAGTTCAGAGTTCTGCGTTCTTTCAAATGTAGGTACTAAGTCTCTTATGATAACGCACACAGCAGGCGACTGGAACTCTCGAGCGATGAAAACACAGAACTCTGAACGCGGAACTCGGTACTCCAGACCGCTCTCTGTCTGCGCGCGCTCTTAGCCCCAATTTTTTTCCTCGCTTAATGCATTGTAAAATGTTGTATGATATACGTGTCGAAAGTAGGAAATTCCCAACTCATGTCGGCTAAACCAAACTCGCTTCGCTCGTTTGTTTAGATCTCCGCCATTCGTTGGGAATAGCCTACTTTCCGCACTTGTATCATAAATAACTATTCCTAAACATGTAGATCCGTTTACTATTGCTTGTGACGATGAAAGAACACATTCCCAGCGCCCTATGGAAGATCATGTCGTATAGCATTCATCTTTTCTGGCGGTAGGCTTCAGCAGTGGCTACTTTTCTAAACTATATCATATCACAAAGCGATTTATATTGTGTTTTAGCAAAGCAAATTATTTATCAGCTCTATCATTATCATTATCGTACTTCAGAAACCTATACCTTCTCTTGTAGGTATAGAAAGTAAAAGTGGAGTTCTTTCTTGGCTCATATTGTCAAAATGACGGCACTCGATGTGCCAAGAGGCAGACTCCGACCTAAGATGCCGAAGACAGACCTCTTTATGGTCACTGAATAAGTCATGAAAGAAAAAAAAAATACTCAACCGACTTCACCCTTTCAATTCTCACCCTCGTAATTTGAGAAGTGATGAAGATGAAATTCTCCGAATCTCAAATTGTTTTGAAGCGAAGAGCGTTTCAAAAATACCCCGTTTAATAGATTCGTCAAATGTATTTTTGATGTTGTCAGGTTTAATGTATAAGCGATGAGCCAATGAAAATGTTGATACGTCCAACGGTTTACACTGGGATTGTGGGTGCCGTAAAACAAATGAATGCTAACTGAACACGTCGCATGCATACAGATGTACAGTTCATTTGCTGAAATAGTTCGCATGGGTAGGCAATTCAAAGATAGCAGTCTGCTACTGTTACGTCCTCCACAATGGCAAGACACAACTGTATCTTGTGGCTGCGTCTTATTTAAACTACATATTTGAAAGGGCACTTCGTAGGCAACATGACAATGCAGATGGTGACTCTAATCTTTATGTGTAGAAATCCCACTATCGATGAGAAGAAAGGAGTAAATATAGAGTAGTTTATAATTCTTACAATGTGCGATGAGTAAACTCATAAGCGTGGGTGGTTTATCAGAGGTGAAATTTTGCTATAGTAAATTTGTCATGAAATTGATTAGGTCTCTTGTCCAGAAAATTTGTAAAAACTAGTACATTACCTGATGTTGTGGTAAATTGAACTACAGCCAACTAAGTGAATCACTACGAGAAATGATGCTGGATACGCTAGTGGTTTGATTTAACCCCCATTAAAAATTGCTGGCAGTGCCTTAGGAGCGTGCATGTGCGTCGGGAGGGAATATTCTAGAACTTTTTTTTTTAAATTGTGTTCCCTGCATCGCTTCTATCACAGACTGAGGCACGACCAGCTACTTTCGCACGAAATATAACTTCAACAGTGTTTAACTCATTTCGTCTGTTGACATTGTTGACAAGCTTGCTAAAAGGATACACTCAAACAAAAAGGATGACAGGTTTTTACAGATTCAACTAGGTAACCTTTACTTACATTTGGGTAAATGCTAAAGCGGTACACACGCTCTATAATGCATCTATTGATGTGTTAAATTTTAAAGGAAAATAACTAAAGCTATTAAGTCAGTGCAGGGCCAGAATGCTATTACAGGTAAGTAATTACCTATAGGAATCTGCGTTTTATAACCGTAGAGATATTCTGAAAAAGAAGAACCAGTTAAAGTTAAAGATTAAGAGGGTGTGATGAACTTGTGCTAGGCCTTCAGCGAAAGACTTTGATAACCGGTCTTGCACTGAAAAAATATAGGAAAGTAACTATAGATACAGATTTTGACCTGCTCACATCACCAAAAAACACACTGTTTTGGAGCGAAGCGTATTCCTTATAGTACCATTGAAACATTTGATTCCGTAGAATGATCTCATAGCATGTTTCATAATTAATTCCCTTGTCAAGCTATGCGATGTCACTATAGGGCTTTTTCTGTGAAAAGGTTGCGATTCAGATTGTTCCAATATAGTAGTTTTGTCTGAGTGTTAACTGCCTACAAGCGGGCGAGTCAGTAAGTGAAGTTCCGACGGACAGGAGCAAGTCGTGCAAGTTGAGGAATCGAGGATCGAGCGCCGCAATGTAATGCAACTTGCACGATTTATCTTGCAGATCTAAATTGGGCTTTAGAGTTGAGACTTGGGGGCGACGCGACCGTCGGTTTTTGATCTTCGTATCATGCCGTTTCGTTTACGCTAATATTACAAACAGAGGAGTGAAAGGGACGACACGATAGGAACTTCTAATTACGTAGCAGCCCTGTGTATACGGCCGAGTTTTCCCACTGGTTATTAAGTATTATGCCGTACTTCAAGTGAGAGTTGGAAGGATGTTCTCTGTTTACTCGGGTTAAACTAGTCCAGAATCAGAAAGATCAGAAATGTATTGATTTGTTACGCTTATATTATTGAATATCGACACATTCTACAAATGGTAATGTCGGGGTAAATCGTCTCTCGATTCGTATTCTCAACGTATTTGAGATGTTCAAAATAAGCCTTAAGTATGAAGGCTACGTAACAAAGAAAGTCATGATCATTCGTTATTCATGCACCAAGGTTAATATACGACAAGGTTACTTATAAGAGGTAAATATATGTTAGAAAAGAGGACTTCTAAAAGGAAGGAAATAGTTTACACGGTCGGCTTGATGCTGATGATAAAAATACACGAAATAAATGAACAGAAGGTAAATGAATTAATTTTGTGTATTCGTCAATTGATAAGTAGTTTAGTTTATTTTCTTAGTGTAAGTGTACTCTCTGAAGGCCTTCAATAAAAAGTTCCTGTATTGTAATGCCTATTTAGACTTTCCAAAGTTACAATAAATAAGTTCGTACCTAATCAAAATAATTAAACTGAATATTTATGTTGTTAATGTCCGGATAGCCAATTGGTTATGGTTAGACAACCTGACTATGTAGCTTGACATGCGGGGTTTGATTCTACGGTTAAGGCGTATATGTTTATGGAGAACATGAATATTAATTGTTCTTCGATTTTGGACCGTAAATGTTGTTAATTTGAACTAAAACAATTACTTTGCTCACCCGCGACCTTACAATAGTTACGTAACATTTGGTAGCATAGCATACGGTTGTGGTAACTCTGAAGATGAGCTCTGGTTGAGTTCGAAACGCGTCAGTGTAGCTTGGTGGTGGTGATGGTTGGGTTTATGTGATTTGTGTGTGTTCGTACAGTGTGGAGGTGGAGGAACTGCATGAACGCACATTTCTTGCATAAACGTAACTATTGTAAGGTCGCGGGTGAGCAAAGTAATTGTTTTAGTTCATTAATATGGACCTCCGCAAAGTAACGCCTTATTCAATAAATTGTTAATTTGAATTGGCTTTGATTTCAGTTTGACGGCAAATATATTGCCGGTATCGATTTTAGGGTTAATGCTATGTTTATCCATTGCCTGGTTTCTATAGTCTGCAGGTCGTAGAAATAGGACATCCGTATCGCTTCTCTAACATCTTATTTACTAATTCTGCCGCCAAGCAGCACTGCTGTGCTCTCCAGAGAATGCAGCCGGTGAAGTTACTGCCAATGCAGTCCTATTGCGGGCAACCACTTACTCGTTTTCGTTTGCCTTCGCTTAGTTTGCCTCTACGAAAATTGGTGCAAATGTCTCATAGCATTTATTTATTAAAGTCCTTTAATGTCGCTCGTAATTTAAACATCTCGCCCGATTCTAAATTAAAACTCAGACAGGCAATGATATTATCAGCCGGAAAAGAGTCTAAAATAAACCGCCCATATTACTAATTTCGACTGTAATGAATGAGAGGGATTTTGAACGACAATTGGAAAATTAATCATTGTTACGGAATCGTGCCAAATCGTTAATTCAATCCAATGTTTTGTTGGAGTTAGATTATACAATGTACCTACGGTCGAATCGTATGAATCGCGTGTGACCTACTGTGCAGGTTTTTCTCAACAAATATCATACTTTCATATCAATGAACGCAGAAGAAATGCACCTAGCATATCCTACCCTATTAAAATTACAAATGTGAAAGTTAGTGACTGATTATATACACCGTGAAATTTTAGTGGTTGTTTTCCCGAAACGAGGTGATTTAGTTTCGATTGTACAATCGATTTATAATTACTATTTTGACTAGAGTCAAAAATCCAATTGTGAAAAACGAAAGTCTAAAATGACCGCAAACCAATAGTAACGCTTCGTTGGTACCTAACCTATCGTACGATCGTACGCTACTTGTACCAACGAAGCGTTACTATTGGTTTGCGGTCATTTTAGACTTTCGTTTTTCACAATTGGATTTTTGACTCTAGTCAAAATAGTAATTATAAATCGATTGTACAATCGATACTAAATCACCTCGTTTCGGGAAAACAACCACTAAAATTTCACGGTGTATAATGTCATGTATGTTTGTTATTCATTCATGCTTAAATCTGGACAGATTTAAGTTACCAAAAAATTAGACCACGTTAAATAGTTAGGCATACAAATCGACTGACTGGAAAGTTCCGTTGTGACACGAAAGTTACCCAATTATAAATGTATGGTTAACTAGCTGTTGCTCGCGACTCCGTCTGTAAAGAATTCGTTTATCGCTATCCGGCGGGAACTATGCAATTTTCCGGGATAAAAACTAACCTATGTTCTTCCTAGGGTCTCAAACTATCTTCATACCAAATTTCATCTAAATCGGTTCAGCGGTTTAAGCGTGAAGAGGTAACAGACAGATACACTTTCGCATTTATAACATTAGTATGGATAAGTATGGATTATCGTGTCACAGAGGAAAACTTTCATACAAATTTTAACTACCATCGTTAAGTTGTCCAACTTTTTGAACTCTACTCATTAAGTTCAAATGTTAGTTAGAGCTAACTTTTAACTCCGGAAAATTGCATAGCTTCCAAGATATATCGATAAAAGAATCTTCGAACACGATGTCGCGGACAAAGCAACCGTTAATCATGACATGACATCGTTGGTTACGATTTTTGTTTAATTTGGGGCACGATTCAATTTCTTTATTAGTCTTACGAACAATTGTCCTATTTCAATTAGAGAAATTTACCTGCCATCTCGCAGTCCAATCTTACGAAAACTGCTAAGAAATCACGAAAACTATCACAGCAACACGTTTATATAAGGCTTACAGATAATTAAGACAAAGGAAGCCAGACAAAAGCGTATGCAAACCGTTCTAATTGCTAAACCTACTTTACTTGAGCAAATATTTATACATGTATGCGTTTCTAAATGCCACTTATTGTACAGATTAGCATTATGTTAGGTAGATGTTGTTGCTAGTAGAGATAAGTGGGACTTTTATCAACGCGCGACCTTTTCAACAGGGTCATTCATAATGGATAGGATCTGGATATCCTGAATGTCATTGCTTCTGTTGACTGAAAATAAAGTAAGTATTACTACTAACTATTCCTAGCAGTAATTTAGAAAGAAATAAAAGAAAGTAAATACATTTATTTACAACAACACAAGACTCATTAATATTATTACAAAAGGACATTACGAAGGCTAAAGATAGAGTATGACATTGCGGTTGTAAATTGGATACTGGCTCAAAAAATTTGAATTAGAAATTGTAGCTCTTCTGCACTATCCATACCAAAATTATAAATGCGAATGTCTGTTTGTTTGTTAAGCTTTCCCTCATAAGATAATCAAACGAACATGATCATTAAGTTGGCGCATTGTCGGATTAGGTGACCCGGTAATGATGGTGTGATTATTTAATTCAAATAAAGAAATTAAATTTGGCATGGAGATAGTAACACCTTAGGAAAGATATAGGATAGGTTTCATCACGGAAAATTGAATAGTTATAACACTAAACAACAGCGGGCAACAGCTAGTAAGGAATAATTGTCGTCGAAAGGAAAGGTCTCCAAAAATGCCAAGAATCAACACTGTGAAAGACGAGTGTGGTCATTGTTTTTATGTATACTTTAAGTGTGTTTGTCTTAGTTTTCAGTTTTTTTTTAACCTTTTGACCGCCAGCGTCGGCTATGGACGACAGTACGGTAATACAAAATTAAACCTACCCACATCCGCATAAGAATCAATTTTGTTCCAAACAAAAACGATGCGTGGCGGTCAAAAGGTTAAATTAGTTCCACTGAAAAACAGTATAGCGGCATGCATCGAATAAGTATAAAGTGGGGCCCAATTTGTACATATTCGATGTTCATTATTTGGATCTTTTCCTAGTATTTTCACCCTGTGTATCGCGAATATGTGTATCAAAAGTTTTCTAATAAGACTCACAGTCATGCTCATGATCATGACATGAAAAATGGAGTCACAGAACATATCACTACACTACATATTTTCGAAAAAATGTCTATTATCGCTTAAATAATTTATTGAATCAGGCGTTACTTTGCGGAGGTCCATATTAATGAACTAAAACAATTACTTTGCTCACCCGCGACCTTACAATAGTTACGTTTATGCAAGAAATGTGCGTTCATGCAGTTCCTCCACCTCCACACTGTACGAACACACACAAATCACATAAACCCAACCATCACCACCACCAAGCTACACTGACGCGTTTCGAACTCAACCAGAGCTCATCTTCAGAGTTACCACAACCGTATGCTATGCTACCAAACGTTAAACTAACAAACCAAAACAAATGTTTTAACTTGTCACTGTAACCTCTTAAGTACCCACTTTATTTTTCTTATTCTCAAACTACCCCACAAAAATTAACTTTTATTGACATATTTAAAACTACCTTGAATTTTTTTTTGTTTATTTATTTATAAGGCATATTTAATTAATACTAACTGTTCAAATTCGACCCAAGCCGCAGTAAAGGAGAAGATACTAAATTTACCTGTTCATTAATAATAGACCCCATAGTGTTGTACCTAATTATTTCCATGCATTCCAGAGCATCCAGACGCGTTTCGAACTCAACCGGGGGTATACAAGCTTACTTGTAATGACTGCAATGGGATATACGTAGGACAGACAGGCCGAAGTTTTAATACTAGATTTAAAGAGCATGTTTCGGCATATAGGAATGAGCATCCAGATAGATCGAATTTTGCAAAACATTTGTTGGAATCAAATCATTCATTGTTAGATTCAGATTCTTATGAAGTGTTACATTATTGCGGCAAGGGGTTGCGTCTGGATGCTCTGGAATGCATGGAAATAATTAGGTACAACACTATGGGGTCTATTATTAATGAACAGGTAAATTTAGTATCTTCTCCTTTACTGCGGCTTGGGTCGAATTTGAACAGTTAGTATTAATTAAATATGCCTTATAAATAAATAAACAAAAAAAAATTCAAGGTAGTTTTAAATATGTCAATAAAAGTTAATTTTTGTGGGGTAGTTTGAGAATAAGAAAAATAAAGTGGGTACTTAAGAGGTTACAGTGACAAGTTAAAACATTTGTTTTGGTTTCTTAGTTTAACGTTTGGTAGCATAGCATACGGTTGTGGTAACTCTGAAGATGAGCTCTGGTTGAGTTCGAAACGCGTCAGTGTAGCTTGGTGGTGGTGATGGTTGGGTTTATGTGATTTGTGTGTGTTCGTACAGTGTGGAGGTGGAGGAACTGCATGAACGCACATTTCTTGCATAAACGTAACTATTGTAAGGTCGCGGGTGAGCAAAGTAATTGTTTTAGTTCATTATTATCGCTTAACTAAGTGACACGGATATTTTTTGTTATTTTTTCCAGAACTGTCAATAACTAGGCTTTTCTCCCGGTGCCAAGATATCGTTAAGTTTCGCGACATTATCTTGTTTATTCCGTGGGATTTTATTTTCCGTAAGATCATTCTATAAAAGGTAAGGTCGTTCTCAAATTATGGCGTGACCAAGGGAAATAGGGTTTCCTTTTAGATCGATAGAAGTTAGATGATTAAGTAGCCTACAAAATAGGGATGTTGACACCACCAATCATCTGACGTACATTTTATGAGCTGTCAAAACATAATTCTCCCATAGTTTGAATGGTAATAGCAACTTATGACGTCACTTGTTCGCCAACTCAATCAACTTTTTTTTATACAATTACTAATTAACTAAATACGATTTCATTCTTTTCTTTATACAATTTAGGCTTGCGTTCGACCACAATCACGCCTGATGGAAAGCGAAGACGAGGCCTACGATGGAGCACGCTTGCCTAGTAAATGCTCATTCACCCTAGACTTGAAAGCGGCCAAATTGTAGTGTTCAGGGAACACAGTCGCATGCAGGGAATTCCACTCCGTAGCTGTGCGGTTGATGAAGGAAGAGCGAAAACGCTTTGTGCGGATTTTGGGAATACTGACAACGTAAGGGCGGAGACCCCGTCTACTTATTATTTGTTTTAAAGCAATAAAAAATCTAATTTTGCAGTTAATCGAAAATTTATCTGGTTTTCAGGGCTAAAATAAAGCGTTTTTTTACTGGAGTCGTGTCTTTGAATTATTTTTTAATGGCGTCAACATCCCTATTAAATAAAGTTCGTTAGCCAGCTCTCAGTGGAGACGTTTCTTCACTATAATATTAAGTATTAGTATAATATTAACTACATCCGTATCAGCGGCGGCTGACATCTGTTACAACGTTGTCTTGCCATATGGCGAATAGGACGCGCCTGCGATCCTTGAAAACCGTCATCACGAGAGTCAACGTAGAAAAAAAGTGCGGTTAATTTACAGTCAAGCAATTTAATTCCTAGGTCACCATAAAACCTTATCGTAGTAAATAATTTTATTTGTCTATAACATATCAAATGAAGTAAAATGTCACAGTGACAAGATTCTATGGTGGGCTAGGAATCAAATTGGTTGACTGTATAACCTCCCGGTACGACGATAAGGACGATAACGCACGACCTGATAATTAGTTCCCTTATTGCAAATCACATGAGGGCCTATTCCGGGTCGATAATAATTACTGTGCGTACATAAAAGAGATGTAATATTAAAGTAATCGAAGTAAACTGACTAATATAGGACTAACATATTTTGTAGGTTTCTGCTTTTCGTGGCTGTTTGCGCATAATTTACCTTGGTCTTGGGCGAGGATTTTGCTTTGTGCACTAGAGCATTCAAAAAAAAATTAATTTAAAATGGATAATTCAATTTTAAGTTGTTGTATAGTTTAGTCAAGGATCTGCTGCTATTTTTGGACTTATAGCTATAAGTATATGTATCTATTTGGGTAGTGTGACATTCACCTTCCTCGTATTGGGTAAGGACTGACAACCAGCAACTTTGCAGAGTCCTCACCTTTTCACAAAATTGAAATTGTTTTTTTGGTATCTCCTTCTGTTTTCATTGTTTTTTGTTTTAAGTTTGTGAATAAACATTCTTTTTTATTTTAATTTTAATGACTCCATCTCTGAAGATTCTTAGGTTCTCAAAATTACCAGAAAATCCTTTGCTACAGTTAACAATACCAATATAAATAAAGTAGAGATAAACTACGATAACATGGATGGCCCGCCCCTCCAAAATTCAAGAAGTCTTCAAAGTATTTGTGTGTTTATAAAGCACCACCAAAACTTTCAACGCATGTGTGCGTGCTGAGACAGCAATCAAACAAAAGCATACACACTCATTCGTATGTGACATAACACATTGAAATCGTAATTTGAAGGGGCGGGCCATGTTATCGTAGTTTATCGCTACATCTATACTATTAATATTATAAAGAGGAAAGATTTGATTGTTTGTTTGTTTGCATTGAATAGGCTCCGAAACTACTGGACCGATTTCAAAAATTATTTTGCCGTTAGAAAGCTATATTGTCACTGACTGACATAGGCTACTTTTTACCGCGGGAAAATTAATTTATCGCGGGCGAAGCTACGGACGGAAGGCTAGTCTTTACGACCGCTTTAGCCTAGTTGGTAGTAACCCTGCCTACGAAGCAAGAGGTCCTGGGTTCGAATCCCGGTGAGGGCATTTATTTGTGTGATGAGCACGAATATTTGTTCGTGAGTTATGGATGTTTTCTATGTATTTAAGAATTTATTTATCTATATAAGTATGTTTATCGTCGTCTAGTACCCATAGTACAAGCTTTGCTTTGTTTGGGACTAGGTCGATTTGTGTAAGATTGTCCCCCAATATTTTATTTGATTTATTTTATTTAGTCTAATATATAAAAATCTCGTGTCACGGTGTTTGTTATCGAACTCCTCCGAAACGGCTTGACCGATTTTTATGAAACTTTTTCTCTGTATTCGGTAGGTCTGAGAATAGGTCGTAGGCTATTTTTTATACCTATCCCTATTCTTCGCGGACGGAGTCGCGGGCAACAGCTATTATTTTTTATAAGAATTTGCTGAGTAAAAAATCTCTAAAATCATTATTATTATTATTAGAGATAAACTTTGCGATGTAATAGAACCTAATAATTAAATAAACTACAAACTATTAAACGAGAGCGCGTTTGATATCAACAAATAAATAAAAAACAAATGCCTGCGCGCACGCATCTCGCCGCAATCATTTAACTCCCGCTTTATTGGGTTCAATTGTTATGCCACAGCGCAAGCTACTTGAATCAAATACATTGAAAGCAATAGCATGAACACGCGGAGTAGATTTGTCACGGTTTAATACCTACCTATACCTACACATGGTGATAGTAAGTATAGAGAACGTTACGCGGTTCTATGTTGATTAGAGTACGCAGCAGAGCCAAACCATTACGTAGGATAGGAAGTATCAAAGCTAATTTACAAAACAAGAATTGTGATTTGGGTTGCCCCGAAAATATTTGCCTTACTTTTCACACATAATAATAAATGTACAATAATCTCATTTCAGTATTAATAAAAAAATATATAATTAACTGGCTCCAACCCGCGGCTTCGTCGGCGTAAAGGTCGGCGTTAATTATACCTTCACGAGCAACATTTACAATCTTAGAGTTTGGCCTGGAAAAAGCATGCTAAATAAAGTGCATGAAAAAGTATAGTATGAAAAGTATGAAAAGTATAGTATAGTAGGTATTTTTCCAACGCAAACGTAGCTATTTCGCACTCACTTCGTGCTTTTTTCTAAAGGTAACATTTTTAAAGCAAAAAGTTCACTGAGACCACGCCATCTATTGATTTCAGACGAAGTTAGGGCGTCATTCTTAAAGCCGAGGCACCTATCTCAGCGGTCTTGGACAGCGCCCTCTATTCTTGTTTTAAGTTAAAATATTATTCCAGGGGAACGCATTACCGAGACGTTATGTATCCGATGTCTCAATCCAGATTTTTACTTATCTGTACGCCAAGTTTCATCCAAAGCCGTTATTGAGTGATTGACTAATAAACGTACGTATGGTAAAGTCGCCATTACACGCCTGTTTGTTCAAGGTGAACTCGAATGGATCCAAATATACATTAAGCAATTATATGACTGGCAACATTGAATTAGCACACAGTAAAAAAATGTGCAGCAAAAACAGTATCCCAGAAAAGAAAAAAAAAATGACTAACTCAGTGTCGCAGCACAGAATACGTTTATCGCTATCCCGCCGGAACTATGCTATTTTCCGGGATAAAAAGTATCCTACATGTTCCTCCAGGTTATAAGTTATAAACTATCTGTGTACCAAATTTCACCAGACTCCGTCAAACCGTTTTAGCGTGAAATAGTACCAAACATTCACGCTTATAATATTAGAGGGATACGCGATGTGTATAGCTATCAGGAATTCTGTTAATTACACACACAAACCTAATTTGTCAAAGAAACGAATGAAAACATTGTAATCAAATCTACAGACGATAAATTTTCAAACCTTATTAGGGATTCTCGGGTAACGTTGAGTTCCAAAAGAGTCGTGTTATTAAAATTAGTGACTCAACAAGCGTAGACTACATTAAAGTCCTTAAAGGCGATCTTTATAGCCTAATAGACCGATTGTGTTAGCTAAGACTCAACGGAGGTCTAGACTCAAACAAAACAAAGATAAATGCAGTGGGTACTTACCGATTACCAGAAAAAGAAATCGAATTTCAATTGTAAATGTCAGTGTCAAATGTATTTAATTTAGTAGTCGAGATTTTCCTATTCGCAACGTTCGACATATTTCCATCTACAAAAGTGGTTAATATACGAGATTATCTTGTATAATTGGACACATTCAATAGGTTAAGATAAGTCTGGCTGGTGCAATGTTTAATTACGATAGTTATTATTCATTCCTGCGAGCCGCTTTTCAAGAGCCACTTTGTCAATATCAAAGTCGTGTTATGCAATAGTTGTTCTCCATACTAGTACAATGAGAAGTAAAGAATGCAGCAATTGTTATCTGTCTTAGGTACCTACTGGCACAGCTATGGTCATTTATGTCATGTGTGTTCAAAGCCCTTTTTAAAAATAGCTGCTAAGAATACACCTACAATTTTGTCTTAAATAATATGAAGTCAAAAGGACGGTTTAAAATTATAATGAGCACGCAAACATGGCACTGAGATAGACATTAGCTTATCGAAAGACAACAGGGAAAGCTGCAACGGCAAGTTTAAAAGGAAATATAACGAGGAAATTGCGACATAAGATAATCTTTTGAATTTAAACAGCCTTATTAAAGTCAACCTATCAGTCCGTCTTAGTAATGGCATTGTGTTGTGGAGTAACGCCAAACAGCGACGTGTCCTAACCCGAGAGATGACTTGGATAATTTTAGTTAAAGATCATACTATAAATAGTTTGTCTTTTTAAAGCGCATAACAGGTATCAAATGAGGCTTATTTACGCAAGTATGATACCTGGAGTTCAATCGACCTCTGAAGATACAATTCAATTATTAACCAAACCCCTTCTACGGTGACGAAAGGGCTTGGTATGTTTAGTCATCATTTTTGTAAGAACCTCTTTGTTGATTGATGTTATTGTGGTGTAATCGGACCAATTAGGAGCAAGACCGTGTTTGAATGATGAATCCTAAGTAATTTGAATACGTGTTCTAATAAACATACTGTTTTCTAAGACGTAGACGGCACTTACTATAATAAATAGACATTGAACGGCGAAATAAAACAAATAACAACGGTATCGTTAATATCCAAGCTAAAATATAATATCAGCGCAAGAAGGAACGTTCTAGAACGTTTTTTCTAACCAGCAATATAAGTAAAGGAAAGGAAGAATAAAAAGCAGTAAAAAAAGGAGCTGAGTAATGAGGAAAACAGTCATAAAGCATGGAGGCCTTGAATCTAGATGCGCAGATTTCAATGGCCAAATTGGCATCGGGGTCGATCCCACATTCATGACCAATTTCAATGCTAACGATACATGTTCGATGTAGGTATTATACTAACTCCGATATTGGTGCTGTGGTCTGGTCACAACACAAGACAACACATATACTCACGAATTATAAAGGTATCAAGAGAAGAGAGTGAAGCAAATTTAGGTTATCCCTCTTTTTAGCACGCTCTGAATCTGTCCCACACTGAGTTATAAAAGACATGATGCTATATAATTAAATAAAATAGGGATGTTTAAAGATTGACAGATCTTTTGGTTCCGTACTTTAGACAGGTATTCAAGTAAATTGTATTTACCAAGATTTACTTATTCCATTCAGCTCCGTATGCTTATGGTATGGATACAAGCTTTAAAATCATAATGTGATCTTCGAACCTTATGTAAACAATTAGGCACATCATGTACCAGACACAAACATTAAACAGGAAAGAAATGTTTAGCAGTTCATTTAAAAAATGGAAGATAAACATGTGACTAGCTCGGAATTTGGGTAACAATAAGCTGACGGCGGATTGACGTATCTCGAACTCCGTTAATTTGACAGAATGATGCTGATGAGATTTAAATAATAAAAGTGTTGCCTACGTTAGAAGCATACAAACAACATCACGGAATAACCACTTCGTTTTTGCTTTGGTAGATATCGTCGCCTCGGTAACAAACAAAAAAACAGATGTGACATCATTGCATAGTGAATTGTGAATTGATGTCAGCAGAAACGCATTGTTTTAGCATAGATTCTATTGAGGCGATGTTTTTCTGGCGTTTTGTGTTTAGCATGATTTTTGGAAGCAACTGTTATTGGTGATAGCTGTTAGTATCGTGAAGTTCGTTTGACGTTACAGTCTTGCTTGCCAGTGGCTCAAGTTGTAAACCAATCTCGAACGTGACACAAATATCTAAGTTGTCAAACGGACCTTACGATACCAGCGCTAACTAGCAACTAACTTGTCATAGAAACCCTCACTGTGAATGCAGTTGTGATTCAGAGTGCATTAAAAAATAAGAGAGACACCATGGACAGCAATGATGATGATATAACTTTCTTAATTCCTTACTATCCTACTTCAATAAACGATTGTACCTATTCGATTACCACATTTTATTGCCACAGCCCAGCCGCAGGCACAAAGCGGAGGCAAAGACTGATAACGAATAGCGAACTAACAATGCACAAACCAACACCTGACTTTAATGTGATAAACAAAGAACGATTGCCGAAGTCACATGCACACTAGGCCAAGCCGCTATACTATACAGTGATAGAACACGTATGTACGTTCATTACGAAGCTGTACCAATTTAGCGACGATATTAATCAAGCTATCGGCGCAAGCGTGCCAAGCGGCGGTATTTGCTTTTGTCACAAATCGACGATTGTACTTCCCGAAAAGATTGCAAAAACATGAGGTATCGTTGTTGCTATAGGGGTGGTCAACTTTGATAGACCAGAATCAATTACTGATTAAGTAGACTGATATCTAGCAATTGCATAAACTAATACTTAAAGTAAACATGTACCCTCTGCATTGCCATGATTGGCCGGTTGGTCACCCATTCTTTAGTATTTCGATAAGGATTTGTAGCGACTAAAAGTTAATGCTTTAAATTATTGCAATTTTGAAGTTCTTACTGGATTATTAAAGCATGCAAAGCTTGTTGACTTACATATTTCTCGGAGTAGAGATATCGCCATGGAAGATTCGTCCCAAATTGATTCTATAACTAACAACTTTGTAGTTCTTGCTTAGAAAGTTAAGGCAACATTTTTCGTTCGGCGGAATCATGGTACCTACCTAGCGACTCGCGATAAAACCGAAACCGCAAATGCACGCCGTTTAATCTCCGGATACATCTTAAACGTCGTGTAGCATTACTATTGTGTTCTTAAAATAAGATTAACACCGAGCAGTGTCTGTCCGTCATTGATAGGCGGGCGTACTGGTGACTCATTGCCGTCTGCCGACACCAAATCAGAATGGTTGTGATGTGACGCGAAAATCTGACTGCAACGAGTAAAAGCTGATTCAAATTAGGTCGGATCGACAGCTTTACCGGAATGACAAAGGTGTCGGATGCGTATTAGCATATGTATTTCAATAGCGCTGTTTCAGGGTGACCCGATAAAATTGTCGGAGTCACGATATCGGTCGGGTCAGATATAATGTTGGCCTGTTGCTGGTGCTACTGATTGTATGGCGACGTTCAGATCAGACTGGCACTGGCACCTCATAATATGAATAGTAAGACCCGACAGCAAAGAGCCGATGTCAAAGGCCTTTAATGTTGGTTAGCCAGCTCTAATGCACAGTACCGTACCATACCAGTACCATAACGAATAAGGGGCCCCGTTGGAACATAAAAAATTGACTGTCGTTGACAACAAAAAATAATTATTTTCGAGTAAGGATTCTTCGAGTTATACATATAGAATGTGTATATCGAAGCCAGACTCAAGTGGCAGAGAGCAGAGCACATCGCTTGTAGAAACTGATGGCCGATGGGGCTAAAAGGCGTCCACTAACCGGAAGACGAAGTGTAGGTAGGCCTCGAAAAAGATAAAGCGAAGACGACCGATGCGGGGCCTCTGTGAGGACGGATGCCTTGGTCAGGGACCCTGTCTATCCTTATGGGAAAGAGGTACTGGTAGAGGTATGGGCTTAGCTTTTTTGCTTAAAAAACCGATATAGAATAGTAAGATTAAGTTCGAGCCATAGCCCGAACAAGCACCGCTGAGTTTATCGAACTTTATATGCGAGATCTAATTATGAATCCACCAGCTTTTTTGGTAAAGGATAGTCACTTAACGTGAGGAAAAGTGCACACTGGTAAAAATTATGTTGATGTGCGTATGTGAAGTTTTAAAATCTACAATAAGCCCGACAATATATTTCGTAAATGGGGTTCAACACCGTATTGTGTTGTGGTCAGGTTTTCTTTTGTAGTAATTTTTGTCAGAAATGCTGGCGGATCCAGCGATACGGCGATCGGAGGAGAGAGATGAGAGGTCTTTGTCACGTCACGAAACGTGTAGATTCTACGTGGTGCCATCTGCACTTGTGCCAATCAAAATTTTCCGGAGCGTTTTTTAAATAATTTCCAATATTGCTGTAAGATAGGATGTGAAATACTGACACTTGTGAATCCAGTCCAGTACACTGAGGTATTAAAAACCGTTAAAAAGTATAATTGGACTGGGATAATATAACTTGAGTTAGAAGCGACTTCTAAACTTGGAGTGTGCGTTATAGTCTGACTTTTAGATTTAACATTGAGATTTGACGTACCGAGAGAGAATTGGAGAAAGTTGCGGTTATTATTTTCTTACCAATATTGTATACCTTTAATTTGGTTGTCTTTTAGATAAAGCACAGCGGCATAGCTGCCCTGTTTACATGTAAACAAACATCAAAGTCATTCTAAGTCTCACTTGAACGGTGCGACTAGGGTTGTCAGGTCCAAAAACCGGACTCGACGCTTAATTTGGTGGGACATTTTACCTTAAACCCCCGACATAGCTTTTTTTAAACCCGGACATGAAGTTCTCGACATCCAACTCGCGCGGCAGCCAAACAAAAAGCCTTATGGCGCGACCACGACATCGCGCGACCGGCGGTAGCGGCGAGCGTTTTCTGCGTTCATAGCGCGGCCGAGACGCTCGCAGCACAGTGATTATCTGGCGACACACGCAATGAACGGACAAAACGGTCGCCGCTGCCGCCGGCGCGATATCGTGGCCGGGGTGTAACAAAAGCCAGTCGGGCCGGATAAGATATTATTTAGCCGGATACGTGCGTAAAAAAAAAGTCAAATATATCCGGCCAAAACCGAAAACCTGGCAACCCTAGGTGTGAGCAATACAGGGTTATTTGTAATCCACTAGCATCCTTTTAACCCTAAACTCCTACCACTCAAACAAATGTTTTTTCTTTTACGGCTTTTGTCATAACTTAATATTTTTGGTGTGATAACGTTTTGAAAATTTGAGATTTCCTCTTATTTTTACGATACTCTGTGTATTTGTATGGGAAAAAAAGTGCTTCATTTTAAAAAGTCGTAAAACAAAAAACATTTGTTTGAGTGATAGGAATTCAGGGTTAAGAGGGTGTCGGTGAATTAAAAATAACCCTGTATAATACACAAACATCGTGAGAGTTTCTTTTCATCGCGGAGTTACGCGCGCGGCTATTAGAATTTAGAATTGTTTGTGATCTCGTTCACTAAAAGGTTTACTTCCAAATAGTACAATCGGGCCAATGTACTACTTCGGTTTTTCAGTTCTTCTAGTACACTGTACAGTCGGCGTAAGAAAAGATTTGTCACCTTAAAGTTGACATTTGCAAGCACCAAGGAAATTGTCAGTCCCGTCCCAACAACATTTTATTTCAAACAAAACAATATCGCATTGACGTTTTCCATTTATCAAAAGGTACTAAGAGCCTATTACTTGATAAAGGAATCATTCTTTTTTTTACATAAAACTGACCCGTGATTGACCACTATCTCATCTGATGAAAAGTGCAGATGAGGCCAACAGTGTATCTCGCTGGTTCAGTAACAGCCTGTTCACTTCTAGCCTTTAATTTGATAACTGACGAAGGTTTTCGTATCCCGACCGTACGTAATAGGTAGACTCAATTAGAGTCTATGCATGGCTTGCTCCCGTTACAATATACATTCCGTTATTTTTACTATTTCACTGTCACTCAAACTAGTACATTCAAGAAATCATTGTCTACTATTATTGTTCTGTCTGATTCGGCGTCTGGCTGGTCGGACAATCGGAGCTATTCGGAGTACTTCGGAGCGATTTCGCTGGATTGCTCGATCTCGAGATATTGTACTACACTACACATACTAAGAGCAGAGAAGAGAAAAGAATAGATTATTCTAGATAGTCAGGAACTAGTTCTTATAAGTACTTGCCACGTGTACGGTCAGCTGCAGAGAAAATATACCCCTGGTATGGTTACCGCCGTTATAGAGCCAGCTGACTGTACACAAGCCTGGCAACAATAGACATGACGACATGAGTGATCAACTGATCAATCAATCATAAACGGCAATGTACCGTATCTCGCATGTTATTTCTCTCTGTCTAAACAAAGGCCGACGCAGACCAGGCCCTATACTACGAAGCGCGAAATTCGAACTTCGTTTCATGCCGTTCCGCTCACGCTAATGGTATTTATTACGAGAGTGAGAGGGACCGCACGATCCGAACTTCGAATTTCGTAGTAACCCCCCAGATGCGTGTGCGTGTGACGGGGGCGCGTCGCAGTCGCGGCGCCCCTTGAATAAGTTTTCATACTAAATGTATAGAAGCGTCCCAATCCAAAGCAGACAGAAGAGACGGGGCGGAGACGCGGGCTGCGAACAAACGACGCGGACTGCGACGGGCCTTGTCCCACGTCTCTTTCTGAATAAGAACTGAGGCTCTGTTATCTAACAAACTCGCAATCAAAATTGTTTTCACAACTTCTTTCTGCCCCACGGTATAGGATGAGAAAGGAACCCTTTCATCACCATCTATATGGTGTATGCGATCGCGAGCGCCCAGGCGTTTGACAATATGGCCTCTATATTAGATATCGTAATTCAAGTAAATAAAATAAAATGGGCTCAGCAAAACAATGCAATGTAAAATGAGCTGAAATATTTGTATGAAAACTAATGACAAAACAAATTTTACCAATATTATATGACTCTAAGGGGCTGTTTTACCACCCATTGATTAATTTTAACTGACGGATAAATGTGATCCCGTCTCCGTCTATTTGAACAAAACAAACAGAGACGGCATCACATTTATGCGTCAAATAAATTAAATTTGATCAATGGATGGTGAAACTGGGGGTAAGGCTTTGAAATTGAACTTAGCATAATACATAATAATAGGGATAATGTTAGTAGTTGCTACTAGCATGAGTTGATCAAAGTGAACAGGAAATGGCAAAAAACATCAACTATTTTTCTCCTTTGTATAACTATTCAAATAAGATAGGTCAACAACATTTGCAAATATTGTGTACATTTAGCGGTAATCAGCACAAACCAATGACATCAGAGCTTCTATTCCAAGTACATAGACTTCTATCACATGATTTGGATTAGGAGTATTGAAGATTTCAAGAAAAAATGAGGCTTCAAATATTAATTTTCTAGGAAAACTAATGAACAGGAAATTGAAAGTTGGTAAATTTTATGGATAGAAAAATTGCTTTAGTAAAATTCATTTTTGAGAAAATGGTCACACTTGTCTGGGTAATTTTTTGTGTTTTAAAATTGTTTTCATTGCCTTCAAAATGTTTTACAAAAAACTGATAGCAGAGAAAAAAACTATCATTCCTGGACTCTAGTGCGGATCAAAAATAGTCTATGTTTCTCTGAATTAAATTGCAATTGAGATTGATCTTGATGGGATTGCGTGGAATGAGCATTAAGACATCTTTCTGTCATTTAACCCTGAAAGCGAGAAAGTGAAAAAAACCTGCATTCCAGTCTCTATTGTCTCATATAATTGCAATTTTACAGATAAAATTATAAATAGAAAAAATAGCCTTAAATTTTGCATGGAACTGTATCTTAAGTATATGATTTATGCATGGAATGAGTTAGAGTTAAGTAAGTATTTGAATAGTATATCAGTGGAATATATATAGCTCTTACAAGTTAAGTATGAAGTATATTTTCTATTTTTTTTTTGTTTTTTTTTTTTTTTTTTTATTATATCACTGCACAACATGATTATAACAGACTGAAGTGTATGATGTATGGGAAAAATTCGTCGCTAACTTCTAGACCAGTGATGGTGTAGGGGTAAGCACGCAGCATGGAACGCTGAGGACCTGGGTTTGATTCCCAGCATTGGTCTTTTTTCTGGGGTTTTTTCTGTGCATCTATATTTCAGTTTGTATTTAGTTTGAAATATATATAGCCCTGTCCAATGTGATTGATTTAAATAGTTTCTAATGACAGAGCCAAATATTTGTCGAGTTTCCTTACTTGGTACAGGTTATATTGTTAAACAACCCAAGCAGTGTTAGTTAATTTATGATATTCCTAATTACTGAATGTGGGCTATTGTGATGTGAATCTTTTTTTTTAATAAGTGTCTGATAATGATGTTGACATTGGGCAATTTTCATAGTTTTTGAAGTCTTCTACTTCTAATGATAATTGGAATATGGAATAAAACAAAACATAGGGACATGGTTGTGGTAGATATAGGTTTTAAAATAAAAAAATATTTGCTCTAATGTATGTATCCATCCAGGGATGAACCACGGAATTATGTTTGTATGGAGAAATGGTTTGCATCACATCCTCTTCAATGTTTGAATGATTGCCAGGATATAAGAAACAAGAGTTGATTTGCAATAAAAAGTAAATAACCAAAATCAATATAAGATTGTAGCTGGATAATTTGTATAGATTGCAAACCTCAATATTATGTTGTAAAGGGAGACTCTTGAAAAATATTCCAATTGGATATCTAGCATAAAAATTCTTGAATTTTCTTTCAATGTTATCTTCTTTCTGGAAAGATGACTTATAAAAATATGAATGATGTTTTCTGATTATGAGTAATGTTTGTTTAAGTCTGTTGTTTATTAACTTGTTTACAACACAAGTCAGAACATGAAACTGATATTAAGGACCAACTTACCTCAAGTCTCTTGATATAATCAAACCTTTTGCTAGTCAACATAATTATAGTTGGTAACTGATATTTTATGGCTAATTAAGTATTTTTAGGTAATTGGGATTTCTTTTACTTTTGTAGGTAGTTTTTTAAATACTAACTTAAAATATAAAAAACAAAAAGTGTTTTAATAATAATTATTGTATTGACACATAATTATTGTGTAATAATTATTGTGTAAGTAAGGACACTATTATTGTAAAAGTGAATAAATATCAAAAATTTTAGTAAGACCAATAAGTGATTAATTTTTAAGTCTACCTAGTTGAGCACACTGTGTATTGTGTAAAAATAACAGAAGAAATCATTAAAATATCCATTATTATCAAATATGCTCTTGAGTCTAACTAGACTTCAATACATACTGGAAAAACACTTTCCAATTAAGGAAAACAGATGTTTATAAGGTCAAACAGCTTACAACCTTAACCTAGTCCCCACAAATGGTTCAGAAACATTAACAATACATCTACAAGATAAATTTGGTGTTAATATCGAGGTTTTAGAACTGAGTAGTGACCCGGTTGAAGGACACCAACAGGTGTCATGAGCGTGCAGCGAGCCAATCAGTTGCCAACAATACTTACTCTGCTCGTTCGAGGCGGCTATCGCAGATTCGCTCACGAAGGACCCACTCCTTACAGAAGGCCCCCACTGCTGTCTTCTACCACCTTCCCTCGACTCTGTCCTCTCCACATCTTCCCCTTTGCACAGATGAAACGCTAACACGCACCAATAAAACACAAAACCGATACGCATCGTGATCTCTCAATGACACTCAATGCACTGACCGCAAAATATATAAAAACGACAGCACTCCTGCAATACCGCACTCTATACGCATTCTAAAATTAATTAATAAGTAATAGATTCACAGTTGTAAGGCCACATTTGACAATCGTCTAAAAACCTACGGATTTTATCACAGCGACACGAAAAAAACTGGAGGTCAGAAAAATTGACGTTTAAATTTTTTCACATAGTAACTTTAGGTTTGGTATGGCCACATTGTTTAAAGCTTTGCCCACACAGTATGATTACTGTCTAGAATTTTTTTTTCTAGTCTCGAAGTGAATGAAAGAAGGCTAACCATTTACTTTTAACAAAAAAAACTGTATTGTTTAATTTACGTTGTGGTGATTCATTACTTGTTTCATAAATTTAAGGTGACTAATTTCAAAGAAAATTTTCAGAGAATCGTGTGATTACCACGTAAATCACTGACTCAAAAAAAATATGTACCTTTATCTACATTGTCTATTGCTTTCAAAAGCTCTTGAAGCTAATTTCGCTAGTTTTAATACCAGTTCTATATTATTGAAGATTGAACCTCTCATGCATAGACATTGCACTCATTTTGAATCTTATATTTTATGGTATATTATTGATGCTAAGTTGCGATCACGAACCAATATTAAAATCAATTTTTTATTGATTAAAATTTATTTTATATTATTAAATAGAAATAACAAACTCGCATGTACTGAATACATAGTTGAAATCGAATTTATTAAGACTATTTAGCTGTTCAACTGAGATTTTATGGACAACCATAAAAATCAATACGTTTGTGATGTCATAGTGACGTAAAACTTCTATTTACCAAAATATGTCAAATGACCTTGCTAGTTTGTAAACAATACTTGGATTTCAAATTAAGATATATCTTGTTAATCTTCTTGACTTGCATCAATCAATTTAGATTTTGATAGTGAAGTAAGAATTACGGTAATACAAAATGAACATTGATTTCGAAACGATGGCAGTCCTGGAGGAGGAGTCCCAGAATGTGAGTTTGAAGTTCTTTGTTGTTAGCATTAGAACAATTTGCATTTCCTGCGATGTCTTATCGCGAGTCATGCGTGAATTATCTTGTTTTCGCACACCATATTTTGTAGAATGAAATAGGTTATAATTTACTTCCTGGTTTATTTTTACCTCTCACCAGTTTGTGATCTTGATCAATCTAGTAGTTGTTACTAAAATATTATTGCACAATAACATCCTTGTGTTGGAAATAAATTATTCTAGTCCTATTTTAGTTTACCTACTTAGAATGGTTCAGTAATATTATTTGTGTGCTATCAATTGACATACTTTGATTAAAAACAAAACGCTTCCAAAACCTGCTTGCTGCTACAAAAAGCAAAATTAGCTTGTTACCTAAAGTCAAACCAAAACCATAAATAAATGTTGGTTCCAGTTTTAAGTATCAAGTTTAATAATACTAGAATTTAATTTTATTGTATTATCAGGTCTTGCCCATGTTTTTTTAAGTAGAGAAATAAAGATGACTTATTTTTTATACCAAATATCAAGAACTGATTAGGCATTAATAAAATAATACAATAAAATCAGATCCGCAGCATAGGCTTCGTCAATGAGAGAAAATGGTGAATATCAAGTAGTTTGAATAAGGCTGCCTAATGCTTTCTTTCTATATTTGTCTTCTGTATTGCTTAAAATATTGTAGGTATAAAATAAAGAGACACTGAATTCTATTGTACCTTGCAAAAATAATTAGCACAAAATCCCTTTTTTTTTACTATGTATTTTATGAGAGTTGAGTACACCTAATGTGACTATCTCAGCCTCATAGGTAGCCACAGAAAACTAAAACACATTAAACGCGTGCTGCGTGTTTTGTCGTCGTACAAAAGCATTTCTAATGAATTTCTACATCAGTATTGCATCATCTGACAATGGCTTACTCAGAGTCATATTAGACAACCAGCTGGCCTAGTGGTTAGAGAACCTGACTACGAAGCTTGAGGTCCCGGGTTCGATTCCCGTGTCGGGGCAGATATTTGTATGAAAAATACAAATGTTTGTTCTCGGGTCTTGGGTGTTTAATATGTATTTAAGTATGTATCTATCTATATAAGTATGTTTATCCATTGCCTACTACTCATAACACAAGTTTTACTTAGCTTACTTTGGGACTAAGTCAATTGGTGTGAACTGTCCCATGATATTTATATATTTACTAGCTTTTGCCCGCGGCTTCGCTCGCGTATACAATGAGTATTCCAAAGAACCAAGATATCAAGCAAGCAAGCATACCGGCAAGCAAGCAAGCAGGTCCACAATTGACTGAGAAATCGGTGAACATACCTACATAAAAAAATCATAAAGTGGAATGCATAACCTCCTCCTTTTTTAGAAGTCGGTTAAAGTGCCCTTTGCAGCCTACTTACAGTACTTATGAATTTTGAAATTTTAGCTTTCTACAACCAGTAAAACGCAAAATCCCGTTTTTTCCCGTTCCCGTAAGAATTTCGGGAAATGTTTTCTTAATGCTCCCCTACACTCCCCAAGGAACCCACTTGCCAAATTTCAGCTTTCTATGACCAGTAAAGCGAAAAAGCCCGTTTTTCCCGTTCCCGTGGGAATTTTGGAAAGTCCTCTCTCAATGCTCCTCGACACTCCCCAAACAACCTACATCCCGAATTTCAGCTTTCTGCAACCAGTAAAACGAAAAATCCCGTTTTTTCCCGTTCTCGTTGGAATTTGGGAAAGTCCTCTCTCAATGCTCCTCTACACTCTCCAAGCAACCTACATACTGAATTTCAGCTTTCTACGACCAGTAAAACGAAAAATCCTGTTTTTTCCCGTTCCCGTGGGAATTTTGGAAAGTCCTCTCTCAATCCAGCTCTACACTCCCCAAGGAACCCACTTGCCAAATTTCAGCTTTCTATGACCAGTAAAACAAAAAATCCCGTTTTTCCCGTTCCCGTGGGAATTTTGGAAAGTCCTCTCTCAATGCTCCTCTACACTCCCCAAACGACCTACATGCCGAATTTCAGCTTTCTACGACCAGTAAAACGAAAAATCCCGTTTTTTCCTTATCCCATGGGAATTTATAATTACCTACATCTATGCCAAATTTGAAGAGTCTAGTAATTATAGTTCATAGGATCCCGTTGAACTGAATATATAAATCCCGTTTTTTCCTTATCCCGTGGGAATTTTGAAAAATCCTGAAATTAATGTTTTAAATAATGTAATACCTACTTGTGTATCAAATTTGAAGAGTCTAGTTATTATAGTTACTGACATAGGGTCACTCGGAATCTATAAATATATAAATCCCGTTTTTTCCCTTTCCCGTGGGAATTCCCAAAAATCCTTCCTTAGTGGATGCCTACATTGTATAAGGTATCTATGTGCAAAATTTCAAGTCTCTAGGTTCAGTAGTTTGGGCTATGCGTTGATATATCAACAGTCATTTAGTTTATTTAGATATTTCAACCCCATCGCACCCCATCCAGGGAGATGGTATTTTACGTCTGCCACGTCGGATTTTAAAACCGTTGTTGTTTTCATAACCTGCGATCCGATAAACCATAGAATCAACACCCATGTTGATTTTCAGACTTTGTTACCCCTTTCCCCCCTTTTAGGGGTTGAATTCTCAAAAAACCTGAAACACGTGTTTACTCATTTATCATTAGGAGTATTTCTGTGAAGTTTCGAATAGTCGAACTAATCTTGTTTCCCCATACAAACTTTGCACCCCCTTTTTACCCCTTAGGGAGTGAATTTTGAAAAATCCTTTCTTAGTGCACCCCTAGACCTTATAAGGAACCTACATGCCAAATTTGGAATCTCTAGGCCCAGTGGTTTGGGCTGTGCGTTGATATGTCAGTCAGTCAGTCAGTCAGTTTATTTATATTTCCAACACTATTGCATTTTTTTTATATAAAAGTGACCACTATCTCACCTGATGAAAAGTGTAGATGAGGACAAGGGTGTATCTCACTGGTACAGTAACAGCCTATACACTTATGCCTTGAAGAGCCCTAGGTTGTATCTATCTGGAAATACAGATGACGGGAGCGAATTAATGATGGGGAATGATCCAAATATTTTTTCCTAATGTCTCTTTAATCTGAAACATTCCAGATGTAAATGGAAAAGGTCCTCAGTTCTGTTACAATCCATACATAAGGCCCATAAGGGTGACTTTATGACTGATCAAATTCTAAAAACAATAGGCTACTTTCCTAACTAGTCAGTCTTTTAGATTATCAAAAAATATTGGACACGTATTTTTTATTTTGTCAGTTAAACAAAAAATTACGAAGATATGGCGCATTGAAGTTTCGCGTGACGTCACTTGTTCCTACACTTTGTATGAGCGTTTTAGGAACAAGTGACGTCACGCCTCGTCACGCGGAACTTCAACGCGCCATATCTTCGTCATTTTTTGTTTAATTGTCAAAAGAAAAATTACGTGTCTAATATTTTTTGATAATGTAAAATACGGACTAATAAGAATTATTATTTTTTTACCTAGGAAACATCCCTATTAAGTGGGAAGTGACCAGAGGCCATATTGTCTAACGCAATCACATTCACCAAGTGTCCTGTCACCATCTTATACTGTTTGACAGAAAGAATTAGTGAATGCGATACCTAACATGCATTTAAGTGGCGCAGAAAACTTTTTTCTTTAAAGTGAGGAAATTTTGGTGTTTTCTTACTCAGAATCATGAGCACTATTCATTTTTGTAAAGAAAAAAAGTGTCCTTATTTTTGAGTCAGTTTTGTGACTTTTTTTCATATAGTTTGTATGGCTTGGCTTGTTACGAAAAAGACACAAAAAATTGTATAGAAAATTAAAAGCACTTTATTTTACCATCAAAATCAATAGCGCTCTTGATTCTGAGTAAGATAAACACCAAAATAAATTTCTTAAAAATTTTTTTTTGCTCCATTTCAAGTGAAAATCCCCTTGCGCGTTAGACAATAAGCATACACTGTGTGGCTTGCGCCTTATAGCTTTAGTTCAACTTGCAGGGTTAGTATGGCTCAAATCTTGAATGACAAAATTTAACCAACTCCCATCGGATTAAGTTATGTAGGTTGGATGACTATGCTAGAACAGTTAAACAAATTTTAGTTTTACAGTAAGAAAAAAAATAACGAAAAATTATCAAGTAAAACTCTTTTTATAATCTAAAAGAAAGTCAACCCAGCTACCAACAAAATGATAATAATGGCCAGATTCAATGAACTTCAAACTGATATTAAAATAAATTTATGAAATGGTTGAAAAACTTATTGGCAGGGTCTGATGTCAGTAAATAAATACCTACACGTGATTGAATAACACGTGTAGTACAAATTCCTCGCGATAACCAAGTCGTAAACATGAACAATGCATGTATGTATGGTCTCATTCATTCATAATCATTAGTCATTTGAGACAAAACAAGGCTAATGTGTAAGAATATTATTGCATCAAAATCGAATGCTAGCTGATTTTTAAAGTATTTTTATCAGCTTCTAGATAGTGCGACCTAGTTCTAGCGTTAGGTACTTCAGTAGCGATTAAAATTGTGCTTAACTAATTATAAACACGATAGTTGAGAACAGCGCCATCTATGTTGCTTTGTTGAACTTAAACGTATCGTTGATTGTCCCAAGCAGTGGGAGTGCTAATAGTTCATGGTATTTCCGCTAGGTGGCAGTTTTGTAAGATTGGCATTCAACTTTTTTTTGGAAAAAAGTGCAGTTGCACCCTGAAAATGCGCAGCAAGGCTGGCTTTAAGTTCGTTCGGATATTAATATCAAAAAGGCCTTCTTTCTTACCACGAAAGACGGATGCTGACCATTCCGTGAGTAATGCATGCATATTATTTTTGCATAATTATTGCTAGTTTTGGTTTCAAATCAAAAGGTTGGGCTGGACCAAATCAATACTACCTGTAATGAACCAGTATTCATTTTTCGCACTTTAAGAGATTCATAGTGCTATTTTCGGAATACAACATCATACCAAAGGATCAATCAAAGATTGCAAATTTAGTCCTCCATTCCCAGTTTTTGCTAAATTTGATCAATTCGTAATCCCAGCCTATACCTATACGTCCCACTGCAAGGCCTCTCAGAATAGAGGGCTTGGGCTGTAGTTCCCACGCGGGCCCATTGCGGATTGGGAACTTCACACGCACCATTGAATTTCTTATAGATGTGTCCAGGTATCCTCGCGATGTTTTCCTTCACTCTAAAGCTAATGGTATTCATATTTCAAATGTAATTTCGCACTTAAATTCCGAAAACTCGGGCTCGCACCAACGACTCTCTGCTTGAGAGGCCATAACTCAACCACTGGGCCACCAGTTTCATACTAAATGTATAGAAGCGTCCCGATCCAAAACAGACAGAAGTGACGGTGCGGAGACGCGGCCTGCGAACAATCGACGCGCCCCTGTTCCACGTCTCTTCAGTGTGGTTTGCGACTGCGCTTAAGAGTATCTAACCATCACTCGCGATAAAATAAAGTACTTAAATATGTGATAGTGCTGACCGAAGTTTCGGTATCGGACAGTTTCGGCTTAAAAATCATATTTCGGCCAAAGGTTCGGTTTCGGCCAAAAACAGCCGAATCTTTCGGCCCCGCGCTAAAACTTACATCATACCTACCTACTTTAAATATCGTCATATATCGAGCAGATGCAGACAGAAGAAAATGATTACCCAACAGCAATACTGAAACAAACTCTTCAATGTTTGCTCAATATAGAACAAAAATATGTATTCCAATAGTAATAAGTAAATTTGAGTTACCCTTTCGAGACTGGCTGATTATGATTATAAAACCGGCCAAGTGCGAGTCGGAGCGCACGAAGGCTTCCATACCATTATCTACAAAAACGGCAAAAAAACACGTTTCTAAGCCCCCCCCTTAAATGTTTATTAAATTTTATTTTAATTATTTAGATTTAAAGTGAATGAATGACTAAATATTCTGTGAATATTTCAAGCGTCTACCTGTTGCTATTATCAATATCGAGCAAAAATGAGCAAATAAATCACGATTGTTCTATGGGAGCCCCCTTGAATATTTATTTTATTCTGTTTTTTAGTATTTGTTGTTATAGCTGCAACTGAAATACATCATCTGTGAAAATTTCAACTGTCTAGCTATCACGGTTCGTGAGATACAGCCTGGGACAGACGAACAGACGGACGGACGGACAGCAAAGTCTCAGTAATAGGGTCCCGTTTTTACCTACCCTTTGAGTACGGAATCCTAAAAATTAAAACTCAAAGTACATCATATCATATTTTGTTAATAAACTTGATTTATTTTTTACCATCTACAATTAACAGGTCGCTGCCTCAGTCAGTATTAACGTTTCAGTTTCATTATTCATATATCTGGAAAGAACGTCTCACTGACATTTTATTCAACGTTTCAATAACGGTTATAAAAGGTTCGGTTTCGGCTGAAGCTATAATCAGAACCGAACCTTCGGTTTCGGTTTCGGCAAAAAAACGTGTTTTGGTCGGACACTAATAGGTATGTGTTAAAAAAGTGAGTCGCGGCCGCTCGTGCTAGCCGTCCAGGTTATCTAAAGTACCACCCAAACAGTGCCACGCTGCGAGTGGCGTGTCTACTGTTTTAGATTAGATAGTGTTATTTTGTTATAGTAAGTACATACTATTTTGTGTCTGCTTCGTTAGTTATGCGTAATATTTATTTAATTGATTGAATTGCGTTTGGCGCCGGGTTCACCTAGTCGGTGGTCGGCCATTCAAGGGGAACTCTTTATTTTTACTTTTGATCTCTACTGTCTCTGTGCGAAAATTGTATCGATCCGTAAACCCGAATCTAAAGATTCAAAAGAGGGGTGAGGATAAAGGGCAGCCTCGGAATTAATGACAATAATGTACGGGGTAATTTCAAACCCTTATGGTATTGCCATAAGGGTTTGAATTTTCTAGTCGTGCATTATTGTCGTTCATCCTAATTCCTAGGTTAAGAATTACGGGGTCGTGTTTTAACTGCACCCCTCAAGCGAATCCGAATGCCTTGTTGGTTCCTTTCGAATCTTATCGACTCCGAGGAGCTACTAACTTCGACCACCCTATTGGCTAGAGCGGCCCGCGATCGGCGATTCAGGGGGGCTACTTTGAAATTCGAAGATCGTATGGTGCCGTTTCTTTCACTCTTTTTTTTAATAATAATAATACTATTAGTGTGAATGAAAGGCACGATACTAAAGTTCAAAAATCGAATGTCGTAGTACAAGGCTAACACTCACTTCGCTTTCGTTCAATGATATCGGAACGGATCAGATATGTTCGGTCGGGTTTGGTTGGGTGCTGAGCCTGAGGTTGTAATCCGAAGTGACTCGCAGATTCTAAAGGGCTTATGATGAATCGGTATGGAATCGATCCGGGTGGAATATAATCGGAACGGCGTCGCTTAACTCTCGACAGAGACTAATTAATGATCATTCGATAGAATAGAATTCAATGAAGGAGACGGAGACGATAAGCGGAGTCGCTTCCGATATCGGAGCTCGAATTAGTGAACCAGATCAATTTTCGAAGTCGGTCCGTGGTTCCGTTGTATTGTAATGTGAAGGAAGTAGAAACCAAGAAACAAATACGTATTTATTTTTGATTTGCCGCCTTTCAGCAAAGCGTTGGTGATACGGACACGGGTTTGCACATAAATATCTGCTACAAAATGCAAATAAAATTTTCGCTTGCTTTTAAATTTGTACGGAATCCTCAGTGCCAAAGTCCTATTTGCTTTTGACCGTTTATTTTTTATTTATGAGCCAAGTTAACAAAATTTTAATGATAGAGTTGTAATTTTCCATCACTCTACAGAATTGCAAATTCAGCACAATTTGTCACCGCCACTTTCGAAGGATGTGATTGTTTCAATAGTTGTGCAGCTTAAAGCATCAAAGATCATTTTCAGTTACAAGTCAATGTGACAATCGGCCTTATTGTTTTCATTCTGATATAGGAACTGTCACAATAAATGGTAAAGCACTTACTTGGTCGACTCTCACTCAAGGGTCGGAAAACGCCCGTCATTTTACCTTTGAGTGCCAAGCTTTTGATTTATGACCCATTTATGAGTCGAAACAGTCATTGGGGCGTATTGTGAAATTGCAAAGAAGTCTATATAGTGTATGAAACAGGGTTAGGTTTTTACAACGATGGGCGTTTTACCGACCCTTGTCGACTATACATACGAATTGGTACAAGAACAACACTAAGCTCCCCTTTAGCACAAAGACGATTAGGGAGTTCTTGCACAGAATAGCACAAGGTCATCCTTTAACCCTCGCCCAAAAACTTTTAAAAAGTCTTATTGGCTAAGCAGACTTTGTACTTCGAAGTTAGGAATTCGAATTCCGTGTCGTGCCACCTCGCTCACGCTAATAGTATTTGAGAGGAGAATGAGATGGATCGAACGATACCAACTTTGAATTTCGAATTCAGGAGTCGATCACCAGCATTTATCGTTTTTGCACTCGCATGCTCGTTAGAAAGGGATAGGTTTTATGGCAACAAAACCTAGCGCGAGTGAGATGTGTGATGGGTTCAAGTTTCTGTTTCGAATGGAACGCAAATGTTCTTGTGGATTTTCAGTATAACGTACAGACCTAAACTACTGTAGCTAGAGACTTCAAATTTGGCATTTCTTTCCATGGTCAAAAGGAATATTTTGAAATTGCTACGGGAGAGAGAGCTAGCCAATTTTTTCATACTCTCAAGGAAGCAACGCTGCGGGATAGAGCTAGTAACGTAACGTAAAGTAACGTCATTTGGCTTTTCGCTTTCACCACCAATTTTTTCCTCTGCTAATGAGTTTTACTAATTTGACTGACTAATTTTAGCTTGTTGACTATCGGACATATATTTGGAATTTAAATCTGAAAGTACATTGACACCGAGTTGACTATGTTGATTTCTTTCAGAAAATAATAATATAATTCCTCATTGTAGAGGATCAGTTAGTTTATATTATACAGCTTCTTCGATCATTTATCTAATCCTCCTTATGGTGCCTCTCCTTTCCTACCTAGTGAAGGTTGACAGTCAGCTCCGCATACATCTCCCGAATTTTGGCGAGGTTCAACAGCTCCGGGGCATTTTGTAATTCCGGAATTCCCGGATTTAAGCAGCGTCTTCTTCCTACGGCCAATAGCTCTTTTTCTTCCACTTTGCCCATCATTAAAGTTTGATGGAGAAGGCAATGGGATACCACTGCCCTAAATTCTCTAGTCTTCAGCGGTACTTACATACAAATGATTCCTCCGACTAACTTACCACAATTTTATCCATTTGCAAGGTTTCATAACCATTCCAGTTTCTTTAATTTTGGCGTTCGAAAACACATTTCGTAACTTATTGTCATGAGTCATGGGCACAATTACTGACAGTGTCTGACTGAACATTTCAAAGCCGCCCTACCTATTTACGTCGCAACGATAAGTTCTTTACGACCTAGGGCATCATTTGCGCAGTTAGGTGAAACGCAGTTACTACGCAACTCGAATTTCCGTGACGGCGTTGCACCCACACAAGTATCAACAGCTTGATGCACTTATTGTTGCCGAGTGCCTTCCACTTCCATCGATAACATCAAATGAAGGACTTCACGTGTAGTGTTAGGGTATCTGCGACGTTGCACACGCGTTAATATTCGTTATAATCATCGTTGTCATCCAAAAGTTTTGTTTTAAATAAAGAACGCGCCATCGTTGCGTTCCTCTGCGCAGACCGACCGGCGCAGCGCACTCAGTGTGCGTTGAGACGGTCGGACGAGCGGACACGGCGCGGCTCCATACTAACAAAAACGTAAGTTTACACTATTTATATCTACATTCTTGAAAGAAAACTTATCCACAATTAAAAATTACATCGCCCGGTGTGTTAAGATAAGAGTTTTATTCGATAAAGGTGCGAGTAAACTGATTTGTTTTAAGGTTAGAAATGACAGTTACTACGCCGCATAAATGAACATCGGTTGTGCAAACGACGCAGTTCGCTTCGTATCGTACACCGGTCTTTTGTTGCTAACTGAGATACAAAACAACTGCGTATTTATGTGTTACATTGTAATTATTTAATATTTTAATATTAATGCAGTTTGTATTTAAATACTTAGTTATATTTAGAGGGCCGAAGTGGGATAGGTCAAGTCGAGTGCATTCTGCAGCGGGTTACGACCGACATGCGTAGTTGATTTCAAAAGATTAATTACCGGGATGTATTTTGATTGATTAGTCACGCTAAGAATAATTTGCCGTAATAAATTTAGCAGTAAAAGTAATTAACTTTTGAGTTTAGACTGCTTTGGTTTAAACTCGGCTGAAAACATGCAATATTTAATTTAAACGCTGTTGTCTGCAATTTCGTCTATATCCCGCGGGAACTTTACACTTACTTTATCAAAATAGTGTAGCTTTCTACTAGTGAAAGAATTTTTATATCGATCCAATAATTCTAGAGATTACCCCGACATACGAAATGGCCCTCAAATAAAGTTTATCTATCATATTACACAGAGTAGGTATATCTCTATTGATTTTATTTCTTAAATAGACTGAACAACTTTTAATGACGACTTAAATGTTTTATTGATTATGCAATAACGAACGGTTTGCCAGTTGCAGTCTATTAATGTTTTTGGAATTCTGTTTCACCATACTTGGCTTACGTCTGAATTAGGGTTTAAAAAACTATCTCTATGCTTTGTAAGTAGTCTTTCTATCATCTATTCTGTCTTCCATCATTCTCCATTCCAGGATTTTTCAGGTTATATAGCTGCGATTATAGTTTGCGATTGCGACTCTATAAAACATTACCACGCCACACCGCTACTCCAATACTCTATCCAACACCACTAAAAAGTACACATTTTTCATAAATAAAATGTTTTTTTTTTTAAATATCAATACGACATTACGACTGTCCCTTAGTCTAACCTGACTATTAAAGAATGCTCTAAACTACTACTTTACTTTTATTCGTTTGACACATACATACATGTCTATGATTCAAAGTTGTTATTTCCTTTATTTTTAAACTGTAACGGAAATATACTCGTATCACAATTGAAGAGAAAGCAAGGGACTGAACAACTTTCACGAAAACAATACGAAAAAGTTTGAATTTTTATGTAGCTATTTTCTTTTAGTTGATATTTTAGGCGAAAAGGTTTTCCTTTTTACAAGCTTCTATTTAGCTTGCCCTGTTTCGATTTATAGTGACAAACAATTTATAATCGAGGTCTACTTGCGTGTCATTAATAAACTATCCTTTGGTGAAATTGTTGTTAACCAAGCAGTTACCAGATAATAGATATAAAACGATAACGTTCTTGCCATCCTAAAATTACTACGTTTTAATAACTGAAAAAGCACAACATGGTGAAACGATTAAGTACTTCCACACTAAAGCATTGCATAAGTTTCGACTACTGGGGCAACGACCAAGGAAAATTTCTGAAATACATCATTCCAAACTTTCCATAATGCAGCTCTACGCGTTATTTAATCCATTCATACATTTCAATTCTTGAATATTCCATAACTACTTAAACACTGACAAAGATAAATATGCATTTGAATAAAAAATCCTTTACTTTCAAGAAATGATTTCGACATAATACGTCTTGTGATGGTTGTTTTATTAAGAGTCGCGACTGAAATTACGGATTTAGCAAGAGGTTCATAGCGAATAAGTAACCGATGTCTTCTGGCACGTAAATGATTCAAAACTTTCGGGCACCTTTCACAAACTTCTAGAACCGGAAGGAAAGTTGAAAAATTGGAAATTAATTTCGTTTGCTTCTTAAAGGAACGAAATAGCTATTCAAAGTTTTCATTGAAGTTGCTGTGTTAACTAGTCGTGCCCAACGAGTGGAGTCGTCATTATAAGCGCGAGAACATTATGATCGAATACACAATAATTCCAAGAACAAAGTTTATGTTTCAAATTCTATTCTGTAACCCGATATCCGAGTACAACCTCAAGCGCTATAGCTTAATCTGTAACCTTGTTATTTAAATATTTAGGAGCATCAGTGACAGAGCTGGCCAAAAGAGGACATGCTTAAATATACTCATGCCCATAATTTCTCATTGTCTTAAGTAAATTCGCTCAATATTTGTTTGAGTTTGAATTCGTCAATTGCCATGCAATAACGTATTCAGTGACTTATGCCCACGGTCAGTGTATTTCGTGCCTAAATGCTTATTTCTGTTTTATCTTGTTTTTGCATTCATATAGTATATAGTAAGTCTTGGTTTAAGTTAGTATCCTACTAGTATTGTAAATGAGAAAGTTTGTAAAGAGGTTGCAATGTTTGGATATTTGTTAGTCAATCACATAGGTAATTTTAGCTGAACGGATTTAGATGAAACTTGTCTAATATCCCGGTATTGAGTTCCCGTGGGATAATATTGTTACTTTAAACAAAAATAGAGGGCGCTGTCCAAGAACGTTGAAGTACTTCGGCTTTCAAAATGACGTGTTAACTCCGTCTGCAATCCATAGATGGCGTTATCCGAGCAAACGTTGCGTAATCTTTTTTCGTGTATTTCTAGCACAGGCGAAGTCACTTATAATTAAACAACCATAATAAAACCATAATAAAATTATGCAACCATTTTTACTTAGCTGACCCAGTATTGCCGTACTGTCCTGTCGGATGGGACAGTCAAACCAGTCAGCCTATGCCTGCATGGAGCGACCTTAAAACGTCTGACGTCATTCCTTTCACGTCTAAACAACACGCATCGCTTCATGCACCGCAAACATGCAACGTAGTAACCGATACAAAGATTTTCCTAGAAATCAGCGTAGTGTTGTTTTACTCTTGCAAAGACAATAAAGACGCAGGTTTCTAATTATGAGGTTTTTATATCAATTCCTCTGCTCCATCTAAATCTATAAAATATGGTCCTTCGAGCCGGACTGATCTTACATTTTTATAAGCTTAGCCTAACCCACTAAAGTGTTAATAAAAGTTAATTATGTTTTTATTGGACCTTCAAACCGGTTTAACTGCTGTTATTGATTCAACTCCCTGGAGTGCATGCTATGACGTCATAGGGGCGAGGTGCCCTAGTTAGCGAGCTTGAGCTTTATGTAAGTGAACGTTAACGATGTCGGTACTTTATGGTGTTAATATGTTTTGACATCAGTGTTGCAATTAAGTTCAGTTCAAGTAAAGTAGTAATCAGCCATGCTAGCTCTTTAGTTTTTCGGAATTTATGTACAAAATTATATTGCAAATTTACTGCGAGCTTTGCTATGAATAACATTTTGAGTAATCTGCGAAGAAATTCAAGGTTGTGCGTGAAGTGTCAATATATTATATACTAGCGACCCGCCCCGGCTTCGCACGGGTGCAATTATCGGGGTTTCTCTACTATATTATGCATGTATTATAATACATAACAAGAGGAAGGTTTATATGTATACATATAAACCTTCCTCTTGAATCACTCTATCTATTAAAAAAAACCGCATTAAAATCCGTGGCGTAGTTTTAAAGATCTAAGCATACATAGGGACAGACAGACAGCGGGAAGCGACTGTTTTATACTATGTAGTGACTAGTCCTGCATGTGAACTACCTAAACAGGGTGGCACATTTAGATCGGTCAGTTGGGCAAGTCTGTAACTATAAGACATACAAAGATCTGTTCTTAGGAACCATGTCATCGATTTTGGTAGCAAGAAATAAAAAGTTGTGTTGAAAAATTTCATATGCTTTTGGTTGCTTTCTGATCCCCACAGCTGGATTCCGTATGTCCATATGTACTGGTTTTATTATAGCTTTGTATACTCACCAGTACCAAACCAAACTAACCTACCAACTTTAAGACGAACCGTTTCTTACCCCAACTGTACCTACATTCGGCAGTTATTCTTACGATGGATTTGTATTTTATGAAGTACGTGAGGACTTACGAGTTTAAGTCTGATTGTGACAATGCATAGTGTTTACATTTACGACACCACCAGCAAATTCTAACTCTTATCTAAATCAATAAAACACTCGACCATATCCAGAACAAGGAGATAGCGAATAAAACAAACACTTACTAAGCTGTTTTTCACAACATAGTTGCAGTCATTGGAATGTGTACCTTATCCCGGTGGCAAAACGTTGTCGCTGCAATGGCGTGTGGTTACCTCGTGCATTCAATAAGGTTTTAGGGTCAACGAACTGTTCGTCTTGTTATCTGAGGACATTAGTTTCAGGGCCAACTAGGGTTGTCAATATCTTGATGTATAATTAATAAGTTTTAGTAAAAAAAACATAAAAGATTTTTCGCCAAACTTTTTTTTTGTTGACTTTACTTGCATTGTCATCCAAATTACATACCTATTAAGATAATTTCATATTCAACATGAGTTACAAATAGATACAGACAGATGTTACATAAAAATAAACCACTTCATGTTTTGCCTTGCGACGTATATTTTTTTGTTTTCTTCCCTCTTTTCACATTACTTTTAGGAGTCCATTAAATATAATATGTATGACATATCAAAAATATAATTACCAAATTTCAAGTCAATCCGACTACTGGAAGTGCATCAAATTAACTTCCTTGACCTACACAAACATACATACATACTAACAAGGCCAGTTAAATAATAGTTTGTAAAAAGAAAGCCCTGCCTGACTAACTGACAGAATAAAAAAAATGTCCTTCTCAATCAAACCCTTACGACTAAAATACGTAGCTGAAATTGTGCATAGAGGATTCTTTATGATGTAAGGAATAAGGACGGTCCTTATTATAAATTATCAATTTGTGGGTTGTAGGAGTTTGCACTGTTGTGTTGGCAACAGATGTACAATCCCTGTTGTTGCGGGATGTAGAGTTTGTTGTAACTTACAATCATGTGACGTACTTGTTCCTTTGGTTTGTTTGTTGCATGAAACAAGTTATTGCTAAAAAAAATTTTGTTCTTCTCGATTGACATTTTAGTTAAATCTGGTTTGGTTCACACGCTCACGATCTATTTCTACTGTCATCTTACACAGTATGACAAAATAAATAGTAATGTTGATAGCGATTGCGACTGCGCCCATCAGGCCATAAGCATAAGCCCTATAGGTTATGGGCCCCGGTAATACTACAAGTATCCTTTCAAACTTGACAACCCTGATACTTATTTTTCAATATGTTGGCACGCCACTCGTTTTCCGATGCATACTTTGAATAATTTATTTTAATGGCCCGATTTGTTCGAAAGCATTCAGGATTTTGTATGCATTTGGCTGGCTGTAGATTTCATTGCCATTCTAATTTGCACGTTGTTTACTGAGAAAAGGAAACATAGGATTTTGTAACAATGAGATAGCAATGTTGCTTTGTGGCAAGGCGTTGCGGATTATTGTCGAAGTTATTCAATTTTGTGAAAAACAATTGTCAAAGTAAAATTATAAACGACACACTAGGAACTTTGATTTTATGTCCCAGACCCAGTTACATAAATTGGGATTCGCAATTTTGTTATTTATAAGCTTTTCTTTAACTTGCCTTGTTTTTGTGGGTCAAATCTTGGAATTTGGTATACTTGTGTAAGTTGGATGACAATGCAAGTACAGTCAACAAAAAGTACAGTCAGCGAAAAAAACTTGCATTATTAATTAAATTCTTATCAAAAAAATATTTAAAAAGTATAAGCTTTGAGTTTGTTAAGTAAGTACGCCAATAAAGAGCAGTCGTCTCAAGATATTTATTTAACCAGCATAATTGCTGGATGGCCGAATGATGGATAGCCGTAATGGCCTAGTGGTTTGACCTATGGCCTCTCAAGCAGAGGGTCGTGAGTTCAAATCCCGGCTCGCACCACTGTTTTTTTTTATTTTATGTGCGAGATTACATTTTAAATTTACCATGAGCTTTACGGTAAAGGAAAACATCGTGAGGAATCCTGCAAACACATGCGCAGAAATTCAATGATGTGCGGTGCGGATATATGGGTCGTTTGGCATTGAAAAGGCCAAACATCAAAGACTAGCACAAACATTCATATTTTTCATACAAATATCTCCCCCGACTGGATATCGAACCCGGGACTTCCAGCTTCGTAGTCAGGTTCTCCAACAACTAGATTTGGTCGTGAAACTGATGATGAGATGATGACTTATTTATTCAAAACTAAGATTTTCCGGGCCTTAATTAACCCTATCCGGGACTTAATTAATCTAGTAGTGGTAGAGCCATGTTGTAGCTACCCGCTGCATCACGAGTGGGCCGGCTCGTCTGGAGTAGTAACACTCTCTCACAGAACACCGGCGTGAAGCAGCAGTACTCCCTGCTGCGTTTCGTACGGTCAGTGAGAGCGCCGGGGGCCCAATACCTCTCTCCCTCCCCTTCCCCTATTCCCTCTCCTTTTTAAAGGCCGGCAACAGATCAGTGACTGAGTTGTTGATATTTATGGGCGGTGGTGATCATTTTCTATCAGATGAACCGCTGGCTCGTTTGCCTCCCTCTCATAATAAAAAAAACCCTTAAATCGATACCGGCAATATATTTGCCGTCAAACAGAAATCAAAGCCCATTCAAATTAGCAACATTTGCGGTCTAAAATCGAATGTCTTGACAGGGTTGTCAGATGGTTTAAGAGTGAAATGTCGAGCAAGGTATTTCAGCAATTCAATAGTTCGTGATTAAGTCCCGAAAAAAATATACTAATAAGTTGAGTGATTTACCGGCAAGACGAAGTCCCTCTGGCAGACTACATCTTGCCGGATATTAGAGGGAGCAGAGGGTTAGAGAAACTACTTTGTGTATGTTCTACATGAGACTGACATGTCTACTAACACTGATATATTTATTACTCTAAAACAATAATCTACACAGTAAACCAACACTATCCATATACATGCCTTGTTGGTCTTACGTAACCAACTACATCTTAACCTATCACATGCACAAGATTAATGTTAAAGAACGTGGCTCTCGCCACAAGTGAGAATCGCGAATGTTTAATGCCAGCTCCACACTCTCGCGAGGCGCCTCGTAAACAACCAAGTGAGCGAGCGCGAGAGTGTGGTTCATTCCCTCGCCTCACCCCCTCGCGTCCTTTGACTCACGTCCAAAACCGACACAAAGCGGAGCGACAGCGAGGCGAGGCGAAGGAAGACGAAGCGACACGAGCGCACCGTCCTCACTCTCGTACTCGCGTCCCCTAGTATAGCCTCGTGGAGGGTGCGGATGGGGCATGAAACGTGACTTATTTATTTTCACCTCAGCACCTCAAACAGGCAGTTTTTGCTACTAAAAAACAGTGAGCAAAATCCGATTTTGCTCACTGCGTGAGACAAAGTAGCTTTTTAATTTTTTTTTTTAAAAGTCAAGGACAATGATGGGTCTGCTTACTGAATTCGAAAGATTTGAACTTCAGTTTGATCTGTCACTTTCATTTCGATACGAAAAGAGCGAGAGATAAGATCAAATCGATTCGAATTTCGATTTCAAATTCTATACCTAGTAGACCTAAAAAATAAACGAACGATTGAACGTTCGCATACTCATAATAAGTTCTCAACCTTAAAATTGTAATTCGTCTGTTAAGGTTTTAAATTAAATTATTGTACTTTTTTAATAATTGGATTATATTTTTATATAATGAAATAGTAAAAATGTTGTTGAAAAATACAAAGTTTAACATGTATTAACAATCTTGAACAACGTGATAAATACAGCGGATGCAGTATCGGAACGCAGCGGGTGTAGTATCGGAACGCATCTTTACAAAATAGCGGGATTCAAATTTTAATTATTTTCTTCTGTTTCTCTAGCTACAGAGTTCGAAATCTAAGAGTTTGGTGCACGATCAGAGGAAATTTGGAAATTAGAATAGTAATAAGTACTTATTTAATAAATTTTTGAATATGATATGAGTGAATTGAGTGAGTCCAGTGACGAAGTCAACAATTGAACACCAGACGAATTAATGCAGTAATACATAATGCAGAGTTAAGTTTCTTACTTGAAAAGTCTCGCGAAAAATATTTAAAAGCTTATGATATTTTTAAACAATGTTGAAAACCACAACATAGACAAAAAGACGACGTTCATATACTTACCTTTAAAATTTATTATGTTCTCGCTGGTGAGGTGAAAAGTTGTATGTGTCACACGAGACCAAAGTTTTTTTGCATCTCGTGTTATTTGAATCACTCGCGCACTCAGGATTCTAACTTAGAATCACTCGCTAAACGCTCGTGATTCAATTATAGAATCCTTCGCTAACTCGTGATTCAAAATCAACACTCGCAGTAAGAACCAAGTTTGCTCTCTTGTTGCACAAATAACTATATATTATCTGCGCAGGAGTCGATAGACGGTGTGTACGGATCGCTGGGCGCGTCGGGTCCGGAGACGGAACGCCGCGAGAGCGGGAAGCGCGGGCGCCGGCCCGGCAGGAAGGCACAGCTGGACAAACAGGATATGAAAGCTAAACTGGGTAAGTGTGAGGGAGTGGGCAGAGTTTAACCTTGTCGACGCCAACGACGCATATATCCGCACCGTAGGTTCTACGCCAACGACGGATATATCAGTCACGGCGTGCAGAGCGGTATCTACCTAGGTATATACATTTCTGTAGGGTTCAACTTCGCGTTTGGCATTCCGCTATCATGGCGTATGAGTGTTTATTTGTCAGAATGTTGAAAAGGTTAAGGTTTATACCCAAAGGTTGCCAAAGGGACTGTATTACTGAGACTCCGCTGTTTGTCTGTCTATCTGTCCGTCCGTCTGTCACAGAGCTCTATCTCTTGAAGCGTAATAGTAATACTTGAAATCTTCACCAATTTATGTATTACTGTTGCCGCTATAACACCAAATACCGAAAATAAAATAAAGTTAAAAATTAAAGGGATATCAAACAAGAAATGTGTTTTTTTCAGCGATTTTAACCCGATCTTTATCATTTTATACTGATTTTTCTTTAAATATAAAATTACGTAGGTATGGATGCATGTACGATTATTAATACTGCTACTACTTGCTTTACTGGCTAGTATTTTTTCTATTTACCTATTTCTCCTCTTCGCAAAATAACATTTGAATCTATACAGTATAATTAAAATTGTTAATTCCTTATTTATAGAGCGGAGTAGGCAGTCAGCGCGCGAGTGCCGTGCCCGCAAAAAGCTCCGGTACCAGTACTTGGAGGAGCTAGTGGCCGACAGGGAGCGCTCCGTGCTGTCCCTGAGGAAAGAACTGGATAAGGTACGCTTGAAAATCTCTTTGGTCTTAAGGTACCGGAGGTTAATAAGTCCAACGTAATTTCGAATCACTTTATATCTTCATTATTGGTTGAAAATAGCTATTTTTTGAGATCAGCCAGTATTGCTTCTTGTAAATTTAAACATACATACAAATAAAATACATGAGTTCATGCGTCAAAATTTTTATTACAATTTAAACAAAAATCACGTACAAGGCAGCCTAATAATAAGGTCTGGATAGTTTATGAAGGCCCTACCCGTTTTTACGTTTTCGAAAAAGTGTCAAACCATTAAAAATTATTTACTAATTGCACTTAAACTGAAATCAAATCACCCATCGTTGTTTACTTATATTAGGTATTATTATTTCTGTATGATGAACTACATTTTAACCAAAATCGGTTTCTTTCAATGGAATTGGCTTTATTGCGCGATGCACATGGGCCGTATTAACCGAAATTTCAATAAGACTAATTAATTTATATGTATAGTGAATTGATGTCAGCTTTTAATTATCAATTATCATTTTGTATGTTCCGTTTCATAACCAAGACGTTTACACTGTTGCAAGTCCATTATTTTTCACGTAGGCTTTATTATACCCCAGGCCTTATTGCCCTCTGGTACCTTAGTCCATATTGTCTGACGCATGTGCGCTCGTAATTGCATTCACCGTCTCTGAATGTCGCCAGCCTTCCACTGCGAGCGCAACGAGCTCCGTACGGATTCCGTTTAACTCGCAATGGGAAACTGCATATACTAGGGGCGTTCAATAAAAAGTGAGAATGAGTATGTTATAAACAACTTTTACTAAATGTCATTTTATTTTTCGACATAGTCACCTTTTAGCATAATACACTTAGTATATCTTTTTTCTAAACTTAAAATTCCATTTTTAAAAAGGTCTCATCTTGAGTACTTAAAAAATCTTCGTACTGCAGCGACTACCGCGTCGTCGTCTTCAAATTTCTGGCCTCTCAGGTATTGTTTCAATCTCGGAAATAGGTAAAAATCACTGGGAGCGAGATCTGGTGAATAAGGAGGATGCTTAAGGATATTGAACCCAGCATCACGAATTGCAGCCATTGCAACGGCGGACTTGTGTGCCGGAGAATTGTCCTGGTGGAACAGCACAACTTTCGAGAGTTTACCTCGCCGTTTTTCGCGGATCACATTGCGCAATGTTGCTATTTGTTTGGCGTATAAAGTGCCCGTAATAGTGGCTCCATGCTCGAGATACTCAATCATTAATACTCCTTTACCATCCCAAAAAACAGAGCCCATGACCTTACCGGCAGATGGGCTCACCTTGAATTTCTTCGGAGTTGGAGATGATGGCCTTTTCCATGTCATAGACTGCAGTTTCGTTTCAGGGTCGTAATGATGGAGCCATGTTTCGTCCATTGTTATAAATCGCGCCAAAAAAAGTTCCCGGTCTTGCTGCATCAGGTTCAAAGCTTCTTGACAAATCTCTAGTCTAGTTTGTTTTTGCGTGTCAGTAAGCATTCTTGGTACCCAACGCGCAGATACCTTTTTCATACCCAAGCGTTCATGTAAAATATTATGCACGCTCCCCGTTGAAATCTTTACATTTTCAGCAATAAAACGAACTGTGACACGACGATCCGCCAAAACTGAGTTTTCGACTTTTTTCACAATTTCTTCAGTTACTGCTGTAGTAGGGTGTCCGGAGCGGGGGTCGTCCATTGTCGATGTTCTTCCACGTCTAAATTCGGCGCACCAACGTGCGACTGTCGAATACAGTGGAGCATTAGACCCTAAAATGTCCCGCAAATCCAAATTGACTTGGTCCGTAGAAAAATTTTTCAAATACAAGTATTTGATAACGGCGCGCAGTTCAATTTTCTCCATTTTCGCTAACGTACTCAATAGCATTGCAAAGAAATTACCGTATATTTTTTTAAACAAAAGACAGTTAGTTTTTTTTTCATAGCAATCAGCTAGATAGATTAGCTTTACCGGCCAGTATTTAATTTCGTAATATTAAAAGAGTTTGCATCTCATTCTCACTTTATATTGAACGCCCCTCGTAAGTGCTTACACTGAATAAGTGTCAGCGGAGCGGACTACGACAATCTCGATTGAATTTTCATATTCTCTTTTTCAGTTTTACAAATGGAACTTAGAGCTAGACCAAGGCAGAATGCCGGAGGGTTTGGAAGCCATGCTGCAAGAAGTAGGCGTCGTCAAGCAGGAAGAAGCGAAGGCCTTCTAAGCCTCTCGCCGTTCCCTGTTGTTTCTCCCTTCGAGGAATGGAGGTAATGGAAGCCCAAATCTCTTCTAAATTTTTCAACACTGAGGGTTCTTTTGGATCTATCTTCTTCAACTTTCGGAAACTAATTTATAAGAATATATAATATTTTTTAACTTATAATCTAGATTCTGCAAACTTTTTTATTAGTTAACAGTCTGCATAGCAGGACTTGATTATTTTGTAAAAGTTTTTAAAAAACTCTAAACTTATTTATTATGTAAGGGATAGACAAGCAGGGAAGTGCGAAATAAAGTTGTGTATTTTCAGAGACAGTGTACAATATACATATAACATATTATACAAATACGTTATCAGACTTTTGATTTCGCGGAAAATTAATTATTTTTCAGATTATTTTTGTCACTTACACCCATTTTATTAATATTTGGAAAAAAACACATTTATTTTTTCATTTCCTCTGGGTTTATAATTTTATACATAAGTACCTATTATTCAAAAGCTATGTTTACCAAAGACAATTATTTGTTGTATTTTTTCGTTTATTTTTCGCGGAATCGGACGTCTTAGTTGTAAGTTGATTATTATTTAACAGTTTGATGTGCGCACATATTTTTAGACGGTTATATATCATGGAATATACATAGAGATATTTAATGTATTTTGTTCAAGTTAATGTTAATTTATTATTCTGTACATGTGACTATGGGGGTTTTCAGAAAAAAATGTACCCGTTTTGCCTTAATTATCCTTAATTTTCTATACAAAATTTATTGTGACGGTCAACATGCGTCGGTGAGAACATGCGTCACAAAACTGAAAATCAAAAGTGGGATACTTTTTTTTATTGCTTAAATCGATAGTGCTTGTGATTCTGAGTAGAAATAACCCAAAATTTGTTAGGTTTTTAAAAAAGTATAGGGTACACTTTTTTCTGAAAATGCCCCTATATGTTGAGTTTGTTTATTGCCAGTTTTTGGGATCATAATTTGTCTATTACTTAGTATTAAGCTTGTCTTTTAATCTTGCGAATTTTTCTAGGCTTTTCGATGTATATAAAATTTGATTAAGTTTTTTATCAGAATAATTCTGTAATATATTAAAATTTTTAGTTAATTTATCTTTAGTTAATGTTTGATCTATATGATTTAGGCTTAGTTATTTGAGCATGTGCCTACAAATGCCAATGTTCCTCAAAAAAAGTAGACGGTCAGAAAGAGACAAACAGAACCCAAGATAGGTACCCCCAGGGTGTACTTACGTTTGGCAAATTATTTTTCCCAAACTGTCGTATACTGTCGTATCAAATGAACCGTGATCCATTGCGGAACCTTTTTATCTCGCTTCGAAAATACTCTTCTCAGTACATTTGTGTATTTATTTATTGCATATTTAGAACTCATTTGGTTATTATTTTTACAACATAATCCTGAGATGTAGTATCATCTGAATTTATTATCACATTTACTTAATAGTTATTAACTTATGTGATCCTAATTTGTAGGTTATTCATATTCATATGCATTGATTCATAAAATTGAAAATTTTACAGGTCAAATTATTATATAAATTCATTAATGCAATTTATTATACAATTTAAAATTGAATTTAAAGATTTTTTTTTTTTTTATTAATTTTATAATCAGTTTGATTGTTTTCTTATTAATGTGCATTTCAGTATTCTGATTCCGTATATCGTATAAAGACCTAAATCTGAAGAGTTTCGAAGCGTATTCATAATCATAAACGAAAGTAACAATCAGTTCTTCCAAAAAATGTTATTAGTGCTATTTATAATAATTTTAAGAAGTTCACATCCTCATATATAGTGATATACTCGTCAACGGAGTGATAAAGCTTAGTTCTTTTATAATTATATTAAACTTAATATATTCGCAGTTTGCTTAGAATTCGAGTGAATTCGTTTGTATTTTGTTTTTTTTTTGCCCTAGTTAATCTAAATATATTGTTTTTGTTTTGTCGATTCGAAATTGTGTTAGGGTTGTTTCAAAAAATATTTATAGGGAATGATTATACCTTGACAAGCTCGTGCGCGGCGCTCGGCGGAACCCTGTCGCAGGGAGCCTCTGCTGTCCTAAACGAGATTGTTTTTAATAAGTGCGTCAAATGCTAACTGCGACAGGGTTCCGCGGAGAGCCGCGCACGAGCTTGTCGGACTATAGACCAAATTTTTTGCCCCCTTTATTTTGACTAAATTTTTTAAATTTAAAATAAATGTTCGCTTTGATTTCTGACCATTGGTTCATTTAAGGGCATTTCTATTTTTCGTTGTACCATACATTGAGAAATTGATAATGATAACAGGGAGTTAAAATTAGTCCGCTTGTCCGCTTCGTTACGCACTTTTCAAGCCTTACAATAAAAAAAACGTAACAAATCTGGCAAATTTAACAATGTCTTTACAAGAAGTGAAGTATTGTCCGATTTCTTACATTTTTTTTTATTGTAAAGGCTTGTAAAAGTGCGTAACGAAGCGGACTAATTTTAAATCCTTGTTAACAACTTCTTAATTTTGGTACAACGAAAAATAGAAATGCCCTTAAACTAGATAAAACGAAAACACAATTTGAACTATATTGACAAATTTTATTAAATTTATATTATGTATGTATATTCGTCGCGTTGGAAGCGGAGGAGGCGGGAATGATCAGTTAGGCGAGCCTTGGGGGAGGCCTAAGATCAGCAGTGGACGTCTTTCGGCTGAATGATGATGTATATTTGTACTAATTTTGGTTTGTGTTAAACATGATCTCTTATAAAAAAAAAAAAAAACAAAATTAGGAACGACCCTTTAAAAAACGTTTGTTTTGTTCGTTTTGTTGATAATGATTGTAAGTTACTTTTAATTTAAGGCTTTTAATTTTAAGTTTGCGATGTACTTCCTTCGTTCAATTATTAGTTATAATTTTATTTTTATATTTCTAATTTACCTAAGTGTGGCTTAGTAGTCGTTTATTATAATTATTTTATGTCTTATTTTTGATTTATATCAATAAATGTTAGTATGAACTTGATTTATCATACGTTTTGTCGGCATTCCGCCTTCGGATCGCGTTATATATTCTGAATTTATTTTATTTAAATGTTGTCGTGATGAAATTAGATTTTATATAAAGTATTTTTACACAAAAAACATTAAAACTAAAACATGGTAAGACATATCTTATGTTTGAGATAGCCTTACCTGACATATGGCATTGTATTACAGCTAAAACTAAAATACAATGTTATATATTTAGCAAAAAAAAGGAATACTTCATACAACCTATGGAAATCCACCTCAATAGGATTAAGGTATTAAAACGTACGATTTTAAGTGCCACGTACTAATTTATAACAACTGTATATTTTATTTTTTTACGGATAAAGTACCTAAGTGTAAAGAATAATAAATTTTAAAGAATGCAACGTATGCTGTGGCTATAATTTAGTGCTGGCACGAATTAAGTTTGTATATATAATAAAGTTTGTGTTAAATTAGCTCATGAGGTTATGTAAGGGCAAGTATACACTAGTCCGTTTAGGCGGTCTTCGCTAAAAGTTTTCGGAGGCGGCCAGCGGGCTAGTATAAATGAACCCACAACACAATATTTATATTATATGTACCTATGTTTTTATTTTTTGTTTTATTGCTACATTTATACCCTAAAACAATCAGCGTTAATACTAAAAAACAAAAATTGGACAGTCGTGTTAAATCTTAAATTTTATTTAGTTTCATGTTTTTAAAATTACAACAAGCCAACCAAAAATATAATATTATTTATAGGTATAGATTATGAAATAAGCACAGAAGATGAAGTACTCAGACTTATGTCTGCAAGGTTTTTTAAAATTTGAGGTTCAATGTAGTTTTAATAAAAAAAATATAAAATTAATATTGATTAAATTTGTAAGTAATTTCTAGAATTCTAGATACTAAATAAATAGGTTACATTATCAATATTAGGAATATCTGACTTAAGATCATTTATTGTCTCATAAGATATATTATTATAGGTAATTAATAAAATTGTTAACACTAGATTGTCCATTACAGACAATATAGCACTCTTTTTATAATTCATAGCCCTTTTACCTTGCTTGCATATATATGATCACATATATCTATGCAAGCAAAACTCGCCCTTATCCACTTGCACTTTCCTACTGCACCTGAGGTGAAATGAAGCTTTTAGCGCCATTATAGACTGACTGCATTCGAACTGCAACGTAACTGCCGACTGCTCATACATTTCGATCACAGCTAGCGTGCAGTTTTGCTGACTGCAGCCGAACTGCAATCGAAAATGTATGGCCAGTCGGCAGTAACGTTGCGGTTGGAATGCAGTCCGTATGTAATGGCCCTTATTCTTTTCAGTGCCAGGACTTTTGGTATGCCTCTTACTAGTTGCTGTTAAGGTTTAAAAACTATCTCTTTGCTTTATAATAACCGTACCTAGGTAAACATATAGACATTCGTAGGAATTTTACTCGTGTATGTCATTGGCTCTTAGGTATTTTTCTCAAACATCCAAGGAAATGTGGTCCTTATAGTCGTGACAATAGAACACGAAGTATGTCATTGTATAGCAGTTGAGGAAGACTCGTTCCAATTTCAAATTAGACGACAATAATGGAATTTCATACAAACATTGCTGGCCATTGTCTTTTGTTTTAGTGGGTCGTATTTTCTTTTATTGACTATCAATGACATACTGCCAATTAAGAAAAATTTAGTTTGTGAATTTACTTTTTAATATCTTACTTGGCTAGATATAATCAGGTATTCAATAAAATAAATAAGGATTGGCGTTTATTGTTAACAATTTATTATTAATAAGGTCGTAATTTTTGAATAAATATAAATCATCTCAATATTTTGCGTCAAAAACATTAACTGGAACAGCTTACAAATAAATTGCTGGAAAATAAATATTTTGGCGGGAATAAAAAAAAAACAATTTGAATTAAATATGAACATGTAAGTTGAACATTCGTATCATTTCCTTGGATTTATTTGAGAAAAGCACTATACGAGCCTTGGCCACGAACAGGGATTGCCGGCCTCGTATCCCTAGATGGCCTCGTTAACACTCGGCCATCTATTACTACTCGGCCGGCAATCCCCTATTTCGCGGCCGCTGCAGTAATGTACTATTCTATCATCCATTATCCGCGGTAGTTCCTTCACCTGTACCTACCTTTGAAGGAACTAATGCGTTTTTTTCGCACTCGTTCCTTCATAAGAGATGAAGGAAGAACTGCGTTCATTTCTTCGCCTTTGTTCCTTGGTAGAGTGAAGGTTACTGTGACCAGGACTTGGAATGATGTTCATCTGTATCGGCCCTAAATCGAGTTAAAAATCTTAAATTAATCTAGTTCAGAAAGGTAAATGTCCTAGTGTTTAACATGGCAATGTTCAATAGATGAGACCCTTCTGTCGCCTCTATTGATGATGTCGGCATTAGATTAAAGATAGCAACAACTAGGACAGTGACCAGCACTCGGACGTCTACCTTATTATACGTATAACTAGTAACTAGGTTCTTGGAGTCTACACAAACTACAAGTTTAACATGCAGTATGCGCGTAAAAAGTACGTAGTGTGCGTAAGCTCTTAATTTTAGGAACTTTAACGCTTCTTCGGGGCCCCATTCTCTTGGCCCCGGCATGGTAAGACGGCTTAGTTCACGGAATATGCCACTGACGGTCGTCCAGTGGCAGATCCAGGGGGGAGGGGAGGCTGATGGGCTCAAGTCGCCCCCTCACTTCCCAAAAGCACCTGAGTTCTTCTACGATGCTGTGTGTTTTTCTAGTGAGTGTTTACTTTGTTAAACCTACCCTTAGTGTGATTAAGGGCCGATACAGAGGGACTGCATTCCAACTTACGTTGCAGTTACGTTGCATTTGGAATGCAGTCCATCCGTATCAGCTAAGTTCCTATGATATGAGATTGGCTAACAAAGAAAATCATTGTGACTGTTTATCACAGCATTAAATATTAATTATCACTTCACTACATATGAATTTTGTATCAGTTTGTTCGGTTGTTTTTGGAGTTTTATTATAAAAACGTATGCATCTTCCCAGAAACGACTTTTTGGTTTTAGCCAGTCTGTAAGATGGAACTTTAACGATCCCCACTGCAATTTAGAGTCCAGTGTTATTCCTAAGAATACCGTTGATTTTACAAATTCAATAATTTGACCGTTAAGTTTTATATTTGAGACCGAATTTGAATGAGTCGCGAATTCGTGGTTTATGTACGATCAATCACTTGCTTTCATTATCTTATTCAACTTATAACTTGTCCCGTGATATTTATTTATTATTTATTATTATTTTATAACTGTAACAAGAGCTTTTAATGGTTTTGTTTTTTAAGGGACCTAGACCTAAACGTGGGTTTTAGTGACTTGGTGGCTCTATAGTGCGGTCCGTTTGACAATTTTGACATTTCGACGGGGAAGAACTAAGGCCGTTCGCATATTGAGCTACTCAAAGAGAACTAGTTACGAACTTAAATTACTAACGAGTTGCTTGAGCGTCACCGCCCATACATTCGCATTGAAGTTCGCACACGACGCGACTGGTTAATGACATCAGTAACTAGTACTGCAGTAACTAGTACTGACATCAGTAACTAGTACTGCAGGAACTAGTACTGACATCAGTAGGTAACTAGTACTGCAGTAACTAGTACTGACAACTCGTTAGTAATTTAAGTTCGTAACTAGTTCTTTTTGAGTAGCTCCATGTGCAAACGGCCTTAATCCTCCTATTTTACGTTTTTGGCCAAATTGACTGTTTGATGTATGTAGTTACATGCAAAATTTCATTTTACTTGACGTGTAAAGACCTAATACCTTTATTTTCCAGTTTTGTGTTTTTTAACTTGTAGAAAGTAACTCTTAAATTGCAGCTTTTATATTTTGTAAACGTTTTCATGGATAAACCTCCTTGCTGCTGACAAAAATTACTCTTCTATTATTTTTGCTAAAAATATCTCCTATCTCAACAACGAAAAATCGTCTAACTTCAAAATTTTCAACATAATACAAGGAAAATTCTTTCTAACTAACACTATCTTTATATCCAATCTATCTATCTTCAGCCATTATCCGTCCACTGTTGGACGTAGGCCTCCTTCATATTGCGCCAACACTCGCGATCCCTTCCCTCATCCAGCCGCTGCCAGCTCTCCTAATCTTTATGGCCGGGTACTGTTTACGATGTATTTAGGTAAACTGATTTTTATAAGTGCTTTAGATTGTTTAATTTTATATTTCTAATGTGTTTTGTATTTTTAAACATAAAACTAAGTTAATTAGTTTATTAAAAAGTTCTCTGTAATTTTAGAATTGTTTCGCCGAATTATTTCGCACTGTATTATTTCAGTACAATTTTATTTTAAAGCCAAACGTGTCGTTTCATTTATAACTCTAAGAACCCGTCTTGAGCATCCACTTTTTGGGAACACTAGACACCTTCGCATTCCGTACATAACGTTCTTAAGACAAGGCACGCGAAAATATTCCAATGCTAGCGCCGTCCATTCAGTTTGCTCAATAAATGTAGATAAAATATTGTACGTAATTAGGCCTTAAAACACTCATGTGGCCCTTTATGAAACTCAGCTACGCCTCGTTTCATGAAACCAAACTCGTGTTTTAAGGACCCCTATTACGAACAGTTGCATAAAATACTAGTGCGGCACAAGGCCCAATAGTATGAAATTAAACATTACTAGTTTTTGATAAAAAAATATTTTTAATGCAAGCTTTTTTTGCTGACTGTACTTTTTGCCCCTGGCCCTATACTACGAAGCGCGAAATTCGAACTTCGTTTCATGCCGTTCCGCTCATGCTAATGGTATTTATTACGAGAGTGAGAGGGACCACACGATCCGAACTTCGAACTTCGTATTTCGTAGTAACCCCCCTGAGGCCCTACCACGAAGTGCATAATTCGAACTTCGTTTCGTGCCGTCCCGCTCACGCTAATATGATTTGACACGAGAGTGAGAGGGATAGTACGATACGAACTTCGGTTTTCGAATTTCGTAGTAGCGCCTCAGGTTACCATCTAGGCTAGGCGATTTCTGTGTTCATAGGCAGTTTTCGCTATAAAGTTGGCCATACACGTTACGGTTTGCCGGAGAGGTTACCGCGTCGATTAAAGAGCGACCGATCCGTAGTCACACCAATTTACTACCTACACTGTACCACTACCATGAGTTTACACTAGTTTACGTGATCGTACTCGCTAGCGACGGCGTAAATTATTTGTATGGAGTTTTGTACAGCGCCTCTAGCGGTCACTTACGGAAGTACAATTCTCCATACAAACCTTTTACGCCGTCGCTAGCGAGTACGGTCACTGTGAACTAGTGTAAACTCATGGTAGTGGTACTGGTGTGACTATCGCTATCGCACGCTTAAAAATGAAACTGTACGCTTAGTATAAGTACGCTTACCAAAATACTTCTCGATCGCGTTTACGTAAAAATTTCAATTCTATTTTACATGTTCCCTAGTAATTGATTTTTTAATGTAAACGCGATCGAGAAGTATTTCGTCAAGTAAAAACTTATACTAAGCATACAGTACCTCTACCATGAGTTTACACTAGTTTACGTGACCGTACTCGCTAGCGACGGCGTAAATTATTTGTATGGAGAATTGTACAGCGCCTCTAGCGGTCACTTACGGAAGTACAATTCTCCATACAAATCATTTACGCCGTCGCTAGCGAGTACGGTCACTGTGAACTAGTGTAAACTCATGGTAGAGGTACTGACACAATCCGAAATATTCTCATTTCAAAACTAAACCTAATTTTTAATTACATGAAGTTTATTTTTGAAATGAGAATATTTCGGATTGAGTCAGTTTCATTTTAAGCGTGCGTATGGTTAATTTTATTTATCGGTAGTCACATTGGTGTGACTACCGTTTATTTTACAAGCATCCCCAAGCATAATTCAGTTCAGAAAATAGATAGGTTAGGTTAGTTTGGTAGTTATATAATTAAAAATATGGCTTCTGTCCTAGTTTAGGACAATTTCGCCAGTGTCAAAGTAAGTAAGCTCTCTTTGGGAGCGACGTTGTACGGTGATTGTAGTTTTTGCAACTTGATAGTAAAATTCCAGAAACCACGTGAACCAGAAGTATAATTTTGATAGTGTTTTATGCGGCGATTAACTTTAATTAACAGTGATCACAAAATTCTATATTGAGCAATATAGCAATATAGAATTTTGTGATCACTGTTAATTAAAGTTAATCGCCGCATAAAACACTATCAAAATTATACTTCAACTAGCCAAAGAAACAGAAATACCAGAATTATATACTGTCTATATTCGCCATGTTCGAATGCAACAATTCGAACCCTAGTTTGGTAGTTTCTTCTGCCCGAAGGGTAAACCGCCCAGAAATAGGAGCCCCGCCTCCGTCGACTTGTTTCGAATTAAATATTTATATTTAGTCAAGGGTGAGGTAGTCTATAGTGTTGTGACTACGGATAGGTCATGGATTAAAGTTGGGAAAAACTTAGTCATTTTTCATGTCGTCATCTTTATACTTAGTCATTTTTGTTACCCAAATGAATGGTAGGTATAGTTCGATTCACAACAGTTGGCACGAATGGATCGAATGAGTGAATGAAAGTATCTATGTGTTACCTATTTGAATACACTTCACACAAATATGAAAACGTCATGCATCAGTAATTTTCCTACAAAAACACATTACTTACTTTCGTTCAATCCATTCGTGCCAGCTTTTGTGTCTCGACCTTTATACAGCCCTCTCTATAGTAAAACCACAGATTACTTAATATTTACTTCGTAAAACTAGCTAGGTTTATACATAAGTAGGTATAAAAATTTACAGTGCTCTTGCTTCAATCCTCCTTGTTAGCATTTAGGGTGCCTTTCCACCAGAGATGTGCTATGCTAATGGATGCGTTTGATAACCACCAATCAGGGTAGGTCCCATTTGGCCTATAGAACTGCAGAATCTTGAAGTATTTAACAGAGTTCAAAATCGTACCAAATATCAGTTCCATAGAACAAATGGGACCTTCCCACCAATCATATTCCTTGGTCCACATAGCATACTCGTAGCACTGGTGGAAACAGGTTCTACTATTATTAGCCTATTCTGCCCCACTGCAGAGAAAAGGCCTCCCCCCAACATTACCACTGCTCTCTGTCCGCTGCATACGAGGGCCAGTCCTCCAAGAAGAAGTCCAGTTCATCCCGCCATCGCCGTCTCGGTCTGCCAGGTCGCCTTTTTGAGTTGTTGGGTTTCCACTCGGTGGTTATCTTGGCCCACAACTCGTCTGGCATGCGGCAGACATGGCCAGCCCAGTCCCACTTCAGCTTAGACGCCGTTCGACCTGCATCAGTGATCTGAGTCATGGAGCGCAGGTCGGTGTTCCGGATCCGATCCATTATTTAACACCTAGCATGCTGCGATCCATGGCAAGCTGGCAAACCCCGATTTTAGATTTAGATTTTAGATTTTCTACCAAGCTATGTTTTTTTTTATATGGAAAGATGCGTGCTGTGGATGCGTGCTGTGGATCTTCATCCGCTCATATCTAAAATACCACGTTCCCAAAATACCACATTTTTCAAAATACTACATTATTTATTTACCACATTTCTAACTTTCCAGATTCTCGTTGCAGCTCATCACAAAATCGAAGATTACTCAAAAAAAAATATTTTTTTTGGCGGAATCTCTTAATTTGGACATATTATGGTAGAAATGGGAATTTAATAAAAAGGGTAATGTAGTATTTTAAAATCTGGTATTTTGGGAACACGGTATTTTATTTATTTATTTATTTTAGGGATAAAAAACAATTGACAACATTTCATTTTTTTAATACCTGAAAATTACTACAGGAATCGAAAGAGTTTCGCCTCCTGAACACGGAAAAATATTTATTATAATTTATTTCTTCATATTTAAAAAATACAACATATTTAAAAAACATATGAGTACTTACCTATACCTCCACAGAATAGATATGTTTCCTTTACCCTTTTCACTTTTTAAATTTGATAACAAGAATATTAAATAAAAAACTGGAAATTGCATGCCGAACATTCCTTTGAAGCCAGAAAAAATTACCTTGAATTACGTCACGCCGATCTTGCATCTCTTTCTTTAGGGTGTCCATAATTAAGCATACATTAGGAATATCCCGCGGAATTTGACATACTTTTATACAACAGATTGATTTTGAAATTTATTAAATTCAACCGATTTCAATTCAATTCCATTTTTAGGGTTCCGTACCTCAAAAAGAAAAAACGGAACCCTTAAAGGATCACTTTGTTGTCCGTTCGTCCGTCTGTCAAGACCCTTTTTCTCAGGAACGCGTGGAGGTATCAAGCTGATATTTAAATCAAATACTCAAGTCTACTGTACTGTCCCTTGGAGCTGTGAAAAATCAAACTTCTAACCCAACGCAATCAAAAGATACCTACAGCCATTTGCCGCAAATTTTCGACACTCGCAAGGGATACTTCCCGTGAACTTAGAATCTTGAAATTTGGTACGAAGCAAGGTCTTATAGCACAGATAAAGGAAAAATTGCAAGCATAAATTGCAAGCAGAAAGCATAATTTTTTTTGTCTGTCTGTCTATATCAGTAACCAATCTACAATGATCCCACACTGCGCACATTTTGCTTAGGAACAGGGGTCTGCTAAGACTGGATGTTCATAGATACATATAAATTTGTACGGAACCCTCGGTGCGCAAGTCCGACTCGCACTTGGCCGGTTTTGTTATTAAATTTTTATTCAACCGTTTTATCATGAAAGTGAGCATCCATCCTCACAAACTCAAGTAAAAGGTACCATTTTTTTTGTCAGTCGTCAATATAAGGTCCATTTCTGGTTGCATTTCTATGCCACTCTGCAGTTACTCGGCCTTACTGATATCGTAAAAATCCTCTGAAATTGGTGAATGACTTCTGACAATTCTGACGTAATTCTGACATATCGGCCATTTAGTGTTGCCATAGTACGCAGGAGGTGCATACCGGTGAAATGAGGATTTTGACTGGGTTCTTTTTTTTGTATAATACAAAGAAAACTAAGTAAATTTTATTGCAGAAAGTTTTATAAGAAAAATATAAATTTCTGTTGAAATTAGCTTAAAGTAAATTAATTAGGTGATGCCGGATAATGCGTATTTCTAAAAAAAATAAGGTTTTTTTATAAATAACCTGGCAATATATCACAGTGTTGAAAAGAGATAGAACATAGGAGCAAAGGTGAATGAACCTGGCTTCAACTCATAGTTCGGCATGCAATATCCAGTTTTTTATTTAATATTCTTGTTTGATAACAACCTTAATGTCAAATTTACGTCATCGCTTTTTTTTAATAGAGACTAGACAAAAGTAATGGATCTATTCTATCGTTACGCTCTTTTAGAATAAGCACATCTTTAAAAAATTGTAATAAATTAATTAATAATCCTAGTGAAAATTTAAAACTATCAGCGTCTTTCTCTTTCCAAACAGTATACAGACAACGAATCAAATTATAGTCTTAGAAATATGAAATGTTGTCAATTGTACAAAATGTTTTACAAACTAAGTTACAATAGTGTGTTACTTTTTGTTTTTTGTACAATCAACAACATTATCCACAGAGTACTGTAAATGATACTATAACGGTTGTCGACATTAGAGTGCCGTATAAAGTTACTTAAGTCGGTACACACATCTACGTAAGTTAACCTAGTGAAAAATTTTAAACTGAAATACACAAGATTCCGAGAAATCAATGATAGATGTTAGATGTAAATGTTTATAAGGATTCTAGAATTATTTCTTTATATCTAGCGGTGGGCAGGTGAAATATGTCTATTTTAGGCATGACATTAAATTTAATTATCGAATATCTCAAAAATAGTAAGAGTTAATACACTAGTTTTTTCGAGAAATTAACTCTATTTGATCTGAATAAGGAAGATTCCCTGAAAGTTAACGGAAATAAAAAAAAACACGGTGTATTAACAATTCAATAGGAACTTAGATTAGCAATGTCTGCGTAGTGCTTTTGCCAGAAAATTTAATAGTAGGTGTTGTTGTGTTTTTTTGAGAGTCATTCTTCGTCCAAAAAATGTCTATAAACGCTTTTCGATATCTGAAACAATATGAATATTATTATGTTAAAATAGTACTTGAAAATATTTTGATTCTTACTGTCCAACCCAATTATAAGATAGTGGGCGCTATTTTTAAACAATATAGGCTTTCATTTGACCACAATCACGCCTGATGGAAAGCGAAGATGAGGCCTACGATGGAGCACGCTTGCCTAGTAAATGCTCATTCACCACTTGAAAATGCCTAAATATTGTAGTGTTCAGGGAACACAGACGAAGGCAGGGAATTCGACTCTTTAGCTGAACCTACGGATGATGAAGGATCACGCCTGATGGAAAGCGAAGATGAGGCCTGCGATGGAGCACGCTTGCCTAGTAAATGCTCATTCACCACTTGAAAATGTCTAAATATTGTAATGTGCAGGGAAAACAGACGTAGGCATGGAATTCGACTCTTTAGCTGAACCTATGGATGATGAAGGAAGCACGAAAACGCTTTGTGCACATTTTGGGAACGCTGACAACAAAGGGTGGGGATCCCGCCTACTTCTGGTCGACCTGTGAAGGAAAGGAGCAGGTGGAATATTGTCGTGCAGTTCCGCAGCACATAATAATATGTTCACCGAAATGTAGCTTGTACTTTCATGTAGCAGGCTGTTCGACAGCAGTCAATTGAAATTTTTAATCAGTCTCATCGCACGAGTAAGGCATCGTCATAAGAGAACGCGATTGCGCGATCATCGTCCCCATCCTTGAGGCCATAGCGCGTGTGTGCACTACAATACCGGACCGGAAAATTCCGGTCCGAAATGGGGAAAAGTGTCCGATTTTTTTACGGTGCGATATGGAAAACTCTTTATTGTACATAAAAACACATGGAAAACACCAACACCACCAAGGGTGTTGGTTGGTTGTGGGTAAATCGGACACTTGTAGACTTTTCCCTATTCCGGACCGGAATTTTCCGGTCCGGTCTTGTAGTTCGCAAACGCCCATATTGTCCCAACTAACTCGGAATCATAACCTCTTTCATCACTAACTACGTAGTGATGAAAGAGGTTATGATTTCGAGTTCGTTGAGACAATATGGCCTCAGGGATGGGGACCTACCTACTTACCTATTCTAGTACTTACCTAAGTCGTGGCAGCCCAGCGATTTGACCTTTGGTATGGTCAGGCACAGGACATAGTTACAACCGACGCATGCCACACAGAAGAGACGTGGGACGGGGGTGTCGTTTGTTCGCAGGCCGCGTCTCCGCCAGCCGTTCTGTCTGCTTTGGTTCGCGACGTTTCTATACATTTAGTATGAAAAGTGATTCAAGGGACGGGGTCGCACGTCTCTTCTGTGTGGCTTGCGCCTTAGTGAATAGGCTTTATACTAAACCGGTGCGATCAGTGTTGCCAGAATACAAAACGCGGATTTTTAAATGAAAATGCGGGTTTTTCCAGTAGTGGGACATATTATAATAGGCTAAAAAACGACATCTTCATCCGCTTCCCCGACACTCGTGAGCCATTACTACTATGTGAGTGAAATGACATATTTTAAAAAAGTGGATCCGCCTTACTTTAACGCGGATAGCGGGGCCAGTGGCCAAAAACGCGGGGTAAAATGCGGGAAAGCGGGGTGTCTGGCAACACTGGGTGCGATACACCTTTGGCCTCATCTGCACTATCAGGTGAGATAGTGGTCAATCAACGGTCAGTTTTATGTAAAAAAAGACGACGATGATGATTTACTTACCTCTTGCTCATAACGTTATACAGAATAGGGTTGACAGTAGCCGAGAAATAGTAAAATATTCCGGTGATCACCATAACATTTCTGCCGTGAGCCATTTCCTCTGGTGAATGTTTGATGCGCGGAATAAATACCCTTTGGTAGTGGTACGGCGCTCCACATACGAAGAAAGCTAGGACTACAGCCGCTAAAATAAAAAATAAAAATGTACACTTAAAATATTTGTGCTTTCTGGTCTTATTGTACAACTAGCTTTGGCCCCCGACTCCGTCTGCAAATAATTCTTTTCTCGCCATCCCGCGGGAATCCTATAATATTTATTATAATCCAGGTTAAACCATTTTAGCGTGAAAGAGTAGCAAACATCCACACATCCATCCATCCAAAGTTTCACGTTTATAATATTAGTTGGATAGTACAGTCAAGGGCAAAAATATGTACACACTTTAGTACCTTGTCTATTTTCGTCATATTTGAACTGCCATATATGAACTGTCACAGTGGTTAAAGTGACACGGTACTAAAGTGTATACATATTTTTGCCCTTGACTGTACAAGTTCAAAACTCAAAGTTCGTATCGCGCCATCTCGGTCACGTTAATAGTAAATACGAGAGTGAGTGTGACGGTATAATATTTATACGAACTTCGATTTTCGAATTTCGGAGTAGTCCCTTTGGTGACTTTAATTTATCGACTTTTGATAATCATGTTCTACGTTACAATGAAGATGATGATGATCCGATCCGGCCGGTTTCGACCATGGCAACAGCTTCAATGCTTCAATGTTGATCATGCGCTCGCAAGTGGCTCACGTATCCAACTTTTTTCACGGGACAATTCACACCAATTGACCTAGTCCCAAAGTAAGCTAAGCAAAGCTGGGTACCTACTAGGCAACGGATAAATATACTTATATAGATAGATACATACTTAAATACATATTAAACACCCAAGACCCGAGAACAAACATTCGTATTTTTCATACAAATATCTGCCCCGACCGGGAATCGAACCTGGGACCTCAATCTACGTAGTCTGGTTCTCTAACCACTAGGCCATCTGGTCGTCTTTTTTTTTGACAACATGAATGAAAAGAATAATTAAAACAATAATCAAATAAGGAAATCTCGTGCCACATTTGCCGCTACGATAGCAAATGATCCCACACTGCTCACATTTTGCTTGAGAGCAGCTTAGGAACTCTGTCCGTCGTCTTAACATTACGTTGTATTTAAGAGCTATTGTCAAGGAGAGAGTTTTTAAAAGTGTCACTAATATCTACATACCTAACATCATAAATGTTTTTCGGTTTTCCGCACAACTGTTTAGGATGCCACAGTTTCTTGATAGTTGAAGATTCTTCCTGGAATTTAGATTTTTCTGTATTAAATTAATTTACGAAATTTTTACTGGGTATGGTAAGAAAATTTCGTACGTATATCTATCTAATTAACTTGAACTGTACTTAATTGCCCATTTAATTAGGGTTTCTGAGACAGGCTAGTTGGTCTAAAATTAATAGTGAAAAGATTCTACCACGGCGCGCAAATCAGTTTCCTCGACTTTACTTACCTAATCAGTTTACATTTGTCAAAAAACAGATGACGATGGGCGTATGAATTTATCATTTTTAGCTTTTCAACATTTTCAGGAGAAACATTAAAGAGAACTTAAGGAAACCTGCGTTTTCTTATAATTAATTTATCTATGTAAAAATTCGCTAGATTATAAAATTTCTAGGCATATCGCGAAACGCCGCTATTTCATGACATACCTTAGAGGTGCCCAAGCATATTACGATGCGCCTTAAAAATACGTCAAATCGACGAAAGCAACGTAATCGTCGCTATTCTTAATAGGGATGTAGACGCCATTAAAAATAATTCGAAGACACGACTCTAGTAAAAAAACGCTTTATTTTAGCCCTGAAAATCAGATTAATTTTCGATTAACTGAAAAATTAGATTTTTGTTGCTTTAAAACAAATACATAAATAGTTAGTTGATTGAGTTGCCGGGCAAACAAGTGACGTCATAAGTTGGTATTGCCATTCAAACTCTATTGGAGAATTGTGTTTTGACAGCTCATAAAAAGTATGTCAGTTGATTGGTGGTGTCAACACTGTCAACATCCCTAACGTGTTAAGTCCAGTGTGCTGCCTCAAATACCTACTCTAAACTGTCCATTAGCTCTAAGTATGTATACCGCGAATAGCTGGGCCATTCTACTTTTAGTCAACCACTAGCTTTTGCCCGCGACTCCGTCCGCGTGGAATTAGTAATTTGGGCAGCTTACTTCTTTTTTATCCAATTTGCTTTTTCATCAATTATGGCGCACCCCCCGGAACCCCCCCGCACACCCGCGTTCACATTCAACACCGTACTCCCAAGTCAAGCGTGCCTATAGAAGTTTTACTTCAAAAACCCCCGATTTTGAAACATTCTTCCGCTCCGCTCCGCTCCTATTGGTGTTAGCGTGATGATATATAGCCTATAGCCTTCCTCAATAAATGTGCTATCTAACACTGAAAGAATTTTTTAAATCGGAGCAGTAGTTCCTGAGATAAGCGCGTTCAAACAAAAAAATCTGTAGAATAAATTTTTAAAATAGACGTATCTTTCTTATTTGTCAACCGATTGAAATGAAACAAACATTAAATGTTAATCCAAGAAAATACCAACATATCAGTGAAAACCGCATCCTTTTAGGTTAAGTCGTTTCTGAGATTAGCGCGCACAAACGCAGACAAACAGACAATAATTCTAAAAATCATTGTTTCGGGTTCTATTGCGCTAATAAATAGCCCTAGTGACAGTTTTTCTCAAATATCTTCAATGTACAGACACAGACTTGTTACAGATTTATTATATGTATAGATTAATCTTTCGTGAAATATAAGGCATACCTGGTGATTTTTTTCAAGTGTAAATAACTTATATGAAAACTGAAATAACTAAAAACTTTAAATTCAAAGAAATTTTGTGGAAAAAATTGGTAACATTTCATTTCAGCGGAAAATACACCAATTTCTATACAAATGGCGGGGACACGCATGGCCACTGCGTTACCTACTTTATAGATAATAATGATTACATTTTATGCGTAGTGATAATTTTAAATATAAGCTTAATTATGTGCCTATTTAAATCTTTAATGATAAAACCGAGCACTTTACCGTTTAAATGTAAAAAAAATATTTGAAGAGCACATTACTAAAAATGACTGGTCAACGAAAACTAGAATGGCCAGCTGCCTCCGCACTAGCTTTTATGTGGCGAGCGCGGCGAGCGCGCCAGCGCGGCTACTGCCACCGTATTGTCTCAGGGGAAAATTAAGTTATTACAAAGCTCGGATTTTTCATCTCATGGTAAGATAAGAAAACTATGGAGTCGATATTAAAACTAAAATTTAACTCATATTCATACTCACTCATTTTCTTAGTTCCGTAATACTTTTATCCCTTTATCAGCCTGACAGATCGAAAATGTCAATCGAAAGTTAATCTTCTTTAATGTAATTACTTACAATGACTTTTTGTGTGGACGTCCGTGGATGTAAAACGAATTTACTCTAGAAAATATGGAAAAAGTCGCCATGATAATACTCATTTAACAATTGTAATTTTGAAATGGACTATACACACGCCATATCTTGTCAAGATTTTGAAGCACCCATTCCTGTATCTTTAGATATTACAAAAAGGAGCTTTCTTATTGTTCATTTTTTTTCACTGTGTGGCAGTTATTTTTTTTATTTTAAATATAATTTAATTCAATTAAAATTATTTATTTCATTTAAAATTTACTTTCGGTACTAAATAAATGAATGAGTATGAGTATGAATGTGAGTTAAATTTTAGTTTTAATATCGACTCCATAGTATTTATGTATGTATGTACCTATGTAAACACTTTATTGTACATAAAACACAAAAATAATACAAAACAACACAACAAAAATAGTACAAAGGCGAACTTATCCCTAAAAGGGATAGTTCCCTCATAGTTTCCTTTCATCTTACCATGCGATGAAAGAAAACGTACAATGTAACGTTATTTTGAAATATTTTAGTTGGCTAAATCGTGAAATGACGGCATTTCATGATTTGCCTAGGAATTTCATGATCTGATGGATTTTATGATCGGGCGCCGACATAAAAAAAAGATTTTCTTACCTTATGAATAAGGCGATCTTCGTATAAGCCAGTAATAGAATAACCATTGGAACAAAAAATAATACTACTGAATTGCCAATATAAAAATAATCATAGTAATTATATTTTTCTTCTTTAGGAATATAACAAGAAGTTGATAGCTCGAGCATTTTTTGAGGTAACTCTGAAAAAAGAACATGTTTTTTTACTTACCAGCTTTATCTTAGCATCTCTTTCATTGAATAAAGCAATAATCCTAAAATTCATTATCCCGTTAACATCCCGTTAACATTAACTCTATTTGGCCTGAATAATCTTCTTTAACGGAAATAAAAAAAGTTATACTAGTGGCCATCATTCGAGAGACAAGCTTGACAATTAAAGGGTTACCAGGGTTAGACGAAATTAAATAGCGATGTGGCCGATACCGATAATCAGTGTCGACTGGACTATAATATGATTTATTATAAGACGGATTTTTTTTACTTCCTTTAATGATGTCTTACATTGAAAAGAAAATTGTTAAATTAATTTAATCATATCACCGTTAGTAATGAATAAATACCACAGGTAGCCAAAGCCGACGAACAGCACTACCCTGTCTGTGGCAACATTTGAGCAAAATGAATTGTCAAAGTTGTCTCTCGAATTATGGCCACTAGTATAGTTAATGTTTTGTTATCATAGATTAAAGAAAAATATTACCTGGAGAGGAAAATTCGGGAGGTGGGTATGCCATGACCCTTTTAAAGTTGTATACGTGTAATATGGGCAGAGAGACTGCGGCACTTATGGTCCATGCAGCGCTTAGCGCTATCACTACTCGCTTAACACTTCTCGAACGAGTGCGAAGGGGATGGCAGATAGCTTCGTATCTCTCTACGGAGAAAGCGACTATTGTTAGCACCGACGAGTAAGTTCCACTGAAAAGAAAATATTGTTTTACTGGAAGGTAATAGCGAACCGTTTTCCGCAATTCGACGACTCTTCGCACCTATATTTTGCGTGAAGTCCCCGTATTTTGTATTTTCGTCCCATTGCAACGCATAAGCCTCCTCTCAGAATGAGAGAGCTTGGGCCGTAGTACCCACGCGGGCCCAGTGCTGATTAGGAACTTCACACACACCATTGAATTTCTTCGCAGGTGTGTTCAGGTTTGTTTACGTTTTCCTTAGCCATAAAGCTCATGGTAAATTTCAAATGTGATTTCGCAAGAAAATTTCGAAAACTCAGGGGTACGAACGCGGGCTCGAACCCACGTCCCTCTGCTAGACTGGCCATAAATGCAGCGACTAGGCTACAAAGCTACTGGCACTAGACGGAAGTTTTTTTTTCGTTTTGTGCCAACAGTGGCAGATCCAGTGGCATACAACGGAATAAATGCAAATTTTATTTAAAGTAAGGACTTTAACCATTAGCGGCCCAACGTCAAATTTTGTTGTAAGAACTTTGAACTTTATGTGACCGATGATTGGGTTCGATGTAATATTGCAATGTGTCCTATCTAAAGGCGTTGGGCCGCTAGAGGTTATAGTTAAAGTGATTGGAAACTTACGTGGCAGCCATTAAAGGGACGAATCGACACATAAAGCCGCCGAATATGTATGGATACATTTGCCAGTAGGACCAGAGTTCGTGCGGCAACCCTGAAAAATATAAACATTTTTACATTTTATCAATTTTTATCTGCCATCGGCCGTCAGTTCTACGGGCGATGTGCCCTGCCCACTGCCACTTAAGTCCAGCGATTCTTCGAGCTATGTCCGTGACTTTAGTTCGCGGACCGGAAGACGCAGTGTAGGTAGGCCTCCAACAAGATGGAGCGACGACCTGGTGAAGGTGGCGGGAACGCATTGGATGCGGATGGCGAAGGGCCGATCTGTTTGGCGAGCCTTGGGGGAGGCCTATGTTCAGCAGTGGACGTCTTTCGGCTGAAATGATGATGATGAATTTTTATCAATCACAGAACAAAAAAATGGGCATCAATTATCAAATCTGTAAAAGTCGTTTCTGGTTAAGTCTCCGATGTCACCTTGTACTTAGTTAAAATTTGAGATCTTATTTTGATAGAGGATGTTAACCGGAGCTCATCTTCAGAGTGACTCTGAAGATGAGCTCTGGTTGAGTTCGAAAAGCGTCAGTGTAGTTTGGTGGTGGTGATGGTTGGGTTTGTGTGATTTGTGTGTGTTCGTACAGTGTGGAGGTGGACGAACTGCATGAACACGCATTTCTTGCATAAACGTAACTATCGTAAGGTCGCGGGTGAGCAAAGTAATTGCTTCAGTTCATTAATATGGACCTCCGCAAAGTAACGCCTGATTCAATAAACGATCTAACCAGTTCTCTAACCATTGTCTAGGTATTAAATGTTTGATATTATATTATATGTTTCACTACGTTTATTTATTAGGTAACATGAAACTATCATTTTGGCATATGACATTGACTAATAAAGTTTCATATCAAATGGACGTAACCACGTCAATAATTTAATACAATAATTGATTGCTGAGCCAGTGTCCAATTTACAACCGCAATGACACACTATCTTTAGCCTTCGTATTGTCCTTTTCGTAAAAATATGTATGCGTCTTCATTATCATCATCATCATCTCAGCCGAAAGACGTCCACTGCTGAACATAGGTCTCCCCCAAGGCTCGCCAAACAAATCGGCCCTGCGCCACCCGCATCCAACACGTTCCCGCCACCTTAACCTTGTCGTCGCTCCATCTTGTTGGAGGCCTACCTACACTGCGTCTTCCGGTCCGCGGACGCCACTGAGAACCTTTCGGCCCCACCGGCCGTCAGTTCTACGAGCGATGTGCCCTGCCCGCTGCCACTTAAGGCTGGCGATTCTTCGAGCTATGTCTGTGACTTTAGTTCTTGCGCAGATTTCATCATTTCTAATGCGATCCCGGAGGGAAACTCCAAGCATAGCCCTCTCCATCGCCCTCTGAGTGACTTTGAGTTATACGTACGTACGTGTCTTGTGTTGTTGTAAATAAATAAATTGTCTTTCTTTTTTACCGATGGTAAAACATTAATTATTAGTTACATCCGTATACTCAGCTAACAGTACCAAAGAAATGTTACGTTTATTCCCAGCTAAATATAATGTTATAATATGTTATAGTAAGGCTTCTATGCTTAGCACTCCGCCATCGCCTCGGGGACTAGAAGCTGTAAAAGTTTCTGTTATAATTTTGTTCATAATTAAAAAGGTAATTAAAAGGAAATTCAAGCAAAATATACGTCTATTTCTTCTGTACATTATACCATCCCTCATTCAGCAACTTAATATTTAACTAGACAATGGAGAGGAGTAATTTTTATTTCATCAGTAGATGTTAGAAGTAAAATAGAAAGAAAGAAAAAAAGAAATATTTTATTTGCGACAAAAAATGGTTAACATAGATAACATATAACATAGATAAAATAACATGCGTGTGTCACAAAATGGTCCCAAATCAGCAAAAGGTTGTCAATCATGCGCCAATTGTATATTTTATTTTTATTTTTTTATTTTATGTATTTATGATTGTTTTTTTTGTCAATAATAGTTATTGTTCTGCAATTTTATGTGTTGTAGCATTATGGGCGCTTCGGTTCTTGCTATAAGTCCTTAATTGTATATTTAATAATTAATTAATTTATTTGACTGAATTTCTTTTTTTGTAAAATTGACTTTTTTGTATTGTTTCCTAGACAAATTGTATGACATATATATAAGTTACGTTGTAGTTTTTTTTAGGAAATAAATAATAATAATAAATAATGCGAACGGCGCCGATCTTCCTTTGTGACCATGTAAGACATATTGTGTTTTTGTTTCAGGTTTAAAGTCTCGCCTTTATAGTAAATCTTAATACAATTCAATGTCGTCGCATCAGAGATAGGGGATCTGACGCCCGTGCGGGTTCGTACCTGAGGCGCTACTACGAAATTCGAAAATCGAAGTTCGTATCGTATTATCCCTCTCACTCTCGTGTCAAATCATATTAGCGTGAGCGGGACGGCACGAAACGAAGTTCGAATTATGCACTTCGTGGTAGGGCCTCAGGTGCAAAGGTTGTCCATCGCCATTCAACGTGGTAACGCGGCCAGTGTGATGGGTACCTTTGAGTCAGGGACAACTCGTGGGGGACTTTTTGACTACACTTAAGCTAGTCTTAAGTTATAGACTTGTTGTTTTATTTTTCCATGATGTGTAATGTATATAATGTGTTTAATAATATTAAAATTAAACTCTTTCACATTCAATGTTGTTTATTGGACACCATATATTATGAAGGGCACACGGAAAGAGCATGTCTAGTCACATTAAGCAACTTTTCGTGTTATTGCGGTTTGAAAGTTAGTCACCACGAATAATTATTATGGTAACCATTTATTTATTAGTGAACAAAGTACATATCGACGGTTAAAAGGCAAAACGCATGAAGCGACACTTTTTGTCAAAATGTTATATTTGAAATCAGCGAATTTTTCTCCGTCGTTTGAGCCGGGTTTCATGTAAAGTTCAAAAAATGTCGCTTCATGCGTTTTGCCTTTTAACCGTCGATATTATTTTCAGATACGTATCTATATTTAATCCAATGGTAAGTTGTAGTAGGTACATTGCGAGCTCTACATTTTTAGATTAAAATCTCACTTTAAAAAAAACTGAATAAGTACTTAGACATGTTCTTTACGTGTATCCTTCATATAGTAAAAAATACATACAACCCCTCTTGGTCGAAATGAAGCAGCATGCCTGAAATATCACATTTCAGGCATGCTGCTTCATAGGCATTTTTCATTTAGGGCAAACAGGGGCAAACAGCTTTTTAGGTAAATCCCATGTTTAGGTATAACGCCTTCATTGGCATCTGTCGTTTAAGGTAACTCGATCAAGAGGGCATAAAACAAGGTAAATAGTGTAAAAGTACAAGGTAAGATATAGGTGACTTATTGCTTTACAGCCATCTCCTCCACAGAAAGAACTAAGGAATAGATTCCAGGAGGTTGTGTAATTTACAGCAAATGAGAGCAATAACAAAAATAAGATTGAGAGGGAGAAAAGAAGAGGTCGACCTAGGCGCAGCACAGTGGGATATTTTGTGATTCTAGCTGGCCAAAATGATTCATGCGGATTTTAACAATATTTAGATGTTTTTGGTTGTTTTTATAATATAACTAGACGTATTTCGATGCATATTTTTTTTTTGTTTTTTTTTTTTACTTTTTTGACGATAATATTATTGTGAATTTCTTAATATTTTGACGTGTAAAAGCTAATATTGGTTACAATTGGAAATAAAGGAATCTGTATATCTATATATTTTATTTATAAAACGATATAAACAACTAAACATCTTTATTTAATGATGATCAATTATCGCGTTTATTAACATAATAGGCACTTATAGGCACCTATTTTCTCTATGGTTATAATAAAGAAGATGTTTCCAGTATAAAAATATTTAAAAATAAATCGGAGAGCACCCGAGAGCGTAACTAAAACCCCTCATAACTTTAACAAACCGAAAAAAATTAACTAAAAAAAACCTCTCTGTTTAGTATTATATATTGTAAATGTAACAGCAAAGAATATGCAAAAAAACTATATAGTAAATTGTACTCTTACCTGCATTATCGTCACCCATTATCACTTTTTGTATAACAGTGAAAAAGTTAAAAATATTCGAAGTTAAAGGATGCGTACGGTAAATATGCCAATAAGCGATGACAGTTTAGACAAAACGATCAACTTTCGACTGCTGCGGCGCGGGTCCAGAAAGGAGTGGGAGTGGTATGAAGGGTTGTCTATTGTTCGGCGACCACCTGGCTTACGACAGGTAGTGTTTTTAGGGTTCCGTAGTCAACTAGGAACCCTTATAGTTTCGCCATGTCTGTCCGTCTGTCTGTCTGTCTGTCTGTCCGCGGCTAAGCTCAGAGACTGTTAGTACTAGAAAGCTGTAATTTGGCATGAATATGTATATCAGTCACGTCGACAAAGTGATCAAATAAAAAAAACTAAAATAAATTTTTTTAGGGTACCTCCCATAGACGTAAAGTGGGGGTGATTTTTTTTTCTCGACTAACCCTATAGTGTGGGGTATCGTTGGATAGGTCTTTTAAAACCATTGCGGGGTTGCTAACATGATTTTTCTATTCAGTGATCTGTTTGCGAAATATTCAGCTTTAAAGTGAAAAATTTCATTAAAATCGACCGTCCCCCCCCTCTAAAATCTAAACTGTTGAGTGGAAAAATTTTTAAAAATTCAGAATGGTAGTAAATATATTATATTTATAAGGAAAATTATAGCGGCTAAAATTGCTTGGGAATTATTTGTAGTTTAAGAGTAAATAGTAGCCTAAGGTATAAAACATACCTAAACTTGGAAGATTCCGTACACATACGAAGCCCTTTGAAAAATATTACTTGATTTTTTCGTAATGGCTACGGAACCCTATCTTGGGCGTGTCCGACACGCTCTTGACCGGTTTTTATTTTTACATGCATTGAATTTGAGATTTTTGACTTTTGGCCAGCTGGAACAGCAAAATATCCCACTGTGCGCAGCTGCATGGATCAAATAAGGGAATGGGAAAAGGGTGATCACATGTCGTGTCGGGTTAGGGGGTTAAGGAAATGGCGCATAGGAGGGATAAGTGGAAGATACCCCACGAAGTACTACTCCTTTCTCAAAAGGCCGGCAACCCATCCGTAACTCAACTTGTGTTGTGGGTGCCCATGGGCAGCGTTGATTACTTTCCATCAGGTGACTCGCCTGCTCGTTTGCCCTATCATAAAAAAGATACTCCACCGACAAGAAGGCAGGTAACTCTTTAAGTGTGGACGATGGATGAACAAAAATATATAAAACTTAGCATACAAGCAATACAACAACAAGTAGGTATACATAGACAGATAGATACACAGCAACGTAAGTTTTTAATGTTATAACCCGTTCGGTATATTAGAGTCATACAACTTTGTTCGTGTGTTAGAACACGAGCTGATTCAGTTGACTACGCATTCCCCACTAGTTGACACTACGTTGTCCACTAGTGACCAGTGGGGGGGGGTATCACCTAGTCGACTACGCAACTGAAAGTTTCAGTCGAGTTGGTGCCGAAGTGGTGTGGAATTGATAAGTGTGTGAGGACCTCAAGTTTGCTAACTCGGAGACGCTGATTTTATGTCTACAGGGGACTTTTGTTTCTTACCCTGTGTATTGTAAGTTAATTAACCTTCGATATTCAGAAAGGTGCCCTTAATAATACCTATACTTTATTCGTATAAAAAAGTCTCAGGCACATAAACTGTCTTATGTCAAATCTCCATCAATCAGACACCCGTTGTCGCGTGAAATAATGAAAAACCAACAAACACGTTTTTTCACTCATGATATTACAAGTATTTCCAATCATTTATTTTCTCGATGACAGCTGCCGTAGAATGTAACTTTGTTTAATAATAAATAATAATAATAATTATTATTTATTTCGGATATTCTCCATATAATTGTTAGTTTAGTTACGCAAAAATCTGTTGTGCTAAGCGCGTCGGTGGGCGGCTTACGAGAGCTTCTGAAGGCGTGTGAGACATATGCCGACACCCACGGCTTAAAATATAATGTAATGAAAAGTCAATATATGGTTTTTGAGGTCGGGCGTGGCAAGACAGTCGGAGTAACTCCCATCAAACTTAACGGAGCCGCCCTTGAAAGGGTCGACACATTTAAATATTTAGGACACGTAGTCACGTCGGACCTCAAAGACGATAAAGACATAGAGCGTGAACGTAGGGCTCTGTCGGTCCGCGCGAATATGATAGCTCGTAAGTTCGCACGCTATACCAGGGAAGTGGAACTTACATTATTTAGAGCGTACTGCACCTCCCTGTACACGTGCAGCTTGTGGCGTGCGTATACGCAAAGGACCTATGGAGGCCTCCGCGTCCTATACAACAACGCGTTTCGGGTGTTGGTGGGGCTGTCCCGCTTCTGTAGCGCATCAGGGATGTTCGCCGAAGCTAGGGTGGACTGTTTTTACGGCACCATGCGCAAGAGGGCCGCATCCCTGGTGCGCCGGGTGCACGACAGCCCCAACGCCATCTTGAAGATGATAGGGGACAGGCTGGACTGCCCCCACTTGCTCCGCTGCAGTCGGCTACATGCGCCGTTCTCGGCTAGTGAGTGTATCTTACGCATTAGGTATTAGTTAATTATTACAACTAACATTATTAGAAGTAAGCCTTACTAACAATCTATGAGTGTACCTTACTTGAAATAAATGATTTATTATTATTATTACTATTATTAAAAATTAACTTTTAAATGCGAGGTATAAAAAATACGACAACTGCCTAATTTTGTTCCTTGATCCTATATAATATTCATCTAAGACAAATTGAGTCCATATATGTAATATGCAGTAGTTTTATTTTAAAGTACGATAAATAATAAACGTTTTAATAAAGTTACATTCTATGGCCATCATAACATGACATTTGTATTGCCATAGAATGTAACTTTATTAAAACATTTATTATTTATCGTACTTTGAAAAAAAATTACTGCGTATTAACTCAATGCGTCTTAGATGAAACTTATATGGGATCAAGGAACAAAATTAGGCAGTTCTCGTATTTTTATATATCTCGCATTTAAAAGTTATTTTTTGCGTAACTAAACGCACTTACATTCTACGGGAGCTGTCATCGAGAAAATAAATGATTGGAACTACTATAGTACATATAAGAGGCGTGGCGTGAAAATATTTGAACGACAAACCTTAGCAAAAAGAAATCTACCTTGAAGCGGCAAATGAGGAAACGGTTAGTGAGGGAAGGATAAGTTGTGTGTCTTTGTATGTATCTACCTATGTATAAGACAAGACAAGTCTATCCAGCGCACAATCAAATAAATAAGTCATCTATACTCTGTCTATTTAGCTGAGTTAGTACTAGAAAAACAGAGAATGCACGTAATTGGTCAGCGATAAGGACGATGCACCGGCACATAAATACGTCCCACTGCAGGGCATATAATTTAATAGTACATTACTGCAGCGGCCGCGAAATAGGGGATTGCCGGCCGAGTAGTTATAGATGGCCGAGTGTTAACGAGGCCATCTAGGGATACGAGGCCGGCAATCTCTGTTCGTGGCCAAGGCTTGTATAGAGTTTTTCTCAAATATGCATCATCATCATCATCATCATCATCATCATCATCATCATCACCATCACCATCACCATCGTCGTCGTCGTCATCATCACCATCATCACCACCATCAACATCATCATCACCATCATCATCATCATCACCACCACCATTACCATCATCACCATCACCATCACCATCTTACCTTACCTTAAATAAGCGTAGTAGCAGAATGTCATAATGAACCAAAACGCAAATATTGCTTATAGTTTTTTTTAAAGGCTAAATGCTATGATGCCATAGACCTACAAACGTCATGGTATGAAACAATAGACGATCACTTTGCTGGCCTTGGCCAGCAATGTTGTATGAAATTCCATTATTGACCTCTCGTCTAGCCGCACCTGCATTGTGACACTTCGTGGCGTATTATAAGAAACATAACGTCAATATTTCATAGCATGTTTGAGAAAATATTATTATTTACTACTTTAAATTATATAATTATGATTAATAGATGAATAAACATGACATGTAATTATTTGAGGTGCCACGAGAAAAATCAAAAAATCACGAGAAGTATTACGAATATTCCAACAAACGGTATTGTAAGTAATTGTTATCAACCGCCAGCTCCTTCGATACCTTGAGGACCGACAATTGCTCAGTGACCGTCAATATGGTTTCCGTAGCGGCCGCTCGGCCGGCGATCTACTGGTTTACCTGACACATCGTTGGGCACAGGCGATTGAGACAAAGGGTGAAGCATTGGCTGTTAGTTTAGATGTGGCGAAGGCCTTCGATCGGGTTTGGCACAAAGCGCTCCTCTCAAAACTTCCGTCCTTTGGGCTTCCTGAGAAATTATGCGGATGGATCAGCAGCTTCCTAACGGACAGAAGCATAAAGGTTGTAGTTGACGGTGCATGCTCTGATTCCATGTCTGTGAATGCTGGTGTCCCTCAAGGCTGTGTGCTATCGCCTACGCTCTTCCTTCTGCATGTCAATGATATGCTGCCATCCGGCGGCATTCACTGTTATGCGGATGATAGTACGGTTGATGCCTCTTACACCGGCCGCGCCGGTATTTCTCGGGAAAACGTTATAGAGTGCCGAAATAAACTTGTGTCTGAAATTGAGACTTCCCTAAAAGAAGTTTCAGAATGGGGTCGACTTAATTTAGTCCGTTTTAACCCCACTAAGACACAGGTTTGCGCGTTTACCGCAAAAAAGTCTGCGTTTGTCGCGTCACCTCTTTTCGAAGGCACTCCCCTTGCTACCACAGCCAGTATCGGAATCCTTGGTATTGACATCTCGAGTGAAGTCCAGTTCCGCGACCACTTGGAGAGTAAGGCTAAATTAGCCTCGAAGAAGCTCGGCGTGCTCAACAGATCGAGACGGTATTTCACTCCAGCCCACCGCCTTCAGCTTTATAAGGCGCAGGTTCGCCCACATATGGAATACTGCTCTCATCTGTGGGCGGGGGCTCCCCGGTACCAGCTTCTCCCTCTGGATCGCATACAACGGAGAGCGACTCGAATAGTCGGCTGCCAACGAACTTCTGATGGGCTTGATTCCTTGGCGCTGCGTAGAGATGTAGCTTCACTGTGCATCTTCTATCGCATGTACAACGGAGAGTGCTCCGAGGAGTTATTCGGGTTGATCCCTGCCGCATCCTTCCGCCACCGCCCTACGCGACAACACTTCCATCCTCACCATCTGGATGGTTGGTTGTCTTCTACTGTGCGTTTTTCCAGAAATTTCCTGCCTCGCACAGCAAAGCTCTGGAATGAGGTTCCTGCTGCGGTATTCCCGGACCGATATGACCTTCAAGCTTTCAAAAAAAGAGCGTACTCCTACCTAAAAGGCCGGCAACGCACTTGTGAGTCTTTTGGTGTCGCAGGTGTCCATGGGCGACGGTAATCGTTTACCATCAGGCGATCCGTCTGCTCGTTTGCCCCCTATATCATAAAAAAAAAAAAAAAAAAAAAAAAAAAGCCGAGCCCGCCATCGACGTGCGATTGTTGACGCCCACTGACAGTTTCTTGTCCCTTTCATTTGCATACAAAAGTGCAACAGAGAGAGCGCCTTGCTAACTCGACAGACAGGGTATAGTGACAGTGACGTATACCTAAGTACGGTTAGCTACCCAGTGGCGTGGAGCAAACATTTTTACGGGGTAATAGAATAGAAGCGAGAAATAGGTATCGATTAGGGTTTCTGCTCGAGAAATAACTATACGTAAATTAAAAAATTTAAAAACTCCAACGCAATTTGGTCGCACATATGTTTGAAAATAAAATAAATGCCCATTATGCGTCTAAGATCCCTTCTGCAGCTAACAAAAGAGCTTATAACTTTAACGACCGGGATCCTATCGATGTTTAGAAAATTTTATTTCCGAAGGTTTAGAATCCCGAAAACTTCATTTATCCGAAAGCATTTTTTTCTGAAACTGTAAATATTTCAGAATTTATTTCAGGACCATCGTGTAGATCCCTTTAGGTTAGGTTAGGGTTGTTTTATAAAAATCCTGAAATGTTTACAGTTTCAGAAAAAAATGCATTCGGATAAATGAAGCATTCGGGATTTTAAATATTCGGAAAAAAATAATTCTAAATTTTGATAGGTAACCTTAACGACCGCCTTAGCTTAGTGACCCTGCCTACGAAGTAAGAGATCCTTGAGCACGAATATTTGTTCCTGAGTTATGGATGTTTTCTATGTATTTAAGTATTTATTTATCTATATATGTATGTTTATCGTCGTCTAGTACCCATAGTACAAGCTTTGCTTAGTTTGGGACTAGGTTGATTTGTGTAAAATTGTCCCCTAATATTTATTTATTTATTTATTTAAAATGGCTGTACCGATTTGGTGAAACATGTCTAAAGAACCATCGCCAAGGAACCTGCTTTCAATTAAAAAAAAACCACATCCAAATCGGTTCACCCGTTTACGAGCTGTGATGCCACAGACAGACACACACAGTACACACACACATAGCGGTCAAACTTATAACACCCCTTTTTTGTGTCGGGGGTTAAAAAAGGCAAGAATCCTCGAGAAATTTGTCTTTAGTACTCCCCGAAAACTTTAAAAAATCAATTCCGTGGTAACTGAAAAAACAAGCATAGCGTGCCAAGAAATGATACATAATAAATACATACGCTCGAAAAACAAAACCCAGCCGCAGTCGGTTAAAAAATTAGGCAACTCAGTGGGAATCGATTATGACCATACATCGCGGGATATTATCGCGTACATATTAATTATCGCAGGAGCTAGAACAAATCAGTTAAAGAACACATATAACAGAATGTCTGTTTACTATACGGATATATTCTGCCTACAAGTTATCTAAGAAGTCGTAGTAGCGTGAAGTTTTCGCTGGAAAAGGTTTCAATGAAATTTGTTCTATACTTACTGTTTAAACGTTTACCTACCTAGAATAACTGTGTCTACTTGAATAATAACCCAGCAAAGTTGTGTATTTTTTATTAACGTATATTTACTTGGATTTTATTTGGATTTCATAATAGATAATAAATAATTATGTTGTGAACACAATTATTATTACGAATAATTAATAAATGACAATGTCAAACAAGAAGAATGGCTGAAGAGTTTGACGTTGTGATTGCGTAGTAAATATTTTTAAATATGTATTAGTAATCAAGTCAAGTATGAAGGTCTGATATTAGAAATAAAGTTGATAAACGAAGTCGTAGGCATAGATGTTGCTTGATATCAATGTCACTTCTGTTATTGCTTATTTGTCATAATCTTTCAGTACTGTCAAATCGTTTTTGCTCCCGCGATAATGATGTATAATTATGATATGACGTCGCGCCATTGCCACTTGACACGAATCGTTCATATAAAAGAGGCGCAGAGAAAATTTTTCTTAAACTAAAGTTGACTGTTGAGATCAAAGGTTGAGACTTGAGATACTGTGCTTTGTGCGTGTTTGAATAAGATCGATTCAGTAAAAATGGCTTCCAGTACTTCGAGAGGATTACGCGTCATTCAGGCTATGCAAGGATACGCGAAACGACATCCAAACTGTTTCGATACCTCTTTAATTTTCAATAAGGTAGTCATTTTAATTACATACTAGCGACCCGCCCCGGCTTCGCACGGATGCAATGCTAATACTAAATACTATATTATGCCTGTATTTTACATATAAACCTGCCTCTTGAATCACTCTATCTATTAAAAAAAAACAGCATCAAAATCCGTTGCGTAGTTTTAAAGATCTAAGCATACATAGGGACAGACAGACAGCGGGAAGCGACTTTGTTTTATACCTACTACTATATGTAGTGATTAATTACTAGCTGTTGCCCGCGACTTCGATTTCGAAGAATAGAGGTATAAAAAATAGCCTACGACCTATTCTCAGACCTACCAAATGTTGGCAAAAAATTTGGTAAAAATCGGTCAAGCCGTTTCGAAGGAGTTCGATAACAAACACCGGGACACGAGATTTATATGTATATATTAGAAGAAGATAATATTAAATTTACTTGTAACAACATAAGACACATCATTATTAGGTATGCTTAGTAACAGAAAACTACATATCGACGGTTAAAAGGCAAAACACATGAAGCGACAATTTTTGAACTTTGCATGAAACCCGGCTCAAACGACGGAGAAAAATTCGCTGATTTCAAATATAACAATATAACTCATTTTGACAAAAAGTGTCGCTTCATGCGTTTTGCCTTTTAACCGTCGATATAATGATTAACCTAATGATAGGGAGTAAGTACGTACACGCCAACCCACATCACAGGCTCCATTAAAGGATTTGGACGCATTCAGATTTGGTTGCAACCAGTGTGGCAAATATCTACTTAGAGACGCTTTTCTCTATCGCTTATGTGTACCAACTTGACCCGCATCGGCCCGAAAGTACCGAAAACACCCGCCGCAATACCGCGTTGTATTGCTAACGGTATCCGTTGAACCAGGGTACGAGCCAGACCTAGGATCACCACCCCATACTTAATAATTATGTGTGTAAAGTTTCCTTAAGAGGGTACGATGCGCACCATTTCTCCATACAAACGTAATCCCCTGTTTCCTCCCTGGATAATGGCTTTAGAGCCAATTTTTTTTTACTGTGTAATCTGTATCTACCAGAGCTATGCCCCTATGTTTCGTTTTTTTCCATATTTCAATTAACATAAGAAATATGAGCTTTCAAAAACTGAAAAAATTGCCCAATTTCAACGTCATTTTCAGACACTCATCAGAAAAGAATCCCTGATATAAACAAAAAAAGGAAAACATGTCCTCTAATAATTTTTGAAAAAAATAATTTTATTGGTCCAGTTTTCGAGAAGAAAACAGGGGATTACGAAATGCTGTTTTGATCAATATTACGCGCCTAATAACGGACTGAGCTGCAGTTGCCCCGCTCTCGCTGTACTGACACGGAGGGGTTCGGGCGAGACAGCGACATTTCATTAAAATACCTATTTCTCAAAAGTCTCTCAGCCATCGTACCCTCTTAAGCGTCAGTAGGAATGATGGCACCATAAAACAATAATTTCAAGATTCGACTCTAGTAAAAACACTTTATTTTAGATATTTCATACTAAATACAAACTGAAATATAGATGCACAGAAAAAACCCCAGAAAAAAGACCAACCAAGACCAATACTTTATTTTAGCCCTGAAAACAAACTAACGATTTCCAACTAACTGCAAAATTACATTCTTTATAATCATCATCATTTCCCAAGGCTCGCTAAGCAGATCGGTCCTGCGCCATCCACATCCAGCGCGTTCCCGCAACCTTAACCAGATGCGCTCCATCTCGTTGGAGGCCTACCCACACTGCGTCTTCCGGTCCGTGAACGCCACACAAGAACCTTTTGGCCCCATCGGCCATCAGTTCATTTCTCATTTATAGTAAACCAAAGGAGTGAAGCTCAAAGGTTACCTTTTATCCAAAGCTGAAACGAGGTCAACCACGTCAGTAGATCGTTTTTGTCTTTGGATAATTTTCTTATCACCATGATCCAACAGTTGTAGACTCTACAAATTTGTTTTTAATTTCGTTACTATCAAGCAGACATAATGCTCGGTTCACACAATTTATTGTAGGCCTTTTTTGATTTTTTATCTTGTTGTGTGTTTTGTTTTTTGATGATGCTTTAGCGACTTCTAGGGCCATCTGGACATCAATTACAGAAACCGATACATTCTACATCGCATTATCGAATTTTCTCAAAACAGATGATACTTTCAACTCTCTTCCTTCAGACTTCGGTCCACAGGCATAATTTTTATTTTTATTTTTCTATTGAGGCGTCTAGGATGCTGATTGGTCAACCTGGATTTTGTAGCGCGTCCACTATGTTAGCTGAGTTGCGCACAGACGAGTTTGCAGTAATTTTGCGCAAAAAAGCAGCGTTACTGCTGAGCAGAACAATGGGCAGCCCAAATAGGATCCTAAAGATGATAACAGATCCTAAATATGTGTTGTCAAACTTAGTTTTTAAGCAAGTAGTAATATTATTACACCAAACCAACTAGGTACCAAGAATGAGATCCTGTTTTACTCGTAAACTCGTGACCACGGCAATGTGGCTTAAATGTCGACGTAAATATTGTTAGCGTGATAAGTCCCGTTTAGTGTAACAGTTACCAATGAAATTGATGAAATAATTTAATTCATATTCCCCCACAATGCCACATTGCTTATTGAAAAGAAAGAAAGAACGAAAGAAATATTTTATTTGTGACAAAAAACGGTTAACATAGAATAACATAGGTAGACAAAAAAATATTAAAAAAAACAATAAAAGTACAAATAACACAATGGAAAAATAGCATGCGTGTGTCACCAAATCAGCAAAAGATTGCCAATCTTGCGAACGGCGCTGATCTTCCTTTGGGACCATGTTGCTGACACACAGATAATTTTCTTCACAGATAAAACTTTTTAATGTGGGGGATGACCGCGCCTGCGCAAAATTCACTGTGGAACAACAGATGTGCAATGTTGCGAATACCTTGCACGGAGGTTACATGACATCAGTCATTGATGCGCTGACCATCGTCCAACTACTAGCTGTGCGTGATGGAAAACTTGCGTGGACCACCAACTTGAATGTGCAGTGAGTATGCAGGAAGTACTAATAATAAATAATAATAATAATAATAAATATCACGGGACAATGCACACCAATTGACCTAGTCCCAAAGTAAGCTAAGCAAAAGCTTGTGTTATGGGTACTAGGCAACGTATAAACATACTTATATAGATAGGTACATACTTAAATACATATTAAACACCCAAGACCCGAGAACAAATATTCGTATTTTTAATACAAATATCTGCCCCGACACGGGAATCGAACCCGGGACCTCAGGCTTCGTAGTCAGGTTCTCTAACCACTAGGCCATCTGGTCGTCTAAACTAATACTCGCTTTAGGTCACGGTGGAGTAGCAGATGTATTAGTGTGGCTATGCTTCTCACACTGCTCTTCACGCTGCCGTGATGTGCGATTATAGCTAGTGCCATTTACGAAGGCGCGTGAATTTGTCAAAATCAGACGTAATAAGAACCACGGCACGCGTCGTCATGAATGACTCGATCTAAAATCAGCCACACACTACTCTCCCGCGCAACTCTACCCTGTGTCTGTTGCCGGTCATCACGAGAGAGAGAAAGAAGGAAATCGTTAATCGCTGTAAAAAACAACAGCTAAAAAAATAGACTGCTAAAATTATTACACTTCCTTTTGGCTTTGCGTAGTCGTGTAGTTTCGCGAATGTTGGCGCAATATGAGGGAGGCCTACGTCCAGCAGTGGACGGACAATGGCTGTGGATAGTATTTTCGTGTAAAAATAAGTGAGGGAAAAGAAGCAATCAGTATTTGTGCGAGTGCTAGCGCTAGCCTGCATATGCGCAATGCTGGCTGAGCAAGCAAGAGCACTGAGCATTTCGAGTAGCATGACGTGCGGCATGTCGAGTAACGTAGCCACAGTACGTCTCTGCTTTTAGGGTTCCGTAGTCAACTAGGAACCCTTATAGTTTCGCCATGTCTGTCCGTCTGTCTGTCTGTCTGTCCGCGGCTAAGCTCAGAGATCGTTAGTACTAGAAATCTGTAATTTGGCATGAATATACATATCAGTCACGCCAACAAAGTGGTATAATAAAAAATAAACAATAATTTTTTTTAGGGTACCTCCCATAGACGTAAAGGGGTGGTGATTTTTTTTTTCTCGACTAATCCTATAGTGTGGGGTATCGTTGGATAGGTCTTTTAAAACCATTGTGGGGTTGCTAACATGATTTTTCTATTCAGTGATCTGTTGCGAAATATTCAACTTTAAAGTGAACATTTTCATTAAAATCAAGCGTCCCCCCCCCCCTCTAAAATCTAAACTGTTAGGTGGAAAAATTCGAAAAAATTCAGAATGGTAGTAAATATATCAAATTTACTAGGAAAATTATAGCGGCTAAGATTGCTTGGAAATTATTTGTAGTTTAAGAGTAAATAGTAGCCTAAAGTATAAAACATACCTAAACTTGGATGATTCCGTACACATACGAAATCCTTAGAAAAATATATATATATTTTTTTTTATTAGCCTGGCATAGTGTCCCACTGCTGGGCAAAGGCCTCTCCTCTTGACTTCCACTTAGAAAAATATTACTTGATTTTTTTTGTAATGGCTACGGAACCCTACCTTGTGCGTGTCCGACACGCTCTTGGCCGGTTTTTCCTCGCTACTCGTACTTCCCATGGCACTTGTCCAGTGCGCGGCGCAGGCGTTAAAGTCGATATTAAGTTCCGAGTGTGTTAGGAATAATGAGTGGAAGCTGTGAAATTTTAAAACACGAATGTTTGTTCAATTTGGCTTTGACATTATGATTTGTATAAAAGATTAGAAAATACAATTAGAAAATGTGGTCGCGATTTTCTGCCACATGCATAACGCATTACCTCTCTGAACTGCTATTCCTAATCTTTGAGAGAGGTAAGTGCCAGCCCCGGGTTCGCCTGAGGCCAGAACCAAACGCGATGAAGGTCTTTAATACAAAGTTTAGTGCAGTGGTTCCGAATCTAGGGGTAAAACAGGTATTCTCTGGGAGTATTTAAGATTTTTATTATTATGAGCGGGAGGAAAACGAGCAAGCGGGTCATCTTGTGGAAAATGATCACCACCACCCATAAATATCAACAACTCAAATAGAGTCACTGATCTGTTGCCGGCCTTTAAAAAAGGGGAGGGTATAGGGGAAGGGAACGGGGAGAGGTATTGGTCCCCCGCGCTCTCACTGACCGTACGAAACGCAGCAGGAGTACTGCTGCTTCACGCCGGTGTTCTGTGAGAGGGTGGTACTGCTCCGGACGAGCCAGCCCATTCGTGATGCAGCGGCTAGCTGCAACATGGCTCTTCTACTTCAAAAAATCTAATAATTAAGACCTAATCTAAATAATAATAATTAAAAATGATAGATCGCCGCTCAGTAAGTACCTACCGCACGTGGCATAGCTTTCTAACTATCGCGTAGTCTTTAAAAAAATATTGTAAGACACGTTTTAAAAGTTGAAAGTATTTTTGTGATTAATAAATATATTATTTGCTTGCGTTGTTTCTATTTATTAAATTTTAAGAGGGGGGGGGGGGGTAAATTCAGAGTTTTTCCAGAAAGTCATTCGGGTAACAATATTCAAATGGTTAGGAACAAATGGTTTAGTGTCTTCTGACAATGGTCTCATTGTCTCAAAGTCAAGCCCCGCAAACTCGTGATAGTTTGTTAAAAAAACCGGCCAAGAGCGTGTCGGACACACACAAGAGGTAGGGTTCCGTAGCCATTACAAAAAATCAAGTAATATTTTTCTAAGGATTTCGTATGTGTACGGAATCATCCAAGTTTAGGTATGTTTTATACCTTAGGCTACTATTTACTCTTAAACTACAAATAATTTCCAAGCAATCTTAGCCGCTATAATTTTCCTAGTAAATTTGATATATTTACTACCATTCGGAATTTTTTCAAATTTTTCCACCTAACAGTTTAGATTTTAGAGGGGGGGGGACGCTCGATTTTAATGAAAATTTTCACTTTAAAGTTGAATATTTCGCAAACAGATCACTGAATAGAAAAATCATGTTAGCAACCCCGCAATGGTTTTAAAAGACCTATCCAACGATACCCCACACTATAGGATTAGTCTAGAAAAGAAAAATCACCCCCCCTTTACGTCTATGCGTGGTACCCTAAAAAAAAAAGATTTTTTATTTTACCACTTTGCTGGCGTGACTGATATGTATATTCATGCCAAATTACAGATTTCTAATACTAACGATCTCTGAGCTTAGCCGCGGACAGACAGACAGACAGACAGACGGACAGACATGGCGAAACTATAAGGGTTCCTAGTTGACTACGGAACCCTAAAAACATGATCGGTTTTCAGCTTTCTCAACGTCGTATCCCTTGGAGAGCAAGTAACAGTGGAGACGACACCAGTCAGGATCACAAGTCGGTCGATCTTGATCGAAGCACGCGCTAGCAACGACTCGACTGGATTGGTCGTGGCAAAAGCGTTGAACACCTTCATGTTCGGACAGGACAAGCTCCAAAACTTCGCAGAAGACATGTTGAAATTAGATATTAGTCGTAATGATTAGATCATTTCATGTTGTACTAAACTTGTTTAATAATATGTTATTTTTGAGTTTATAGAAAGTATCTAGTTATATTGTACTTACCGAAATAAAAAGACTTTAGAAACGCAAGAATTAGCATTATAATTTGAGCCGGGTTGGTGGTATTTAAAGCGCCCTACAAATGAGAGAGCCTGGTTCGCCAAAATCTCACTACGAATCTTGATGTAATATAGGCGAAATGCCTAGCCACAAAGCTATAATAACAAAAAAACACTCACAAACATTTTGTTAAAGAGAGTTTTCTGGCATACTGAAGGCAAGGCTTAAAACCTTTACTATTCATAATTTGAAGACTTGGCTCATCCCTAATCTTGGTCTAACTGACTAAAGACTTGGCCTTTAACCGGCCTTACTAAAATTACCAAGAAGAGCAAAAATATATAATGAAGACACGACTGTATATTCTGTGACTGTATAGTTTTAAACCTTCGCCTTTTCCCTATCGGAAAGATTAAAAAAAAACATCAATAACATGGTTTTCTGACAGGTGAAATATTGTTAAATGTCGTTAGTGCTTAACCGTAAGGTCCGTTTGACATTATAATTTTCCTTGCGATTGGGCCATTGCCATTTTGTTAGTTAATTTTATTTTAATGTACAATTTTGCCAGTGTCAAGTAGGAGAGAGAAAATAATACTTCACTTGGCTTAAAAACGGATATCACAAACGTATAGTGAGTGGGGGTAAGATGAAAAGCAGTGTAAGATGAAAAACTACTCCCACTCACCCTATTAGCTTTAGCCTGTGGCTTCGGCCATATTAGAAATCCATGAAAAAAGGTTACGGTAACATTTTTAAAGCAAAAGGCCATCTATGGATTGCAGAGGAACCCAAGTAGCACAGTTAGCATTATAAGAAATCACTTTGGGTATAACTCGGAACTTCATGACTTAATAAACAGTTAATATGGTTCAACTGAGAACTTAGAGCTGCGTATTACGCTTTAGTCTGTATAACAGCATCATAAAAGTAGAAACGGATACTATTGTTACGGGATCAGAGTTAGTGCAGATGTCAAAAATGCCTTCTTACAGTCTCTTTTGCATTGGTTGCTTAAGAGCATTATATTGGTAGTAAAATATGCTATTGCTGTTTAAAGGCGTAGAATTATACCACTGAAATGCTAGCGTCTTAAAAGTGTCACTGTGAACTACCGTACAGCCAACAGTTTTAGAGTAGTGTACACTTAGAGTAATTTAACACAAAAAGTTCCACATCGGTTCGCCTCGGCTCTGTTATAAGCCTATTTTTCAAAGCAGTTAAAAGGTGTTTTATTAATACACGTGAACACCGAAGGTATTTCAAGATCCTTGTTTAACTCAGAAATGCAGCATTTGGCTGTGAAATATACCAATATATTGTTTTAGTCTGCATAAAAGAACACTTTACATATATTATAACGCACGAAGCTGCAATCAGGTTCACGTTAGTCAATCATTAAATTCTTAAGCGGTCATTTTAACAGTTGGCGTGGATCGTGTATTAAATTATACAAAATGCTAAAAAAATTGAAAAATTAAAACAAGATTGAATTAAAATTAAAACTACTAAATAAAAATTAAATAACTATTAAAAGGTAATGCGTTTAAGTAGTTCAAATAAATGGTTTTAGCGTTTATGTGAACCATAATAAAACTAATAACAGCTGACAGGCTGAATATTGGTTCACTTGAACTCTTATTTACTGCAATAAGTATAACAGAGGAACTGGGGTGTACTCTTGTACAGCCATGGTAATAAATTCAGGATAAAAAGAGTTCACAAAAGTTTCTTAAGAATGCGCCATTTTATTATAACCTAAATCGTATATATTGATAATTATTCTGTTGTTATTTATATTTTACTGCCTTAAATTACACGTTATTCATATACTTATTATAGTATAATATAAAACTTCGTATAATTTTATGTAAATCGCTCAAAAATGTATACATATATTTTTGGTGTGTTACTTTTTCACAACATTTCTAATTAAAACGAGATATTTCCGAAGCGCGTAAAAATTTTGCTAAAAAACCATATAAACATTCACAGTAAACTTGCATTCCCAAATGTTTTCACAGTAGGTTGGCTATAAAGGTGTACTTGCGTGAGTTAACACAAATTCTCAATAAAATTGTGACATTTACTTCGCCATTACACATCACACTCTGGAAATTTATCGGCACCGCTATAATACTATTAAAAGCAAATCTGCAAATATAATAAGCAATTTCAATATGAACGAAGGGTAATGTAAAACCTAAAGCGTTATATAAGACTAGCAGTCACCCAATCCTGACGCTTAGTCTGTATAACAGGACACTCGTATTCTGTTAAGCAGCTGATAAACAGGCTGGTGACCCATAATAATTCCAATATAGTGCTACTGTAATGCTGTTAAACAGAAATGTGAACTAAACTAGAACTATAGGCTGAATAATTTGTGCCCAAATAAGAGTTATTTCAGTGTTACAGCGCTGTTAACACCATTGTAACACTGTCTTGTACAGCTTCAAGTTTCCGTGTACACCAAAAGTGATTTCTTATAATGCTACTTGTGTTACTTGGGAAGTTAATACGCCACCTTGAAGGCCGAGGTACTTCAACGTTCTTGGACAGCGCCCTCTATTCTAGTTTAAAGTAAAATTATTATCCCACGCGAACGCATTACCGGGATATTAAGTATCTCTATCTAGATCTCAATCTAGATTTTCGTCTATCCGTACGCCAAGTTTCATCCAAATCCAATCAGTCGTTACTGCGTGATTGACTAACAATCATCTTCACAAACTATCTCCTTAGTAATATTTGAAGTATTACAATGTTCCATGTCAAAGGTTTGATCCCTTCGCGCCAACCCTTAATGCCCTTATAGGTATAGTGAGTAACATCAAACACGTTCTCCAAACCATACTACTAGTACATACTACGCACATAGTACAGTACTTGTACGCAGACTTCAAAGGGAGGTATTTAATAACAAGAACTCAAATTTGGATTGGAAATACTTATTGGAATTTGTCCCAGTAAACAATAAATAAACAGAACTGCAAAACAGTTTCGCAATCTCTCCGTGTCTTTAGGTGTCTAATTCTAATTACCAGTGTCCAGTGACAAGTCCAGACATTCGTTTTGATGTTAGAATAACGTTATTTTTACACACTATTGCAGGGGTCGGCAAAAGGGATGTTGACACCAGCAATCAACTGACGTACTTTTTAGGGTTCCGTAGCCAAATGGTTTAAAAAACGGAACCCTTATGGATTCGTCATGTCTGTCTGTCTGTTTGTCTGTCTGTCTGTCTGTCCGTCTGTCTGTCTGTCCGTCTGTCTGTCTGTCCGTCCGTATGTCACAGCCACTTTTTTCCTAAACCATAAGAACTATGCTGTTGAAACTTGGTAAGTAGATGTATTCTGTGAACCGCGTTAAGATTTTCTCACAAAAATAGAAAAAAAAAACAATAAATGTTGGGGGTTCCCCATACTTAGAACTGACACTCAAAATTTTTTTTTTCATCAAACCATACGTGTGGTGTATCTATGGATAGGTCTTCAAAAATGATATTGAGGTTTCTAATATATTTTTTTTCTAAACTGAATACTTTGCGCTAGAGACACTTCCAAAGTGGTAAAATGTGTGTCCCCCCTGTAACTTCTAAAATAAGAGAATGATAAAACTAAAAAAAATATATGATGTACATTACCATGTAAACTTCCACCGAAAATTGGTTTGAACGAGATCTAGTTTGTCTCTCTGTCTATATCAGTAAACAATCTACAATGATCCCACACTGCGCACACTTTGCTTAGGAGCAGGGGACTGGATGTTCATAGATACCATATAAATTTGTACGGAACCCTCGGTGCGCGAGTCCGGCTCGCACTTGGCCGGTTTTTTATGAGCTGTCAAAGCACAATTCTCCCGTACAGTTTGAATGGCAATAGCAACTTATGACGTCACTTGTTCGCCAACACAATCAACTAACTATTTATTTGTTTTAAAGCAACAAAAAATCAAACTTTGCAGTTAATCGAAAACTAATCTGGTTTTCAGGGCTAAAATAAAGCGTTTTTTTACTGACGTCGTGTTTTCGAATTATTTTTTAATGGCGTCAATATCCCTAATGGTGGCCCGCGAGTCGCTTGCGGCTCTTTCGGTGTAAAGTTGCGGCAATCCAGTTCGCATGCGCAAAAAATATTACAGCCATAACAACAAATCGATTTTTCGCGGCTCTTTTAACGCCGCGAAATAACTGCTTCGAGCTTTTGGATCTTCCGCCTTAAAAGGTTATTTATATTAAGAGACTGCTAGAAAAGGTTAAGATTCGAGTCAGGTATAGGTGAAAAACTTAAGACAATGACCTGTTGTATGTACCTAGTAGTCCACAGAATTGATATGGAGCTTAAGTCATTAAAAGCCTTTTATTAACCTGCATGTATTATGTATTATGTACGGGTCAAATCTTGGAAGTTCAATTTGACCCACTTTCTGTGGTCGGATTTACTTGAAATTTGGTATACTTACTTATGTAGGTTCGATGACAATGCAAGTGCAGTCAACAAAAAGTACAGTCAGCGAAAAAGCTTGCATTGAAAATGAAATTATTAACAAAAACTTATTTTTCAAATTAGGAACGTCAATTTGTTTATACAGATACGTTACTACTACATGGACCAGATGGAATCTAATACTACATGGAGTGGACCAGATGGAATCTCACCAATTGTGCTTAAAATGTGTGCTCCCGAGTTGGCACCGGTCCTTACGCGTCTTTTCCGGCTTTCCTACTCTACTGGCGTTGTCCCGTGTGGATGGAAGACAGCTCTCGTGCATCCGATCCCTAAAAAGGGCGATCGCTCAGACCCGTCCAACTACAGACCGATAGCTATCACCTCTTTGCTCTCCAAGGTAATGGAGTCGATTATTAACCGCCAGCTCTTAGGTTATCTGGAGGAGCATCAGCTGATTAGTGACCACCAATACGGTTTTCGTCGTGGTCGCTCAGCTGGTGATCTTTTGGCTTATCTAACACACCGTTGGGCTATGGCGATTGAGAGCAAAGGGGAAGCCTTGGCAGTTAGTTTGGACATAGCGAAAGCCTTTGATAGGGTTTGGCACGGAGCTCTGTTGTCTAAGCTTCCGGCGTACGGAATACCTGGAAGGTTGTGTTCTTGGGTTGCAAGTTTTCTTTCGGGTCGGAGCATCAAAGTTGTAGTCGACGGCTCATGTTCTGACTTAAAACCTGTAAACTCTGGTGTCCCGCAAGGTTGCGTTTTATCCCCCACGTTATTTCTTCTGCATATCAATGATATGTTGCATGATACCAATATTCATTGCTATGCAGATGACAGTACTGGGGACACGTATTATACCGGTCACGCTAATTTATCCAGGGAACACGTCATTGAAAGCCGGAATATACTTGAGTCTCAAATTGAGATCATGCTGAAGCATGTCGCAGATTGGGGTAGACTAAACTTAGTTCAGTTTAATCCCCAAAAGACTCAAGTATGCGCGTTCTCTACTAAAAAGGATCCCTTTGTTGTTTCGCCTTGTTTTGATGGTACTCCCCTTGATGCCTAATCGTCTATTGGGATCCTGGGTATCGACATTTCGAGTGATGTTCAGTTTCGTGGTCATTTGGAAGGCAAAGCTAAGTTAGCTTCTAAAAAATTGGGGGTGCTTAATAGAGCGGGACGGTACTTCTCGCCAGCCCATCGCTTACAACTTTATAAGGCGCAGGTTAGGCTGCACATGGAGTACTGCTCTCACCTCTGGGCTGGGGCACCCAAGTACCAAATTCTTCCATTTGACCGCATCCAACGTAGAGCTGCTCGATTTGTCGGTAATCAGGCACTCTCTGGCCTACTCGATCCTTTGGCTTTGCGGAGGGATGTGGCGTCTCTCTGTATATTATACCGTATCTATCATGGGGAGTGTTCTGACGAACTGTTCGAATTGCTGCCTGCGGCTAAATTCCACTACCGCACTTCGAGGAACCATTTGTCTTTCCATCCTCACCATCTTGATGATTGGCATTCTAGTACCGTGCGTTTTAAGCGAAACTTCTTTCCTCGCACGACAAAGATCTGGAATCAGCTTTCTGCGGCAGCATTCCCGGAGCGTTACAACTTAGGGATCTTTAAAAAACGAGCCTACCAATTCCTAAAAGGGTCGGCAACGCACCTGTGATGCCCCCCGTGTTGCGGGTGTCCATGGGCGACGGTGATCGCTTTCCATCAGGTGACCCGTCTGCTCGTTTGCCACCTCTTATATAAAAAAAAAAAAAAAAAAAACATACAACATGTACACAAGAGCGTTAAGATTTCTTCTTCAGCTTCAGCTTCTGTGTTCTATTATTTTATCTCGGGAAAATGCGAAATACACGCGAGACACAGAAGATGTTACGGGCAACCGTTAGGCTCTAATAACCTTGGTATACCTATTGTAAATTGATTAGACTGCGTGCTTCTAATTAGTTCTAAACTACAACGGGATTCCTAATTCGCTCATTAAAGCTCATGTTATAATCGTATATATTATTATTTGTATGAAGCGATAGCATTATCAACATATTTTTTATAACTGTACCTAGGTTAGTTTTGCGTGTTATGTGATAAAATTAATTAAAGTGACGGAGGTAAAGGTTAATTTAATGTATGGAAGTTGAACACCTAGTTAAAATTTGTATGAAAGTTTTTCGTTGTGACGCGAAAATAAAACTACAGTTGTATGAGTCATCATCATCATCATCATCATCATCATCATCAGCCTACTTTCGTCCACTGCTGGACATACGCCTCTCCCATGGCACGCCATTGAGCACGATCCTCGGCCACTCTCATCCAGCTCTTGCCAGCCGCCTTGCGAAGATCATCGCTCCACCGAGTCTGAGGACGTCCCACGCTACGTTTGCCGATCCGTGGTCTCCACTCAAGAACTCGTCTACCCCAACGGTTATCGGTTCTTCGGGTTATATGGCCTGCCCATTGCCACTTCAGCGTGCTAATGCGGTGGGCTATGTCGATAACTTTGGTTCTCTAGTTGTATGGGTAACTTTCGTATACAACGGAACTTTTTCCAGTCAGTCGCTCTGTACGGCTAACTTGTAATTTAAAATGAACATTCTGGGGCCTGTTGTAAGTTGTACTTTGTTATGCAACTGGGCCCTGGTCGTAGAATCCTTTATCATCATCATTATCATCATTTCAGCAGAAAGACGTCCACTGGTGAACATAGGCCTCCACCAAGGCTCGCCAAACAGATCGGTCCTGCGCCATCCGCATTCAACGCATTCCTGCAACCTTAACCAGGTTGTCGCTCCATCTTGTCGGAGGCCTACCTACACTGCGTCTTCCGTCCGTGGACGCCACTCGAGAACCTTTCGGCCCCATCGGTCGTCAATTCTCTGCCGCCCACTGCCACTTGAGTCTAGTAGAATTCTAAACGTCAGTCATTCGCATCTGTTATAATAATATACCAATTAGCGGAGACAGTAATGAACATCTCCGTTTTCTGACAAATTCCTTGATCAAGAAATTAATCACTTCCGCATCTTTACCCAACTACCAAACCATCTCTTGCGTCACTTTTGTATTTTTCGAAATTGAATCATATGTCCAAAACAAGTAGGTTCTTGTTTGAACGATAAAATAATGGAATGTAGCAAGCAATGCTGCGATAAATTGTGGCCCTTACTTATTTAAGCTGTCTTAATTCGATGATTATAAGTTGAAAAGTTGGCATCGGTAGCCTTGTTGGAAGTGAAGGCTGATTCCGCTGGCCACAGAAACATATATATTTTTTTCAACAGTTGGGAAGAGTAGCATCATCATTCAACCGAAATACGTTCGCTACTGAATATAGGCGTCTCCGAAGGTTCACCAAACATACCGGTCCTGCGCCATCCGCATCCAACGCGTTGCTACAACCTTAACCAGGTCGTCGCTCCATTTTCTTGAAGGCCTACCTGCACAACGTCTTCAGATTCGTTGACATCACTTGAAAACCTTTCGACCCCACCGGCCGTCAATTCTACGAGCGAAGTGCCCTGCCCACTGCCATTTGAGTCTGGCAATTCTTCGAAGTATGTCGGTGACTTCAGTTTTCGCGGATTTATCATTTCTAATGCGATCCCGCAGAGAAACTCCGAGGATAGTCCTCTCCATCGCTCTCTGAGTGATCTTGAGCTTTCTTATGAGGTTCATCGTTAGCGGCCACATCTCAGTGCCGGCAGCAGTAGTGTGGGTCCGTAACTCGATTCTCTGTTGGGGTTTCTGGGTTGTCAAATTTTTTGACTGCTACTGAAGAGTAGGTAGGCGTTCTTCGCGAGTGGGCCAGACAACTACGACTGCTGAAGGATGCTAAGGGTTGAACTTGAAAGGTTGACTGGTCCATTAAAGGATTAGTAGAGATAAACTACGATAACATGGCCCGCCTCTCTACATTACTATTTCAATGTGTTTAGTCACATTTTTACGAAATAATTGTAAATACAATGTTACGCATATGGTGGTTTGCAAGGATTGTAGTGTTTGTTTTTTATAAGTTCAAGTGTTATAGTGGTTTGTAGTGTTTGAAATCGACTCGAAAAAGTGCCCCAAATTTTCGTAGGTACGTAAGCATTGTTTTGCTTTTTGTGCATTTTTTAATAATTATTTCAATAAATAGCCCACCAAACTACTACTAGAAACATATTCTCTGTTTCTTTGGCTTTATTGTGTAATAATTTATGTAACACATATTTGAGAAATATTAAAGAAAAAAACGATTTTAAAACAAATTCGACACTGCGTCGCTGTTTGCAACGCAAGGCGAGAGCAATTCATGGCCGTTTTTTTTCACGCGAGCAACTGAGTGGTTAGTAGTATTTGCTTTTGTTTGACGGCTGTCTCAACACGCACACATGCGTTGAAAGTTTTGGTGTGCTTTATAAATACTTTCACAATACATTGAAGACTTTTTGATTTATGGAGGGGCGGGCCATGTTATTGTAGATTATCTCTACCGCCTTTATACATTGTATCTCAATGGTTGTCGTTTGTGTTTTTTTTACAATAAAGGATTTACATACATACTGCTAAAAGTTAAACACTGTAAAGTAATGTTACTGTCTGAACGTTAGAGTATACATAAGCAAGCTATAGAGCGCGCGTTACCGAGTATGAACTGTAAGCACAAGCACAAGTCGCTGCTTCTCTAAAAGAACGGCCTAATTCGAAATGATACGCTGTGTAATTATACACCTTATTTGCAATAGTTAAAGTATTAAGTTGCACACCGTAGTATTTTGGATTAGGCCGTTGTTTCAGATAAGCAACGAAGTATGAACAGTCTCAAAATTTCAAGAGCGACGTCATTAGTGCTCTACGCACTGATCGTCCCTCTGTTAATTATCGATTTTTAAGTAATTATGGTCTGTTTTTATTGACGCAAAGACGTTAATCATTGCACATCACTAGTCAGCGCACCGACCACGTACAGAACATCTGCTTACGCTATGCACAATGGGCTCTATAGCTTGCTTATGTATACTCTAAGGTCTGAACGAACACTTGATTATTAGTATAATTATTTGCAGTGGAGTGAACATATTATTTTCATCAGGAAACTCGGAAAGAAGGAAGAAGGAGAAAGGTACGAGTTAAGTATCTATAACTTTTATTGTCTTCGGTATTAAAGCAATTAAAAATGTAATTTATCATTAAAGAAATAAATAAATATCATAAATATCATGGGACAATATTCACACCAATTGACCTTGTCCCAAAGTAAGCTAAGCAAAGCTTGTGTTATGGGCACTAAGCAACGGATAAACATACTTATATAGATAGATACATATTTAAATACATATTAAACACCCAAGACCCGAGAACAAACATTCGTATTTTTCATACTTACAAATATCTGCCCCGACACGGGAATCGAACCCGGGACCTAGAGCTTCGTAGTCAGGTTCTCTAACCACTAGGCCATCTGGTCGTCTGGTGGTCGTCTAATAGAAAATTAATTTGGTTTATAGGGCTAAAATTATGTTTTTTTACTAGAGTCGTTTCGTTTATCGTTTCGTTATGGTAGCTGATTGTGAAATGTCACTTTCTGCGGGACGGATGATTTCATAGTGCTATAATAAGTAGGTAGGTATAGTAGGTAGGTATAATAGGTAAAAAGCCGTGGTGGCCTAGTGGTTAAACCTATGGCCTCTCAAGCAGAGGATCGTGGATTCAAATCCCGGCTCGCACCTCTGAGTTTTTCGGAATTTATGTGCGAAATTACATTTGTAATTTACCATGAGCTTTACGGTGAAGAAAACATCGTGACGAAACCTGCACACACCTGGGAAGAAATTTAATAGTGTGTGAAGTTCCCAATCTGCACTGGGCCCGCGTGGGAATTACGGCCCAAGCTTTCTCATTCTGAGAGGAGGCTTGTGCCCTGCACTGGGACGCGTATATGGACTGAGATGATGATAATAGGTACTCCTTGTTATAAAATAGAATATTGAATGTTAAACTGTGAATAATGTATAATTTAGTGTAAGTTTTGCATGTCATATTGTGGCAGAACATACATTCATGTAACTTTACTACTGCCGTGACAATTGTACCAACTTTGGGTAAGTTTTAGCAAAATAAATTATTTGATTTGCTTTTGATTTGATAAATATCGGCTTTTTACACAAATTACTTTTCATGTTTGGTATGAAATGTCTTTTTGTATTTTTATTTTTCAACTCCACACCATTCCATTCCATTTTCAACCCGGGTTCGATTCCCGGAGCTGGTCTTTTTCTGTGTTTTTTTCTGAGCATCCATGTTTCAGTTCGTATTTAGTATGAAATATACAAATTACTTTCACACTTTTTCTATTGTACAGAAACATTTTTTGATTTCGCAATTTAAGTAGTTTATCTTTTATTTATTTGCCACTGTGAAGGATATTTTTCATTTCCATTAAATTATTTTATCAATAAACATTGTGTGTGGCAGCCTGAAACTATATTCGCCGACTTAATCAACTCGAAACCGATTTTAATTCGCAATCCAGTTTGTGAGGTTCCCGTTACGGGAATCGAACTTTTAACGAACGTCCAATAATACGATTCTGAAAAGTTCTCCGGAAGTTTCCGACTTTACCGATAACAGAGTAATGGGATATTGAATTAAGTTACAACAAGTGAAGTTACGTGCACGTATCGACGGTACTCTGACTCAGCCTCGTATATGAAATTTTACTAAATTGGAATAACCACTTTAGACACAAGGCTTTAAAGTGGTTATTCCAAATTCATAAAATTTCCTATACGAGGTTGAGTCAGAGTACCGTCGATATGCTATGCTAATCTGAAAATAAATTTTATTGAATATCTGATAACCTGTAAACAGTAATAACCAGATACGACGCTAGTAATTTTTTTATGGCCTTATAAATTAGATTTTCAAAGTTTGTATCGTGCAAACAAATAAAAGTAGTAAAATTAATAAAAGTAGTACCTAGTGCAAATAAAAGTAGTGTGTTTAAGCAAATAAATGATTGATTGATTGATTGCGTGTCGTTTCGTTCACGGAAATATAGTTACACCGAAAAGTGAAAGAGACGGCACAATTCAAACAAACATTCAAATCCCGAATTTCATAGTAGCCCCCCAGGCCTGTACTATGAAAATCGATTTTCGAACTTCGTATTGCGTCATTCCGTTCACGCTAATAGTATTAAGCCGAAGAGTGTAAATGATGGCACAATACGAACTTCTAATTTGAAATTTCGTAGTAGCCCAGGTGTAGCCTAACCTCAGCATTCAGCAACCACCAAAACGCAACTTGTTCCCGTAATCCATCAATCGTCTTTCTAATCCAATAAAGTACTGGCTAAAATTTAAGTCCGAGTTTCGCGGAAACTAGTCTTCTTCTTCTTGCCCCCCTCCCATCTCAACTGGGGTCGGGCCTCCTTGTACGTCGGCGCCAGGACGCTCTGTCCTGGGTTGTCGTTGGTGAGATATTCAGGGCTTTTAGTTTCGCGAAAACTAGTGATTTATTAATTTATTATACTGCTAAATAAATGATTTTGAACTTTTATTTTTAGATTTCTCTACCATTATAAATAATAGTAGAGTTAGGAAGCTTGGCTCTATATTGGCTATGTGCGAAGCGGGTGGTGGGGGTACAGAAAGCGATCGCAGTGAACAACATGGCAAAAATTGGAAGTAAATGGGGAGGAAATGTTGTCAACGCTACGCGGCGCCACCGTCGTGCACGTAGCCAATAATGATAACTTTTTGACAGTGCAAGGAATATGGTCTCGTCTTGGCAACATTTTACATAAAAATGTTTTTGGTGGATTTCACTTCTTTTTGTAAGTTAGGTGGTACTTAAAACAATTTTTTTTAAAAAGGTTCAAGTTTTATAATTTTTTTGTTGTGAGTGTACTTATACTAGCTTACGTACAAAATTTCAGCTTTCTAGGACTTCAGGAAGTACCCTAAGAATTTTGATGATCATCAGTGTGTCAGTGACGTAATTACTTAGGTTTTTTTAGATATCAATAATATTTAAAATACAAGAGCCATGCGAATTAAATTTTATATTTTTAACGAGTCTACTATTGGCATCATATCCCGTAAATTTTGTTTAAGTATCTGGTATAATCCAAACTCAAAGGGTTCAACAAAAACGACGAACCGCTTCGAGAAAAGGTAATAATAACAATAGTGCCCTTGCACTTCGCGTGGCTCGTCTTGGCGGGGGGACTGACTGGGGGGACAGAAATGACGACAGTAGCTGACAGAGCTATATTTTTTTAAGCTGAGTAATTTGTCATGACACGATAAAATAATGAAAAATAACTGGCGAATGCTGCTACGTTCTATAATTAGTACTAAGTCCAAATAAAAACAAGAAGAGAAAGAAGTTATTTCCACCAAGAAAAATGTTTACTTGCTTTATCGGATGTTTTAGAAGAGTAAGACTTTGTAATCTTGATTGTTGGATGATATGAAATGCTGATGTACATCATAATATGGGTTTACTAATGTTTCGCACCTATATTTTTCCCAAATGATTCATTTGGCAACTGTTTTTTCTAAAACTGTAATCTTTTCAGGATTGTTATAAAACAAACCTAACCTAACCTACAGGATAGTCCTGAAATATATCTTGAATAATTTACACTTTCAGAAAAAAATTAACACTTGTCAAATGAAACATTTGACAAATTAATCAGTTTGGGAAATGATTTTCCGCGAAACGACAGTACCCGCATAATGATTACCGGTATCTAATAGATAATTACAAAGATATTCAAGGAGTCTGTGATATTAAAAACAATTAGGTCATATAAACTTTACAAAATTGAGTATGATGAATTCTTCTTTCAAGTTCATTCAAGTTTAGGTGAGTGAGCATTTATAGGCAAACGTGCTCCATCGTAGGCCTCATCTTCGCTTTCCATCAGGCGTGATTGTGGTCAAACCCAAGCCTATATTGTATAAAAAAATAACATAATTATCAATGAAACTTAATGAACTTTACTGACTATAGTACACGACATCATTTCATCATCATAGGGGTTGTCATTAATATAAAAAATACTGAAGTATCAAACCTTTTTTTCGTGCTGTAATTAGTAATTTGCCACCCTTTCGTAAGCCAGACTCTATGTACACAACTACACATGCCCCAAAACTTTATTTTGATAGGTATATTGTGAAGAACTGGGATTGTGAAGAATTGGCGTTTTGAAGAATTGAAATTGTAAGATCTTTGAGTTGTTTAGATGGTATTTACTGATCTGATATGGATGAGAATCTTGTTTTCATGAAATTTACTACATCCATGAGGATTATACTATAGTATATTAATATTAGTATAGGTAAATAAAATTGTTTACTATTTTGAAGAAGCGAAAAAAAAAATTGCTAGTCTTTTGTTCGTACGAGGTGGGACAGCTGCTTTAAAAGGTGAGTGGCAAAAACAAGAGTAACGAAGCATTCATGTTATTTTATTGAGTGCTCATATCAACAATGGACTTGTCTGTTACTAACTAGGTCTGTGATTGGATATTAAGCTGAGATTGCCTGACATTTCCAATGTTTACTGAACTAGAATTATATTATTAACGTAACAGTTAGCGTGTTTGAAGTTTATAGAGCTTGGTGGGGAGGATGTTCGAGGGATAAACATACCTCGCTACAATAATGAGATATTTCCATAGACGTAGACGTAAGTTTAAGTGGGCACGTCGCTCGTAGAACTGATGGTCGGTGGGGCTGAAAGGTTCTCGAGTGGCGTCCACGGACCGGACGACGCAGTGTAGGTAGACCTCCTACAAGATGGACTGACAACCTGGTTAAGGTTGCGGTAAGCGTTTGGGGCTGGCCTATGTTCAGCAGTGGACGTCTTTCGGCTGATGATGATGATGATGATTTTTTGTGAGAGGAATATAAATGAACTATCACGACACATTTATGTTCACATGCAGAACCCGTCCATCTCACAGGCCTAACTATCACCTAAACATTTTATTTAATGTTAATAGTGACCGACATTGTAATGCTACTAATATCTGTGGCTTCATAACTCTTAAATGGGTGAACCGATTTTGATGCGGTTTTTTATTTGAAAGAAGGTTTCTTGGCGATGGTTCTTAGACATGTTTCATCGAATTTGGGCCAGCCGTTTCAAAGTTGTCAGCTTTTTTGTATGCTGGGGAAGGGTTCTTTGATTTAATTGCGTTGGAGTTTTTTAATTTTTAATTTATAGTTATTGTTTGTGATGGCGATGGTTCTCTTGGTCGTGGTTTTAGTTACATTTGCGTTGGTTACTTTTGTTTTTTTATGTAAATATATCTGGAATAACATAGAGGCTACTTTTCATCCCGATATGCCGACGGGATCGGGATAAAATTTCGGAATTTCAACCACAACACCGCGCCACATTAAATTAGACGCGGATGCTTTTTAAGCAACGCTTACGCAGATCGTGATGTAATTTATGTAAATTCCCACAGGATTTTTTTGTAAAATCCCGGGAATTTAATTCAGATGCCAGATCTAATAGTAGGTAAATAGCTATGCGTGCGAAGTTACGAGTAAGCGCTGATTTAGTGAAAGATAATAAAAACTTACTTACCAAACACCAGCATGAGTAGGTCACTTATGGCCAAACTGAAGAGATATGCATTTGTTTCTGATCTTAACACTGGGTGCCTCGCTATGACCGTACACACACATATATTCCCGATGAGTCCCGACAGAAATATACATGACAGCAGAAAAGTCACAGGCACCAAATATTCCAACTCTAATATCCTTTTAGGATACATGGTGCAGTCGACATACTCATCCTCACTACACATTGTTATGTCAAAACTATTTAAGCAATATGCATAGCAATGGTCCGCGAAAGTCATGTTTGGAAACATTTTTAATAAATAATATTTGCAGTCTGGCACACGAATTGTGAAGAGATGAAATTAAACTGAATGAAGAATGGTACTCGTTATCAAACTGTGTTTTATTTTTATACTAATTAAAACGATAACGTTGTGTTATAACTAGGTAATGATACTCCTAAATTGATGTGGGTTTGTGTAGTTTCGCTGAGATCAATTAGTTGTGTTTCGTTCGCACTGAAGTTTTATTATTAAATGCATTAACGTTTGATTGTAACATTACACCGCAGCTTTTATGTGTTATTTTTTATTTACAATTTTTAAACACTGTTCTTATTGTCATAACATAGACACCGCGGTATTTAAGAATAGTTTTAGCCACTTTTTAAAGGTCATAGGTAATTCACCAAAGAAAATCGTCAAAAAATAAGACAAAATATTATTGTCTGACCGTTTAAATACTCTTTCGTTGTTTAGTTGTAATACTTTCTATGCGCACGCGTCACGCGCAACTGATGATTTTATTACAAGGTTTTTTGACGGACGTTGTCTCCTTGCCAACTTTTAATGTTTTCATTCGTTCAATGGTTGTATAACAACAAATTGCTAATTTCAGTTTGCATATAAATGAAATGTATATTTCCATCTTGCGTTATAACGCTACTAGCTTTTGCCCGCGACTCCGTCCGCGTTGAATTAGTAATTTGGGCAGCTTATTTTTTTATCCAATTTGCTTTTTCATCAATTATGGCTCTCCTTAGTTCCTCGATATAAAAAAATACACGCCCCACCGCACCCCCGCCCCCCACCTCGAACCCCCCGCACACCCGCGTTCACATTCACCACCGTACTCCCAAGTCCAGCGTGCCTATTTCTATAGGGTTTTACTTCAAAAACCCCCGACTTTGAAACATTCTTCCGCTCCGCTCCACTCCTATTGGTGTTAGCGTGATGATATATAGCCTATGTCCTTTCTCAGGCTCTACACTATCTGTGTACCAAATTTCATTTAAATTGGTTCAGTAGGTTTAGCGTGAAAGCGAGACACACAGACAGACAGACAGACAGACAGACAGAGTTACTTTCGCATTTATAATACTAGTTAGGATAGGATTAGGATTAGGATTAGGATTCTTTATGTATGTATGCCCGGGGTCGGTTCCAGGGATCCCATCTGTTCATCAGCCCGCTCGAGTCTCAAAGGGCTAATAACTTCAGCTCCTTTAGGCTCCAAGTGCCTGCCAAGAACTAGCAGATGTTCCTGCGCTCCGACTTCTGGCCGGAGGGTGTGGTGTTCCGTCGCTTTAGGGAACAAAAAATTCTAAATAGTTATATTATATTTTCTTGTTTTTATGTATTGTTGAACTATACAGCGCATTGGTAAATACTGCAATGCTGTATTTATAATTGATTAATAAATAAAAAATAAATTAATGTTATCTATCAATATTATCTAATACCTACTTTTGAACAAGCGATTCTTGTATACTTTTAGAATTTGCGTGATCGTGAGTCAGAATTATACGTAGCTAGACGACCTCGAATTTCGTTTGGGCTAGACTGTTAAGCCGTGTCCACACATTTGACAAGTACCGGCAAACGCACATGGCTCATACACATTTTTTAGACATGTCTCTCCTTTGGACATGGTTAAAATTAAGGGTCTATAGTATAGTCAATATTTTTCAGTCAAGTCTACATTGACGTCTGTGACGCCTGGCCAACTTTCGGCCCATTTAAATAAATCTTAAGTTTGCTGACTTGCAGTCGCTAATTTTATCTCCACAGGATAGGACATTGTTTCTTTCGCTTTTTGTATGACCCACGTGATACAGCCATGATGAGGGTGCAATTAATGTAGTGTATTATTTGACCCGTAATGTTCGACCTAATTATTCTTGATTTTAACGCATACCGTCCATACCGGTGCTTAAAACTCGCTGACGCATCCTAAACGTAAGAACATGCTTCATGTATCATGTTTTTAACGCGTACCGCCCACAAAAGGCTCATAAAACGCTGACGAACCGTATATCAGTGAGCATTACGCATCAAGAATGCACGAGTCACTTTCAGGCGTTTACGGTGCGATAGCGCTTTTGAGCCAGTGTAGACGGTACGCGAAAAATACGTGACGCAAGAGTCACGTCCTTGCGTGTGCGGTGAGACAGCGTTTTTGGAGCAGCGGTGTAGACGGTACACGATAAAAACGTGACGCATGAGTCACGTCCTTCACCCTGCGGTGCGACAGCGTTTTCTGAGCAGTGGCGTAGACAGTGCGCGATAAAAACATGACCCATTGCGGCGCGACAGCGTTTACTGTGCAGCGGTGTAGACGCTACGCTATAAAAACGTGACGATTGCGTCACGTCCTTGCGTTTGCGGCACGTCAGCGTTTTTTGGGTGTGGGCGGCACGCGATAATAACATGACGCGCTTAAAATACGACGGTGTATTTTGAGCATATACGAGGCCTTATACCAAGAAGTTCAAAATTCGTTAGCTAATGTATTTAGTTAATAAGAAAGTGAGTGAGACAGCGTGATACAAACATTAATTTTCGAATTTCGGAGTAGTTTCCAACATACAACGTTTCCAAAACAACAAAACGTTTCCAAAATGAAGCCGTGTGTATGATTTTCAACGACCGGATCGAACGCAGCGCATTCAACGTAAGTGTTGATGGAAACTGAATCGTCTATCTATGCCACATAGCTAATAAAATAAGATATAAAATAAATATACTCTGGAATGAAGTACCTGCTGCGGTATTCCCGGACCGATATGACCTTCAAGCTTTCAAAAAATGAGCGTACACCTACCTAAAAGGCCGGCAACGCACTTGTGACTCTTCTGGTGTCGCAGGTGTCCATGGGCGACGGTAATCGTTTACCATCAGGCGATCCGTTTGCTCGTTTGCCCCCTATACCATAAAAAAATGTAAATATTACACGAGCAAACCGACCAAAAAACCCATAGGATATTTACTTAAGTCTATATTCTTTGAGCTGTGTGTTACTAGTGATGAGTTATAGGTATGGCGCTGACACGTGGCCGCTATGCCGCTGACGATGGGCGTCATGAGAAAGCTCAAGGTCAGTCAAAGTAGCAATAAAGTAGGGAATTAGTCTAAGTATTTTTATTAATATCTATGTAAACCTTTTATTGTACAAAAATAAAGAAAGAATTATACACTTGAAAAGTGTGACATAGGTACGGTCAGCTGCAGAGAAAAGGTACCCCCCTGTAACGGCAGTAACATCACCGGGGTGTACCTTTGCTCTACAGCTGACTGTACATGTACAGTCAAGGTCAAAGATATCTTTACACTTTACTACCTTGTCGCAGTCACTTCGTGTTTGAACTTTTATATGAAATTGTCAGTAGCCATACAGTGACAAGGCAATAAAGTGTAAAGATATCTTTGACCTCGACTGTAGTTACAAAGGCCACCACTTACCACCACCACCACCACCACTTACTTTACCAGTCAACCTTTACCTGTTACTTTTTAGTATTCATTATATTATTATTTATTATTATTATTACCATTCAAGCTGATGCGCATGGCAAGAGAATTATATTTTTTTTTGCTTGCACTTTGTCTACGCAGAATTTGTTTATCAGTTATCACCATTCCGCAGGATCTGATCTGCGTATTTCTTCGGAATGTTTGCTAACTCAAACTCGAACTCTTTATTGCATTAAGGGGTTGTTTCACCACCCATTGATTAATTTTAACTGACGGATAAATGTGATGCCGTCTCCGTCTATTTGAACAAAACAAACAGAGACGGCATCACATTTATCCGTCAAATAAATTTGATCAATGGATGGTGAAACAGGGAATATCGGTAGGTCTGAGAATAGGTCGTAGGCTATTTTTTATACCCCTATTCTTCGCAGACGGAGTCGCGGGCAGCAGCTAGTAGAATATAAAAACGATAATGGACCTTGCGAAATGTACTAATATTATTTTGAAATTTACGAATATGGAGCTCATAGTCATTGTAAATGGTCCTTTAGAACAAAAAGTTAGTGTAACGTTGTTCTCAAAGGAAGATCAGCGCCGTTCGCAAGATCAGCAATTTTTACTGATTTGGGACCATTTTGTGACACGCGCATATTTATCTTATCATTGATTTTTTATTGTTTTTTTTTTTATCTATTTTAACTATGTGGTCACAAATAAATGTTTCTTTCTTTCTAAAATATGATACGATTTTATCTTCGACAACGCAGCTTAGCCTATTTGTACATAATGTTCCGCGCATAATTCATCATCATCATCATCCTAGCCTATATACGTCCCACTGCAGGGCACAGGCCTCCTCTCAGAATGAGATGGGTTCGCCGTAGTTCCCACTCGCATAATTAATAAAATTTAATAATTACTTTTTATTTAAATTTAGAGATAGGCACAACGATTAAATACTGCAATAGTATGATTATAATTATATATAACCTTTACATACCGTCTGGCATACAAAAACAAATATTGAATGTGTGTTTAAATTTGATTGCTACCTACTAAAAAGACTTAAAACATTGTTGTTTTTACTGCAGATAAGAATGTTCTCAATTCTTTAGTACAGTGTTATATAGTGTTTGTTTTTACGGGAAATCTTCTGTTTTTTGCCGACGTCTACTGTTCTACTAATATTAAACGAATTTTTCAGTATTTTATATTTTTTGGCCAACTGCGTCAGAAGAAGGGTAAATTTTAAATTAACAGAAATCTACATTTTCAGTAGATTTCATAAATAAAATGAAATTCGTTGATTTGCTTATATAACATGGTCTACATGATAAGTCTAAAATCTATATACTTATACAGCGCGTCTCGTTGACAATATAGCATACAAATACTTAGTAGATTGTCCTAGTGTGTAGTTTGTTTGGGGGTAGTTCCAATAGAGAGATCTCTCTCCAGGCAGATGTTATGCCTGGGGACCGAAGTCCAATGGATGAAAGTTGGAAGTTGTATTTATGCAGCCGAGTTGAGAAACATCGATAGCGTGATGTAGGATTGTAGCAATTAGTTCCTTATGTGACGACTAGATGGCGCTAGTAGTCGCTACATCAGCCCCCCTTTTAGACCGGAGGTCGATACAAATTGCAGTGGAGTGCAGTCTGTGCGTCATGTGGGCGCTTGCAAGGGCCAGTCGCTCAGAGCCTCGTCGGCGAGCATTGTTGTTCCTCTGCTACTTGTAGATGCTTGCCTGTTGCGTGATTGCTCAGAGCCTTGTTGGCGAGCGTTGGTTGATTGATTGGCAAGTGGAAGTAGTGGGAGGAGGATTTGCGAACTGTAGACACCAGGCAGATAATAGATACATGCTAATGGTGCACAGTGCGGTGAGTATGGCTTGCTGTGAGACTGCGTCATCGTCTTGTGTGTCTGAAGGCTGCGATAATGTCCAATGTCGTGGGTCACCAATTTGGGGGTAGTTGCAATAGAGAGATCTCTCTCCAGGCAGATGTTATGCCTGGGGACCGAAGTCCAATGGATGAAAGTTGGAAGTTGTATTTATGCAGCCGAGTTGAGAAACTTCGATAGCGTGATGTAGGATTGTAGCAATTAGTTCCTTATGTGACGACTAGATGGCGCTAGTAGTCACTACATTTGTATTAGAATAATATTAATTAATTATCAATAGTGATCGTCATCAACGTGCAGAGGTAGGTACATGTGAAAATTTTAATATTAATTTTTACTGTAAAACATTTACTTCAGCCATTGCATTGCATTTAGGCCGTGGAGTGCCGGCTTAAGAATAGCACTCCCCCAACTCTTCTCGCGGGTGTCGTAAAAGGCGACTAAGAAACTCTGTGACCAAGTACACATCGGTCCCACCGGTGTCGGGCAGCAGCGATATACCGGTTCGAGTGTACTGCGATTGCCAACCCGCCTGCTCAGCGTGGCAATTAGAGCAAATCCGACCAAATGGCAAGTCAACACGAACCACGGCCCCCAGTTGAGAGTGGCCGAGGATCGTGCACATTGGCGTGCCATGGGAGAGGCCTATGTCCAGCAGTGGACGAACATAGGGTGATGATGATGATTTACTTCAGCATTATAATTCTTCTCTTGTGCTACATTTTAAACACTTCAATTACCTTCTTGTAGCTTCCTGCTTCCGTCAACGTGGAAAATCTTTATATATATAATTTTACTGTACGTGTGTATGTCACTGAACTCCTCCTAAACGGCTGAACCGATTTGAATGAATTTTTTTGTATGCGTTTGGGTGGCGCCCTGGATGGTTTAGATTCACAAATCAGCCCGGCAGATGGCGCTGCAGTCGGTATCTAGGTTCATGCATGACAACGTCTGTCGCGTCCGCTAGTGTTTGTATATAATGTAATACATTGTTGTACAGTCGCCATTAGAAACATCAGAGCTTACCTACAAGTGCTCATAAACATTTGTACAAGCATTTACTCATTATCTAGTAGGGTCGTGTTTACTTCAGTAATTAGTTTATTTCTATCATTTACAGTGAGATATGATATACTCGTATTTCAGCCATTTTAAATAATTACTTTTCTCAAACATGCTATGAAATATTGACGTTATGTTCCTTAAAATACGCCACGAACTGTCACGTTGCAGGTGCGGCTAGACGAGAGGTCAATAATGGAATTTCATACAACATTGCTGGATGGATGGATGGATGGATGGATGGATGGATGGATGGATGGATGGATGGATGGATGGATGGATGGATGGATGGATGGATGGATGGATGGATGGATGGATGGATGGATGGATGGATGGATGGATGGATGGATGGATGGATGGATGGATGGATGGATGGATGGATGGATGGATGGATGGATGGATGGATGGATGGATGGATGGATGGATGGATGGATGGATGGATGGATGGATGGATGGATGGATGGATGGATGGATGGATGGATGGATGGATGGATGGATGGATGGATGGATGGATGGATGGATGGATGGATGGATGGATGGATGGATGGATGGATGGATGGATGGATGGATGGATGGATGGATGGATGGATGGATGGATGGATGGATGGATGGATGGATGGATGGATGGATGGATGGATGGATGGATGGATGGATGGATGGATGGATGGATGGATGGATGGATGGATGGATGGATGGATGGATGGATGGATGGATGGATGGATGGATGGATGGATGGATGGATGGATGGATGGATGGATGGATGGATGGATGGATGGATGGATGGATGGATGGATGGATGGATGGATGGATGGATGGATGGATGGATGGATGGATGGATGGATGGATGGATGGATGGATGGATGGATGGATGGATGGATGGATGGATGGATGGATGGATGGATGGATGGATGGATGGATGGATGGATGGATGGATGGATGGATGGATGGATGGATGGATGGATGGATGGATGGATGGATGGATGGATGGATGGATGGATGGATGGATGGATGGATGGATGGATGGATGGATGGATGGATGGATGGATGGATGGATGGATGGATGGATGGATGGATGGATGGATGGATGGATGGATGGATGGATGGATGGATGGATGGATGGATGGATGGATGGATGGATGGATGGATGGATGGATGGATGGATGGATGGATGGATGGATGGATGGATGGATGGATGGATGGATGGATGGATGGATGGATGGATGGATGGATGGATGGATGGATGGATGGATGGATGGATGGATGGATGGATGGATGGATGGATGGATGGATGGATGGATGGATGGATGGATGGATGGATGGATGGATGGATGGATGGATGGATGGATGGATGGATGGATGGATGGATGGATGGATGGATGGATGGATGGATGGATGGATGGATGGATGGATGGATGGATGGATGGATGGATGGATGGATGGATGGATGGATGGATGGATGGATGGATGGATGGATGGATGGATGGATGGATGGATGGATGGATGGATGGATGGATGGATGGATGGATGGATGGATGGATGGATGGATGGATGGATGGATGGATGGATGGATGGATGGATGGATGGATGGATGGATGGATGGATGGATGGATGGATGGATGGATGGATGGATGGATGGATGGATGGATGGATGGATGGATGGATGGATGGATGGATGGATGGATGGATGGATGGATGGATGGATGGATGGATGGATGGATGGATGGATGGATGGATGGATGGATGGATGGATGGATGGATGGATGGATGGATGGATGGATGGATGGATGGATGGATGGATGGATGGATGGATGGATGGATGGATGGATGGATGGATGGATGGATGGATGGATGGATGGATGGATGGATGGATGGATGGATGGATGGATGGATGGATGGATGGATGGATGGATGGATGGATGGATGGATGGATGGATGGATGGATGGATGGATGGATGGATGGATGGATGGATGGATGGATGGATGGATGGATGGATGGATGGATGGATGGATGGATGGATGGATGGATGGATGGATGGATGGATGGATGGATGGATGGATGGATGGATGGATGGATGGATGGATGGATGGATGGATGGATGGATGGATGGATGGATGGATGGATGGATGGATGGATGGATGGATGGATGGATGGATGGATGGATGGATGGATGGATGGATGGATGGATGGATGGATGGATGGATGGATGGATGGATGGATGGATGGATGGATGGATGGATGGATGGATGGATGGATGGATGGATGGATGGATGGATGGATGGATGGATGGATGGATGGATGGATGGATGGATGGATGGATGGATGGATGGATGGATGGATGGATGGATGGATGGATGGATGGATGGATGGATGGATGGATGGATGGATGGATGGATGGATGGATGGATGGATGGATGGATGGATGGATGGATGGATGGATGGATGGATGGATGGATGGATGGATGGATGGATGGATGGATGGATGGATGGATGGATGGATGGATGGATGGATGGATGGATGGATGGATGGATGGATGGATGGATGGATGGATGGATGGATGGATGGATGGATGGATGGATGGATGGATGGATGGATGGATGGATGGATGGATGGATGGATGGATGGATGGATGGATGGATGGATGGATGGATGGATGGATGGATGGATGGATGGATGGATGGATGGATGGATGGATGGATGGATGGATGGATGGATGGATGGATGGATGGATGGATGGATGGATGGATGGATGGATGGATGGATGGATGGATGGATGGATGGATGGATGGATGGATGGATGGATGGATGGATGGATGGATGGATGGATGGATGGATGGATGGATGGATGGATGGATGGATGGATGGATGGATGGATGGATGGATGGATGGATGGATGGATGGATGGATGGATGGATGGATGGATGGATGGATGGATGGATGGATGGATGGATGGATGGATGGATGGATGGATGGATGGATGGATGGATGGATGGATGGATGGATGGATGGATGGATGGATGGATGGATGGATGGATGGATGGATGGATGGATGGATGGATGGATGGATGGATGGATGGATGGATGGATGGATGGATGGATGGATGGATGGATGGATGGATGGATGGATGGATGGATGGATGGATGGATGGATGGATGGATGGATGGATGGATGGATGGATGGATGGATGGATGGATGGATGGATGGATGGATGGATGGATGGATGGATGGATGGATGGATGGATGGATGGATGGATGGATGGATGGATGGATGGATGGATGGATGGATGGATGGATGGATGGATGGATGGATGGATGGATGGATGGATGGATGGATGGATGGATGGATGGATGGATGGATGGATGGATGGATGGATGGATGGATGGATGGATGGATGGATGGATGGATGGATGGATGGATGGATGGATGGATGGATGGATGGATGGATGGATGGATGGATGGATGGATGGATGGATGGATGGATGGATGGATGGATGGATGGATGGATGGATGGATGGATGGATGGATGGATGGATGGATGGATGGATGGATGGATGGATGGATGGATGGATGGATGGATGGATGGATGGATGGATGGATGGATGGATGGATGGATGGATGGATGGATGGATGGATGGATGGATGGATGGATGGATGGATGGATGGATGGATGGATGGATGGATGGATGGATGGATGGATGGATGGATGGATGGATGGATGGATGGATGGATGGATGGATGGATGGATGGATGGATGGATGGATGGATGGATGGATGGATGGATGGATGGATGGATGGATGGATGGATGGATGGATGGATGGATGGATGGATGGATGGATGGATGGATGGATGGATGGATGGATGGATGGATGGATGGATGGATGGATGGATGGATGGATGGATGGATGGATGGATGGATGGATGGATGGATGGATGGATGGATGGATGGATGGATGGATGGATGGATGGATGGATGGATGGATGGATGGATGGATGGATGGATGGATGGATGGATGGATGGATGGATGGATGGATGGATGGATGGATGGATGGATGGATGGATGGATGGATGGATGGATGGATGGATGGATGGATGGATGGATGGATGGATGGATGGATGGATGGATGGATGGATGGATGGATGGATGGATGGATGGATGGATGGATGGATGGATGGATGGATGGATGGATGGATGGATGGATGGATGGATGGATGGATGGATGGATGGATGGATGGATGGATGGATGGATGGATGGATGGATGGATGGATGGATGGATGGATGGATGGATGGATGGATGGATGGATGGATGGATGGATGGATGGATGGATGGATGGATGGATGGATGGATGGATGGATGGATGGATGGATGGATGGATGGATGGATGGATGGATGGATGGATGGATGGATGGATGGATGGATGGATGGATGGATGGATGGATGGATGGATGGATGGATGGATGGATGGATGGATGGATGGATGGATGGATGGATGGATGGATGGATGGATGGATGGATGGATGGATGGATGGATGGATGGATGGATGGATGGATGGATGGATGGATGGATGGATGGATGGATGGATGGATGGATGGATGGATGGATGGATGGATGGATGGATGGATGGATGGATGGATGGATGGATGGATGGATGGATGGATGGATGGATGGATGGATGGATGGATGGATGGATGGATGGATGGATGGATGGATGGATGGATGGATGGATGGATGGATGGATGGATGGATGGATGGATGGATGGATGGATGGATGGATGGATGGATGGATGGATGGATGGATGGATGGATGGATGGATGGATGGATGGATGGATGGATGGATGGATGGATGGATGGATGGATGGATGGATGGATGGATGGATGGATGGATGGATGGATGGATGGATGGATGGATGGATGGATGGATGGATGGATGGATGGATGGATGGATGGATGGATGGATGGATGGATGGATGGATGTTGGTTGATGGATGTTGGTTAATGGATGTTGATGGATGTTGATGGATGTTGATGGATGTTGATGGATGTTGATGGATGTTGGTTGATGGATGTTGATGGATGTTGTTGGATGTTGATGGATGTTGATGGATGTTGATGGATGTTGATGGATGTTGATGATGTTGTTGGTGATGGTGATGGGGATGGTGATGGTGATGATGATGGCGGTGATGATGGTGGTGATGATGATGATGCATGTTTGAGAAAAACTCTATACAAGCCTTGGCCACGAACAGGGATTACCGGCCTCGTATCTCTAGATGGCCTCGTTAACACTCGGCCATCTATAACTACTCGGCCGGCAATCCCCTATTTCGCGGCCGCTGCAGTAATGTACTATTATTTGCCAGTGAGTAAAATTCTTAAAAAAATATATATGTTATATTATTTTTCTATCATAATTTTGCTCGGACAAGAGGATATAACGAGCAGTCTTATCGAATTATATCGTTCGAGTCCCAACTTGGCTAATCCTTCAATTGATTTTAGGTAGGCTCGTTTTTAGGGTTCTGTACCCAAAGGGTAAAAACGGGACCCAGACGGACGGCCGTCTGTCCGTCTGTCTGTCTGTCCGTCTGTCTGTCACTAGGCTGTAGCTCATGAACCGTGTTAGTTAGACAGTTGAAATTATCACAGATGATGTATTTCGGTTGCCGCTATAACAACAAATACTAAAAAACAAAATAAAATAAATAATTATTGGGGCTCCCATACAACAATACAATACAATACAATACAAATATTCTTTATTGATCACCAAAAACAGTACAGTGACATTACAAAAATAAAAATTCAGGTAGACAATAGGCGGTCTTATCGCTAAAAAGCGATCTCTTCCAAACAACCAATTACTCAGAAATTAATAAATATCAATAGACGAAATGATACAACAAACGTGATTATTTTTGGTCGTTTTTGCTCGATATTGATAACGGCAACAGGTAGACGCTTAAAATATTCACAGAATACTAAGTTATATATTCACTTTAAAAATAAATATTTAAATTAAAATAAAACAAATATTTAATGGGGCCCTCATACAAACAACAAACATGATTTTTTTGCCGTTTTTATAGATGGACGGAACCCTTCGTGCGCGAGTCCGACTCGCGCTTGGCCGGTTTTTACGCTGTATTTTCTCCTTATAATGAAATGATCTTTAGGTTCGTTCACCCCAATAAATGAACGAAATTATTCGTCAGAGAACCAAGGTCATTGACATAGCTCGGCGCATTAGCAATCTGAAATGGGTAATGGGCAGTTGTGTACCTACACAACATACATGCCGTAGAGCTGATGGCCGTCGGGGCAGACTAGTTCTTGGGTGGAGACAGTTTTGACGGCAAATATAGCGTGGTGCGCCCTGTAGCTAGATCGGGCGATAGTGATGTCCTGATGTCACATACAATTTTGATTTTGGTAAAGTAGTAGAACAGAATGCAAAAGTTAGTAGAAATAGGTAGAATTGAAAATTAAAAACAGGTAAATTCATAATAAAACATAAAGTTATTTATTTCTTAAAGGGGCCATCCATAAATTACGTCACACCAATTTCGATCAATTTGGACCCCTCTCCCCCTTGTCACACTTATTACTATGAAAATCGCCATTATGTTGTTCTAGACTCACAGATCGCACTTTAGTTAGATCAGTACCTTTTTAATGAAAAAAAGGGTTTGTAGCTAATGATTTATTAATGCTGTTTACTAAGCCCTCTCATTCTGAGAGGAGGCCTGTGCCCTGCAGTGGGACGCATATATATATATATATATATATATAGGCTGGGAAGATGGTGATGATAACGTTGTGTATGACCCATTTGTAAGGCAGCGGGGGACTGGAGGAGAACTGAAGGAAGACCGAGTTCAGTGGCGTACCTACCATGGAAGAGGCTTATATCCAGCAATGAACTGATGCAGGTTGATGATGGTAATGACCCCAACGCTATCTCACTTACTTTTAAAATTTGCCGAAAGTCCCTTTAAACATGAAACTACCGTGAGACTCACTCATAGTGAAAATAAACGGATCACTCACGTCTTAAAACGAGTTTAACTCGACATGTTTTGCGCGTTTGGCAGCCGCCGTGACGTGCGACTCTAAGAAGAAGGGCTACGAATTAGCCCGAAACATGTCGTGTTAAACTCGTTTTAAGACGTCTTAACTCACTCACGTGAGTGATCCGTTTATTTTAACTTTGACGAAAGTCGATAATTTTTACGATATCTTAGCCATTTTCATACTAAGTAGGTAGTCATCATAGTCCATCATCCAAGCCTAAATACCTACGTCATACTGCAGGGCACAGGCCTCCTCTCAGAATGAGAGGGCTTGGGCCGTAGTTCCCACGCGGGCTTAGCGCGGATTGGGAACTTCACATACACGAATGAATTCCTTCGCAGGTGTAGGTATGCAGGTTTCCTCAGGGTCGTAGGTTCAAATCCCGGCTCGCACCCCTGAATTTTTCGTATTTTTTTGTGTGCGAAATTACCTACATTTGAAATTTGCCATGAGCTTTACGGTGAAGGAAAATATCGTGAGGAAACCTATCTCACTACGAAAGTCGATAATTTTTATGATATTTTTTCCATTCGACGGAAAATACTAGTATTAGTAGTAAGTAGTAGTAGCAATACTAGTAGTAGTAGTAGCTTGGTAGTAGTAACAATCATAAAAAACTTACGTTGAAATAACAATACATTGTACCTAGTGTGCGGGGCTTGGTAAACTCGATTACGGTACGCAATATAGTAGTTATGCAAAAAATTTTTCGTAACGACTACGGAACTCTATCCTGATCGTGTCCGACACGTTATTGTCCGATTTTTTACTAATATCGGTCATCAAGTTTGATAAAGTTTCCTTTTTGTTAGCGAAAAAGAGTGTGCAGGGCAACGACCTCTCCTTTCCGCCAAATTAAATAAAATGTATCAAGATTAATGGATAGTATATTGGTCTACTCGCAAACTAAGCAATGAAGTTGAAAAAATAAAAAATAAAAAAATAGAAAAAGATACTTCATACTTAACTTGTAAAAGTTGGCTTAGTAGCGCTATCTCTTGGTCCAGGTGAGCGGTTAGCTCCGAAGGAGTGTTAAAGTCTCTCGGTAGAGGGCATAACATAGATGCGCGCTTTATCACTGCATAATGTGATTATAACAGACTGAAGTGTACGATGTATGGGAAAAATTCGTCGCTAACTTCTAGACCAGTGATGGTGTAGGGGTAAGCACGCAGCACGGAACGCTGAGGACCTGGGTTCGATTCCCAGCATTGGTCTTTTTTCTGGGGTTTTTTCTGTGCATCTATATTTCAGTTTGTATTTAGTTTGAAATATATGGTTTCACGGGATGACCGTAAAAGTAATAAAAAATGAAGTTGAAAAAATAAAAAAAATAAAAAATAGAAAAAGATACTTCATACTTAACTTGTAGTAGTCTTGAAATCATCGTATGAAGGATTTGCCACACTAGATGCGTTCTACGGTCGCGGTCAGGTCAAGTTGACCGCAGCCCGCATTATGTATGAACAACATTGTCGGTCTCTATATATTTTGTATAGATATGCGATCTGACCGTGCGGACCGCACGCACGCGCAATAATACAGTGTGAAATTTTGAACGTGATACAAAATTATTGTTTCTAGCTTAGTTAATGCTGGACAACATAATGCATTTACCCAGTTGTTAGAATTAGTATTGTTAAATTTGAGGTGTCCATACATTGAGTTCATAATTTAACTACAACAAAGTACCTATGAAAATCCAAAATTTTATCAGACTAATTTCAACAATTCAGTAAATGCATTAAATATGTTATCCAGCATTAACTAAGCTTCAAAAACTAATTTAGTATCACGTTCAAAATTTCACCCTGTATAGAGCCGACAATGTTGTTCATACATAATGCGGTCTGCGTTTAATTTGACCTGACCGCGACCGCAGAACGCATCTAGTGTGACAAATCCTTTATTATTAAGTTTGTGATACTTCTTCTCACATCTAGGTTATATCAAATTGGGTGAAAGACTCACCTTCGCCCTAGGCAGCGCTGAAATTTCTAGTCTGTATAATTACACGTACATTATGAGGGTTGCCACAAAAAGAATGGCAACTGTTAGTAACCCCACAAACGGAAAATTGAAATCTGTCCAGGCCATTAAAATCCAAAAAAAAAAAAATTGAAATCTGTACGCTGTTACCGGTAGGTACGAATTGAAAAATAGCGTTTTTGTATTGTATGTTCACCCTTTGTCCATCATTAGTTCTAGAAATTAAAGTATTTTAGTTTTGTAAATTTGTTAAAACGCTGAATATTGACCTAGTTTTTTTGCCATTCGCGGAACTCTATCTTAACTTTTATTTGGTCTGAGATAAAGAGTATGTTCATAAAATCTCCCGGCTTCTGGTGGCTTTATCACTCGCTTACCTATAATTGCCAAAAAAAAAATGAAGTTGAAAAAAAATAAATACAAAAAGATACTTCATAGCTAACTTGTTTAAAGTTGCACAGTAGCGCCATCTCTTGTCCAGGTGAGCGGTTAGTTCCGAAGGAGTGTTAAAATCTCTCGATAGAGGGTGTAACATAGATGTGCGCTTGTCACTGCATAAGGTGATGATTTAGCAGACTGAAATGTATGATGTATAGGAAAGATTCGTGTCTAATCCCTAGACCAGTGGTGGTGTAGGGGTATGGCACACGGCACGGAATGCTGAGGACCTGGGTTCGATTCCCAGCATTGGTCTTTTTTCTGGGGTTTTTTCTGTGCATCTATATTTCAGTTTGTATTTAGTACGAAATATATGATTTCACGGGATGACCGTAAAAGTAATAAAAAAAATGAAGTTGAAAAAAATAAATACAAAAAGATACTTCATAGCTAACTTGTTAAGTTAAGTATGAAGTATCTTTTTCAATTTATTTTTTTATTTTCTTCAACTTCATTTTTTTATTACTTTTTACGGTCATCCCGTGAAACCATATATTTCAAACTAAATACAAACTGAAATATAGATGCACAGAAAAAACCCCAGAAAAAAGACCAATGCTGGGAATCGAACCCAGGTCCTCAGCGTTCCGTGCTGCGTGCTTACCCCTACACCATCACTGGTCTAGAAGTTAGCGACGAATCTTTCCCATACATCGTACACTTCAGTCTGTTATAATCACATTAGGCAGTGATAAAGCGCATCTATGTTAATGCCCTCTACCGAGAGACTTCAACACTCCTTCGGAGCTACCCGCTCACCTGGACCAACGCGAACGCTGAGGACCTGGGTTCGATTCCCAGCATTAGTCTTTTTTCTGGGGTTTTTTCTGTGCATCTATATTTCAGTTTGTATTTAGTTTGAAATATATGGTTTCACGGGATGACCGTAAAAAGTAATAAAAAAATGAAGTTGAAGAAAATAAAAAAATAAATAGAAAAAGATACTTCATACTTAACTTGTAAAAGTTGGCCTAGTAGCGCCATCTCTTGGTCCAGGTGAGCGGGTAGCTCCGAAGGAGTGTTGAAGTCTCTCGGTAGAGGGCATTAACATAGATGCGCTTTATCACTGCCTAATGTGATTATAACAGACTGAAGTGTACGATGTATGGGAAAGATTCGTCGCTAACTTCTAGACCAGTGATGGTGTAGGGGTAAGCACGCAGCACGGAACGCTGAGGACCTGGGTTCGATTCCCAGCATTGGTCTTTTTTCTGGGGTTTTTTTCTGTGCATCTATATTTCAGTTTGTATTTAGTTGTAAATATATTCTTTATTTATTTTTAACCCTCGACACAAAACGAGGGGTGTTATAAGTTTGACCGCTATGTGTGTGTGTGTGTGTGTGTGTGTGTGTGTGTGTGTGGTGTGTGTGTGTGTGTGTATGTGTGTGTCTGTCTGTATGTGGCATCATAGCTCTTAAACGGGTGAACCGATTTTCAAAGTTATCAGCTCTTTTGCTAGCTGCGGAGGGGATCTTAGACGCATAACAGGCATATAGTTTATTTTCAAACATTATGTGTGACCTAATTGCGTTGGGGGTTTTTAATTTTTTTAATTTATAGTTATATTTTTAATATTTGCTGTTATAGCGCCACAGAAATACGTAATTGGCGACAGATACCTGTGAAAGACGGACGGACGGACGGGCAGACACCAGAGTCTCAGTAATAGGGTCCCGGTTACTTAGCTTTTTTGTTGAAGTGAATTACAGCGCCATGTTGGTAGCCCTGATGCTAGCTTGGCTTTAATAACGAAGGTTATATTACTTTCTATTCGGTGAGATACGGTTTCATTACAGCCTCAACTATACTAAGCTTTTTGCCTGTGTCTGTAGACAAGACACCCGCAGCAGTCAATTAATCTGTATCTGCTTATTCCTCAGCAGGGGGAGGACCCTAAGTGTAGGCTTCTAAGTTTTCTGGGAATGAAATGAAACCTATTTCATATTCAATTTCATTTGTGACTTAGTTAGGTCAAACTAAACTTTACCTAATATTTTTTTGTGAAAAAAGTTCCCGTCATTTTTAGTCGTCAACTTATCTTACAGGTATTTTATATGAAGTATTTTTATTTTCTATATTTCCTTGACTTTTTCGATACCTGCGTCTTCAAAAAATATATATAACTAGCCTTCCGTCCGCAGCTTCGCCCGCGATAAATTAATTTTTCCGTAGGAAAGGGTATTTTCCCGCGGTAAAAAATAGCCTATGTCACACAGTGATAATGCAGCTTTCTAACGGCATAAGAATTTTTGAAATCGGCTCAGTAGTTTTTAAGTTTATTCGTTACATACCGAAATACAATCTTTCCTCTTTATAATATTAAGTGTAGATGTAAGTAGATTTCGCACATTAATTCTAAAAAACTCAAAAATGCGGGGTCTGAACCCACGATACTCAGCTTGAGAAGCCTTAAGTCAAACCACTGGGCTACCACGGGGCTAACATGGATGGGGGGGGGGGGGATTACTGATCTAGAAAGCTTAATTGTAATATCTCTTAGATACTCAGTACTTCCAAGCACCCTACGGATTACGGATCCCCGAGGCGGATTAGCAATCTTGGCCGTCCTAGGCCGCTAGGACTAGCCACCCCCTATATGTTTCGAGTTACTTGACACGTGTCTTATTTGGGCCATTCTACTTTTCGTTGACCAGTAATTTTTTGTACTGTGCTCTTCAAATATTTTTTTACAAAAACGGTAAAGTGCTCGGTTTAAATCATTTAAGATTTAAACAGGCACATAATTAAGCTTACATTTAAAATTATCACTACGCATTATTATCTATAAAGTAGGTAACGCAGTGGACATGCATGTCCCCGCCATTTGTATGGAAATTGATGTATTTTCCGCTGAATTACCAATTTTTTCCACAAAATTTCTTTGAATTTAAAGTTTTATTGCTTTAAAACATTGAATTTAGGTGTTTCAGTTTGTATATAAGTTATTTACACTTGAAAAAAATCACCAGGTATGCCTTATATTTTACAAAAGATTAATGGTTACTTAAAAGTAGAATGGCCCATTTACTTCCTATAGAAGTCATCTGAGTGTCCACCAATCTTACGCCCCTTAACCCCCTACTTAGCTCGTCGTTTACAGCGATGTAGAAATCGTGCCCTGATTAGCTGCTCCTTATGTCTGTAGGAGTCAGTCGGTCTATAGGGAATTCCGCCTCTGCGTACGGCATCTTTTATTTCTATCATACGTCATAGAGCAGTCATCATCATCATCATCATTTCAGCCGTTGGACGTCCACTGCTACACATGAAGCCTCCCTTATTGGTACCCAATCATTACGGATGGAAGGTGCTTGCATCACCGTGAACCTGCGGCCTTTATCGGGTTATATGTCCATCTTGTTGGTGGACGTCCCACGTAGAAACCATAGAGCATAGAGGACGTCCATAGAGTGCCATCTGTTATTATTAAGTCATTATCATCCCGGCCGGATCACGTCGTACTGCAGGACACAAGCCTCCGGTCAGAATGAGAGGCTGTAGTTCCCACGCGGGCCCAGAGCGGATTGAGAAATTCACACGCACCATTGAATTTCGTCGCACGTTGTACAGGTTTCTTCACGATGTTTTCCTTCTCCGTGAAGCGCATGGTAAATTTGAGATATAATTTCTCACATAAATTTCGAAAAACTTAGAGGTGTGAACCCGGGGTCGAACCCAGGATTCTACTTGAGACGCCATAGGTCAAACAACTAGGCTACCAATGCATGGCATGGCTTGAAGTAGTGAAGTAGCCATTACTAATGTGATTTAGCTATTCAGACAGGAATACACTGCGGTGGTACAACTAAAGTGCCGGTGTCCCACATCTGGTCGATTTTAACTTTTGATGCTATATTATATCGGTCAGTGGATAAGACTAAGCTAAATCGATTTTAACTTTTGATGCTATATTATATCGGTCAGTGGATAAGACTAAGCTAAATCGATTTTAACTTTTGATGCTATATTATATCGGTCAGTGGATAAGACTAAGCTAAATCGATTTTAACTTTTGATGCTATATTATATCGGTCAGTGGATAAGACTAAGCTAAATCGATTTTTTGTCCTCGAAAACCCTCACGTGGCAAATTTCATCGAAATCGTCCGATATTCCCGAAATAAAAAAATATATACAAGAATTGCTCGTTGAAAGGTATTAGGTACATTAGATATGTACCTACCTACAAGAATTGCATGTTTTAACCTTTACACTGAAACACGACAGTGCACTGCTGCTTGGCGGCAGAATTATCGTGTTAGTTAGATGATAGTAGCTTTATCTTACCACCCGAAAAAAATACAGGAAAAGATTTTTATGTTCATTTCATTCTTTCCGTGAAATAGGTACTCTGGAGATCGACGTCAAATAGGTACTTTACCATCAAAGTGATTTTTTATGATGACAAATCTTATAAGTATGTATGTGATGTAACAACAAATTCGCAACGACGTAACTTGATGTACGGAAAAGGCCCTTTTAGATAGATCCTACACGTTTTGCAATATGAAAAATATTCTTCATATTTTCAACATTCGGCATCGTTCCCTGGAGGGAGGCATCGTTTCTGTGTTGAGTCTGCACTCAATCGTCGGCGGATTTTTTTTGTCATTGTTTATTTGTTTAATTTAGTATTTGCTTTATTATCACCTATTAATTAGTGTTGTTGTTTAATAAAGTGACTTTCATACCAAGTGCGCTAATAAAAGTGAATGATAAACAGCCGTGAGGAGACGGGAGGCATCAGTTTGCGTCGGTATTCCGCGAAGACGGACATGTCTAACGCTCTGTAGTACACAAAAAAAGTTTCGTGAGAGCATATTTAACATTGCGCTTCTATCTTATTAAAACTGACTAATTATTAAATACAAAACAAGGAATCTTTCGGAGATTTTGATGTTCATCGTTGTTCATCGTCTAGAGTTTAATGTTAAAAAGTTAGTTAAAGAGTGTGTGTCGTGGTTAGAATTGAAAAGTTTTAGTATATAAATTTCGTGTTAGCTTAAGTAAGTCGATAATAAGCAATTAAGAAAATAGTACAGTGTAATTAAAGATCTAGGGCGAAGAATCTCAATTAAGTGTAGTTTGAAAAGCGTGTAAATTCGAAACTACTTAGTTAGGCAGCAAAACTAAAGTGTAGTGTTTTGTACGCTTTTAAAACAACAATGTGTGTTTATTATTGACTAGATTGCTATTAAAAAAATCCAAAATGGCAATGGAAATCCAGCCCCGCCCAAATGAAACGTATGATGACTTTTACAACCGTTGTAACAACATAACTTTCTTCGACTGCAGCGAATCAGAAATGTTATGGTGGTTGATGGGTTCCCGACGGTTGCCTCTGAGTGAAATAGTGCCCATAAGTGTGGTATTGGTCGTGATTTTCCTGACCGGGGTGGTCGGTAACATTTGCGTGTGCGTCGTGATTGTCAAGCACCCCGGACTGCACACGGCAACGAATTATTATCTCTTCAGCCTGGCTGTCAGTGATCTGTTGCTGCTTCTATTTGGTGAGGATACAATCAAATTTTTTGTTCCGAACTCAAACTGTAAATCGAATTGTATAATTAATATGAAACGGATAACTCACAAAATCCGTGGTGGCCTAGTGGTTTGACCTATGGCCTCTCAAGCAGAGGGTCGTGGGTTCAAATCCCAGCTCGAATGTCTGAGTTTTTCGGAATTTATGTGCAAAATTACATCTGAAATTTACCATGAGCTTTACGGTGAAGGAAACCTGCACATACCTGAGAAGAAATTCAATGGTGTGTCTGAACGGTGTGTCTCACGCTAAAACAGTTTAACGGATTGTGCTGAAATTTGGCACACAGATAGTGTGGATTAACATATAGGATACTTTATATCCCGGAAAATTGCATAGTTCCCGCGGGATAGCGATAAACAAATTCTTTGCAGACGGAGTCGCGGGCAGCAGCTAGTAAGATATTATAATTGATCATCAATACTTAATTATAAGTAAGGTACAACAAAATAAGAAATGGCCCACAGTGCACATCACGTCAAAGTCAAAGTCAAAATTCGTTATTCAATTTATTAGGCATCGACTGATGCACCTGAAAACGACGAAGAATGCACCACCGGTTCGGAAAAACCCTGTTAAGAAACTCCGTCGAAAGAAACGTCAGCGTTAACCACTGGTTAACCAACTAACCTTATAACTGTAACTAAATTAACATAGTTAGTGCAGCAAACCACACTAATAACTTGGAACATGTTTTTTACATTAATACATGGAGTACTCGTACACGTTTGAGGTTGCTTCAGGGGTTATTCCCAGAAGAATGGTACTTGGGTGAATGAACTTCTTTGTGTTGTTGTTGTCCAAGTGACATCTTCATACTGTTTCATAGAAAAATGCGTTGTCTGGGAGACAAAGTTTCTGTAACCATAGCAACGGGTGGCAAGAAAAATTTGATTCACCCACTTACTATGTGAGTAACTGTTTCTTTGTCCAGTGAGCGTCACAAGGATTGGTTCTGGTACAATCTATAATCAGTCTATACAGGGTGTTCCAAAACTCAACGACCCGGTACCGGGCGATAGACCAAGTTATACCAGTTCTGGACAAAATAAGAAAAAAAATCCATACAATACAATACAATACAATGACTCTTTATTGTCCACCACAAAGAAATCAATACAGAAAAACAAGTATGTACATGGAAAAAATATAAGGTAAGCAATAGGCGGGCTTATCGCTTCGGAGCGATCTCTTCCAGTCAACCTTTTCACAAAAGAATGATAGCAAGGAATTTATTATCCATGTCACTTAATTATGTGACAATACACAATTTCGATAATATCTAATCCGAAAGTGACATGTTATGTGTCTCTATTATCACATAACAAAGTGACATGGATTTTTTCCTTCCTCCCAAAAATTTTTAATTAAGTGCAAAATACTTATATATGTACATTACTAGCTGTTGCCGGCAACTGCGTCTGCGAAGAATAGGGGTATAAAAATAGCCTACGACCTATTCTCAAACCTAGCAAATATAGTGAAAAAATTTGTTAAAAATCATTATTTCATCATTATTGTAGAGATACGAGGCCGGCAATCCCTGTTCATGACCGAAGCTTATATAGAGCTTTTCTCAAACATGGACAATTTCTCAAACATGCATCTCATCTCATCTCGTCTCGTCTCGTTTCGTCTCGTTTCGTCACGTCACGTCGCATCTCATCTCATGTCGTCACTCAAATGACCAGTTGTTGAAGCGATATTATTGGATATATGAATAGATATTAATGTTTAGGTATAACAGAGGTACTAATGTGCTTAATAGGTGAGTTGTTGTTGTGAGTGGGCGGATACCTTATTTGCTACTCTGTTTCGCTTCGTCTGGGTTGCTTACCGGGAACTATGACTGGTTTAGTTTATTTTTTAGTGTCACGTAATGTGGTTAAAATTATCATACATGTGTCTTAGTGAGACCTGCTAAGGGAGTAAGTGCATGTTAATTAGTAGTTATTTATCTGTATTATCTTCTGTACACTTATTTCTGTTTGTTCTCCAAATAAATAAATAAATAAATAAGTGCTTTTCGAAACATGATCAACTTGTAGTTTGCTCGATTGAAAAAACCAAAGTCGTCTCTGAAAAATAAAATAAATCCTTAGTGCGGCGTAAATACCACATGAATACGGAGCAGAAGAAAAGCTTCCGAACAGTGCTCGAAATTCTTACCTATTATCATAGGGTTGTCGCTCGGTAAAAACAAAAATTAAAAATCAAAATATTTTATTCAAACAAGTACCTAAGTATCTAATATCTGTATATCTACAAACACTACAACAGGTAGGCATCTTTAAAAACAACCGAATACCCGAACTATGTAGCTAAACGCTAAACAGTCGCGTCGTCGCTGGCGACACACCTGAACTTTGTCTACTCACTGAGCTAGTTCAAACCGGTTTGTCTCCGAGCGGGCGCCGGTGCACGCCCCCCCCGTCTTGTCTGTGACAGGTCACGCACACATATGTTGTGCGTGTAGTAGTGTAATGCGTGCGCGACGTTGTTTGAACTTTTTATTCTGCTCCGTATTTATTCATGTGGTAAATACAGCACGGTAGGTCATGACTTTTTGAATGTTAATAAAACAAGATGTTTTCTATGGCCTACTGATGCTACATTTTTAAAATATGTATTTGTTTTAGTAATACGATGAAAATACCTAAATACACGAGCGGTCTGACTAACCTATCTTGAGCCGTCGTGTTTCCTCTTGTCCGTATAGTTAGTTGCGTTAGTTCTCCTTCGGCCATCGGATTTGGCACATTCGGTTTTGATTCTAGCCGCTCTCACGCACACATACTCGAGTGCATAGAATACCTAAAATCGATTAGCGCAAGAAGCTCGGTAGGGCCTTAATAACGATACATTAAGTTAACTGCTTTCAGGTTGCCCCACAGAGATTACTAGGCGTTACTATGCCCCTCACGTTGAACTAAGGGTCTACTTCCTACGTTTCAATATACATGACCAAGCTACGAATTACTATTCCTCCGACACGTCTCAAAAAGGTTAGAAATGAAACGAATGCTAAATACGGTTACCTGCTCTAGATTTATTTCAGGGTATTTGCTATCTTTTCACACTTTGTTTCACACAATTTATCTTCTGTTTCACACAGTCATCATACCACGGGCTCTGGCCGTAGTTCTCACGCGGGCCCAGTGCGGATTGGGAACTTCACACACCATTGAAAAACTTTTTCAGGTGTGCGCAGGTTTCCTTGCTAAATAAATTCCGAAATATTCAGAGCTCCGAGCCCGGCTCGAACCCACGACCCTCTGCTTGAGAGGCCATAGCTCAAACCACTAGGCTCACACGGCTTTAACAACAATTATAAAGTACTAAAATTAAAATTTGAATATCTTAAAAAACAATACAATACAAAAACTGTTTATATTATTATTACTTCACAAATAAATCAATGCGTAAATGTCACTTTGACAAGGTTCCATGGTGGCCTATACTATAAAGGTTTGGGTATTTTACTAAATGTAAACAAACATCAGCTGCCAACGCGACCAAAAGTTATGGCGTCGGGTTAACCAGCCAAATGCAATATTTGTAATTGACTTTCACGCGTCACATTTTCGACGTACTCTTTAGTTAAGTCGCATAATATGGAGTTTGTTTACATTTAGTACCTAAAGTACCCAAACCTTTATAGTATAGGAATCAAATTGTTTGACTGGACATACATTGAAAAATATGTATAAAGTACAACTTTTAATTTTATTTATTTATTTATTTATTTTCGGAGAACCAACAGCTACAAATTACAGAATAGGTTAAACATATAACATAAGAGCTTAGATAATTTAAGACTAGGAGCCAAGTATAGGATCTCACAAATAGAACCAAGAGAAAAAAAAGTACAATTTAAAAAAAAAGTACGCGAACAATCGCAAAGTTGTGCCACACAAATCTTGATACAAAACGATATCAGAGCTCATCTCTATACAAAAATAAAACATATTAGTAAAAAGCAGTGTCTACCTAGTAGGTACCTAAGCACGCTCAAACAAACCACCCCCCCACCAACCGCCGCCTCACCGTAGAAAGATTACAGTGTTTTTTATGTAAAATCCACATGCTTCTATGTTGAACTAGATTTTGTATCATCATTATCATCATTTCAGCCCTAGGACGTTCACTGCTGGACGTAGGCCCTCATTGATACCAATCATTACGGTTGGAAGCGGCTTGCACCCACCGTTAACTTGTCACCTTTATCAGAACATATTTCGTAATTAAAGTTCCAAATTACCCGTTCACCCCTTTACCCCAAATACATGTATAGACTTGCCCTGACAAATCAATCACACGAACCTTCCAAACATATCCGAAACAAGATTTACATAATCCCTTCCATTAATCATCATTTAGTAAGTCGAAACACAAAAGGGACATATTTTGAGGGATATATTTTATATATTTTTGTCTTCCTTCAATCGACAAAAAACGTCGCGACCAACCTTAAGCTTATTTTGAAAATAGATTCTTGAATCGAAAAATGATCTTAGCAAACTTATAATGTTTTTGAAACCCCGTACACATAATAAAAAATAATCCATTAAATTAGACGCCTTTAGGGCCACTTGCACAGATCAGGGTTAAAAAATTAAATCGGTAACCCTGGGTTAAGAATGACAGTTCCATACATTTTGACACTTGTTAACCCTGGGATAGCAGTTAACTCGGAGTGAAGTAGCTAACGCAGGTCCGCGCAACGCCTTAGACATAATTAATAATATACTCCCAGAGAAGTCGAAGGAAAACTCATACTTGAAGGAAAAATACTTAAAAGCTTACAGACGATTTCGACAAATGGAAAACTGCGAAAGGCGCAGTCTGTGTCGGAATCAGTGCTTCTGGTCTATTTCGATTATTTTTCTAGTAGCCTTGGTTTTTATTGTCTCGCAAAAGGTGAGAAAAGTAGAGTATACTCCTCAGTGATAAAACTGATTTTCCCTTGAACGCGCTTAAATCCTTCACTGCTCTCAGGACTATAATAATAATAATAATAATAATAAATCTTTATTGCCATAACTTAAAAACTAGACATTGATAAAAACTATTAAAACATTTCAAATTAAAGTAAGTGACAATGGGTCCCCAGTCTCAGCATGTGCTGGGCTTAGTTGCCCGGCGCTGATTTTCAGACTGGTCCCTGTGAGGACGGCCGGTCGCAGCGCCTCTCACATTTAAATCATGGGAAAAAAACAAAGAATTATTTGTGCCTAGCAAGTTACACCGCAACAGTAAGAACTAAAAATAAAATAACTTAAAAGAACGAAAAAATAATATAGGTATACTTGAATAGTTAAAAACTTAAAAAGTAAGGTTAGCTGCACCTGCACTGTGATGCATGCATATGTATTTGTAAATGTGTGTACGTGTGGCGAGTGTGTGTGTGTGTGCGTGCGTGTGTGTGTGTGTGTGTGTGTGTGTGTGTGTGTGTGTGTGTGTGTGTGTGTGTGTGTATGTGCGCGTGCGTGCGTGTGTGTATGTGTGTGTGTAAATGTAGCGTGAAAAGTAACCGTTCCTTTCTGGGGGTTATAATTCGCTTTGTTTGCCGAGAAGGTGTGTTCTGTGTAACCGTTTGAATTTCAATAATGTCATGGGTTCTCGCAATGGTGGTGGTAAGTCGTTCCAAATTTTGGCAGCGGCGAATTTAAAACCCCCCCTAAAAAATTTAGTTTTATGTTTAGGGAATGCAAGCTTTGTGCATCTTCTCAGCGCCTTCACGCGCGTGTCTGTGACCCATTTTAGTTTCTCGTATAGGTAATAAGGTTTCTGATGTTCAATCACCTTTCTAACCGTAAATGCCAGATGTAATTGTCTTCTGCTATCCATATTTAAAATTTTCTTTTCATTAAGGAATGGGGTAATATGTGCTCGTTTGGGTATGTTGTAACAAAAACGCACACACGCATTTTGTACGCGTTGTATTGATTTTTTAGTTTTTGCCAGCAACCTTGGTCCGTACACTATATCACCATAGGTAAGCTGCGATAGAACCAAAGACTCAACGAGAATTTCACGGATTTTTTCAGACAGATATTTTCGAATGCTATATAAAACCTTTAACCTATAAAAAGCATTTCTTATTTTAGTGTTAATAAACTCCACGTAGCGCAACTCCCCATCTAGGATCATTCCCAGATTTTTTGCATTTTCCACTTGGACAATGGGTTCGGTTCCGATGCAAATTTTTGGATCTCTTTCCTTAATTTTTTCTCGCTGCCATTTGTTACCCAATACAATATACTGTGATTTACTCGGATTTATTACCAGGTTGTTATCAGACGACCAATTAGCCATTCTTTTTAAGTCTTCATTTATTTTATCTACTGCCTCATTTAGGTCATGAGGCAATGAAGAATAGTGCAGTTGTGTATCATCCGCGTATAAGTGTATATTACAATGCTTTAGTTGTTTTACAATGTCCGCTGTATACAAAATAAAAATTAAGGGGCTTAGGATTGATCCTTGAGGTGTTCCTCGGCTGATATTGCCTATTCCTGATTTTATTAATGCGCCTTGGTCTGTTTGTATCTCAACGTATTGCTTTCGTCCTGTAAGAAACGATTGAAACCATTTACACGCCGATTCGGAGATACCATAATACGCCATTTTGGCAAGCAATAAAGTAGGGTTAAGGCAATCGAATGCCCGAGAGAAGTCTAATAAGACAAGAATGGTTCCCATTCCTTTGTCTGACGCCGTGATAATCTCGTCTGTGACCTCAGCCAGAGCCGTTGCAGTGCCGTGTTTTCCTCGAAACCCTGATTGTGTACGTGGGAGCAAGTTGTTGTCCTCGAGGTATATTGTCAGTTGTTCACCAACAACCCTTTCTAATATTTTGGAAAGCACCGGCAGAATGCTGATTGGCCGTAAATCTTTATAGCTCTCTGTCCTATTAGATTTAGGTATGGGTTTAACTCTAGCCAGCTTCCAAGCCTCAGGGTAAGTGTTTTGTTCAATAGAGGTATTCACAATGTGTGTAATAACTGGAAGAGTGACATCCAATGTAAGCCGGATCATCTCTATCGTAATATCGTCATTACCACTAGCATTGGTTTGTATTGACCTAATTATTTTGTGTATCTGGCTTTCCGTGTAGCTTTTTATGTCAAAAGTATGTTTATACGGCGTTTCTCTTTCGAAAGATTCTTGTGTTACGCGATGCGTATCTGAATTCCCTGGGATTGTTAAAAAGGAATTATTTATCTCGTCTGGTCTGCACAGATGTTGTGGTATGGTGGGTTTGTCTACATTACCCAAGCAAGAAGAATTTTTAAGGTGGTTCCACATATGTTTCGGGTGAGATTTGTTGTTATTAACATAGAAGGTAAAATATGCGTGTTTTTCACGTTCCAGTGCTGCTGTTGTGTAGTTCCGCAAGTTCCGATAATAATCCCAATTTGATTCTTTCTTTGTTCTCTGCGCTTTTTTCATGGCGGCATCCCGTAAACTCATCATCGTTTTAATAGTATCCGTGACCCAAGGGTACGACTTCCGATCAGTCCGTAGTCTGCGCACCGGGGCGTGTTTATCAAAGATGTTATGGAGCAATTGGTTAAATCGATCCACCATACCGTTTAAATCTGTACTATTTTTAATCTCCTCCCATGGCGTAAGCCCAAGATCCGTCTTGAATTTCTCCGCATCTATCTGTCCCAAGAGCCGTTTGTAAATATATTGTGGAACTTGTTTTGGTTTGACAATTGTTAGTTCTGCGAGTATCATTGCATGATCGCTAAGATTGGGGTTGTGATGTACCTGTATTGCTTTACAAGTGGTGGGGCTGTCTGTGATAACTAGGTCCAGTAGGGAGGAGCCATCATTCGTGATACGAGTGGGTTCCCTGACAAGTTGTTCTAAGCTGCGTTGATTTAAAAAAGTTATTAATTTTACTGCATTTGGCTTATTTTGTAAAGTATAGTTAATGTTAAAATCAGTGAGTAAAAAAACGCTCTTGTATGATGCTAACATGTCAAGTGACTCGTTAAGCGCGTCGATTGCGTATTCAACCGAAACTGATTCTGGTCTGTACGCAGTACCGATCGCGAGTCGACCTATACCACGAACCTGCAACTCCAGCCACATCTGTTCCAGAGAGGATGGAGGGTGTTTTAGGATCTGTATTCTTAAATTTTTTCTTACATAAAAACCAACACCACCACCCCTTGTACCATCCTTGCGGGGATTGTTTTTCAGAATGTAGTTTGGTATCTTAGGTATAAACTTTTCTTCATCCTGGCGTATCCATGTTTCGTTCAGTGCTACAATATCCGGGTCGTAGCGTTCTAAGGATGCAGTAAACTCGTCGCGTCCAGTATTTAAGGACCGAACGTTCAGTAACCCAAGTGTTAAATAGTACGGTTTTTTACGTGTCATCGTAATTTAATAAATTTATAGAGAATGTTGAAACATGAATGGTAAGACAAGTGCATGGCCCTTTGCATGGCCTGATACATGGCAATATATCCGAGTGAACAAAACTGATAATTATGTATAAAAACAACACCATACAACACAATGACCCCTCATTGTACATCACAAAGAAAACAACACAGAAAAACAAATACACGGAAAAAAATATACAAAGTAAGCAGCAAACTTATGGAATACTTGAGTGTTTTCTAGATTATGGATATGTAGGGCTATGGTGGTAATTATATGACATTCTGAAACGCAAACTATATTATCCAAAACAATAATTAAGGACAGGTACACAGCGCAGTTCCAGGTTTTTATGAGTGCGTTATCTAGGGCAAAACAGACGGTTACACTTATGATTATACTATAAATATATATGTATACATGCAAGACCAGACTTAAGTATACATTTACAACTTTTTTTTTATACTCAGGGCCACATTTGTCTTTTTTAAATAGATAATATTGTGTTAAAATTTTTTTAACAGCTAGTACAACACAAAAATTACAGGCAGCAAGGTTCAACTCGAAAACTATTATAACAGTCATAAAGCGTTCCAGTAACAAACTTAACAATACCAGATAATCATTAATAACTATGGAATCACATTTATTTATTTCCAGGTCCGGAAGGGTCCATTCCGAAAACCCGCTTGACATCATTTGCATTCCTCAAACGCACGGATCTACTACCACTGTCATCCGTTCTTTTAGCGTATATACGGCCCTCTTGTGTCCATGCGTATCTCCAGCCTGTCGCAACTTTCGCTTGCCTTACTAGCCAGAGTAGTCTCCGGTTGTCCTTTGTGAGTCGCTCATTAATGTAGACTTTGCATACAGGATGATTTGGTAGTCCGATGTCACCGGTGTCAAGTGAACGGCGCACTCGCGCGTTTTTCAGAAACTCATCCCGCCGCGCGCGTCTGGTGAAGCGCACTACCAAAGGGCGGGGGCGCGGGCGCGAGTCCTTATTGCCACTGTCCACTGTTTCGGGGTTTGCAGCTCTCACCGGGCCCACGCGTTCTGCGTTGTCAATGTCCTGCGTTTCCAGTGACATACCCAGTTTTAACGCTATAGCTTGCACAATGTGCTGGGTTGATTCTCCTTGGTGCTCTGGTACCCCCGTTATTTCTACTTCATTGAGTAACAATGCCTGGTCCCTTTCATTTAATTGCGATCGCATCTCTTCAACAACTTCCTGCAATTCCGTAACGTTTTTGGTCTGGCTGGTGTTCATTTTGACAGATGCCAAATCAGCGGCGAGGCGTGAGTTCTCAGCTTCAAGGTTTCTTAGCTTTGTGTTGACCGCTCTAAACTCCGTTTGGAAATCCTTTATTTGCTCGCTTAAGAAGTCTGTCGTCTCTGAAAATTCCCGCTGGATCCGATCGACAACGCGTTCGAATTCATTCTTCATTTCCTCAAAAATTTCATTTTTAGTGTTGCCCAGTTTCAAATCAATCCCAGCCAGGTCATGCTTCACATCCGCTAGTTTTGTATCGAGAAGGTTCGCTAACATTTCCATACTAAATTCTGTCGTGCTAACATTCCCTGTTATATTGGAATCAGATGCGCTTCTGTTTATGGTATTGTTTTCAGTCTGCGATTCGTCGCATATCGACATTTCTAATCCCGTTGTCGAGTTCTCATAAAGCTTTCTTACCGGGGTGTTATCTCCTCTTTGACGCATTGTGACGTTTTCGCACGACGGACATCGCCAGGCTCTGTTTGTATCCTGTTTTAATTGTAACTCAAACTCAAATCCCTCGTTTCGCTCGGGAATCTACTCAAAACACCTGGAGTCCTACGTTACGCTCAGGATTCAATATCGCGCCCGTGACATAATACAGGGCTTTATCCCCTTGGTGTACAATCTACTATTACCACTTTGACCGCGCCGTTAATATACACTATACAGGTCTATGAGCTAAGCCGCGGATTTACAGATAGTAAAAAAAGGTATACATTAAAAATGTAACTACATATAATTACAATATCTAAAACTACTAAAAGTTACTGTATAAATTCCTAGTAATTTACATCTCGGGTATAAAGAGACTATATTAACATAATTTTGCAAGTGAAACAAGCGACCAAAAATAAAACAACCATTAGACTACGCGTCCTCCCAATTCTTTAGCTACAAACGTGTCAACGAAGTGCGCATACAAAACATTGTAGACCCTCTACGGCGTAGGCACTTTGCGTAGAGCAGCTACGCCGCATTTTATTACATTTGGACCGTGGCGAATAATACACAAAGCTAGACGCTATGTAGCACTTAAAGTGAGCTAAGAGATACTTTATGACCGGATCTTGGGATTTTCATGATTCCAGCCTATATACGTCCCACTGCAGCGCACAGGCCACCTCTCAGGATGAGAAGGCTTGGGCCGAAGTTCCCACGCGGGCCCAATGCGGATAAGGAACTTCACACATACCATTATTTTCTTCTCAGGCATGCAGGTTTCCTAACGACAATTTTCTTCCCGGTAAAACTCATGGTAAATTTCAAATATAATTTCACACGCAAATTTCTAAAAATCCAGAGTTTCGAGTCCGGGCTCGAACCCGCGACCCTCTGTTTGGCCATAGGGCCAACCACTAGGAGGCTACCGTGACTTTTTCACAACTGAGTTAATACATAATTGGGTGAAGACCAAAAAGTTGCACACTGTTAAAACTTCATTAGCAGGTAGTTAAAATTACCATTAACTTTTTCCATTGTGACACGAAAATTAACCATACATATGTATACATTTGTATACGTTTCTATGGTTAATTTTCGTGTCACAATGGAAAAGTTAATGGTAATTTTAACTACCTGCTAATGCAGCTTTAACAGTGTGCAACTTTTTGGTCTTCACCCAATTGTCCGGCATAACTGAGTTAGAAACATTAATTTTGTATCTTGTTCAAAATTTCACCCCACACGAGACGCCCATAAACTTGAACCCCATGGGCTTTCCTCCACGAACGTGTAATGAAAAGGACGCCCACTACGCTAAGTCTTCTTACCCACGTCAAATTATTAATTAAGAGCTATACCACACGCGCTTTGCGAACGTGTTAAAAGCGAAGTGAGCGCGCAGTGTGTTCGTCGCGTCTATAGGGCTGGGTCGCCATGATGTACGTACAGTCAGCAACAAAAATATGAATACACCCAAAGTACCAAAAATATGTATTCACGACTCTATTACCAGGGCATAAAGGCGTGTACCTATACATATTTTTGGTACTTTAAGTGTATTCATATTTTTGTTGCTGACTGTACATACACTCACGTAGGGTGGCGGCACCAATCATGGACATGTTAAGCACAGTAGTTGCCCAGTAATGGACAGCAAAGCTTCAAAGCCTTCTAGCCCACCACTCATGGACTTTACCAGTCATGAGCATTAGTTACCTCAGCAAAGTGTTGATAGTTTAAAAATGTAATGTGGCCATTTCATAAAATTTGGATTTACGGATAATAATGTCCATAATTGGTTCTTGTCCATTACTGATGCTGTCACCCTACGTCATAGTCTAAGATGCGAGTATACAACGACCTTCACCGAACTGGTTAATGGATGAAAAGTATTTTATATTAAATTAAATATGTCAACAAATATATTGCAAGTGGGTTGACTAAAAAAATTCAGTCAAGAATGATTAATTTTTTATTTTAGGCTTGATTTCCTCCTACGCTGACATCGGTCGCTGACGTCGGTCGAGCGTACCGTCAGTCGCATATGACAAATGCGCGGCCATCAGCGTCGCTGTGCGGTGGCCCATAGAGTATTGTGTTTATTCGTACGCTCGACCGACGTCAGCGACCGATGTCGGTCGGCTTCGCACTGAGCGCGCGATAGTGGTGTATAGCGCGTCAGCGCACCGACGCGCGCGCGCTGACGAGCGAGACCGATGCGCGCCATAAGCGGCGCGTAGCAATAAATCTGCCGCGGACGTCAGCGTCGCTGTGCAGTGGCCCATAAAGTATTGTGTATATTCGTACGCGCGACCGACGTCAGCGACCGATGTCAGCGTAGGAGGAAATCAAGCCTTACATTTCACCGTTTCGGTTAATAGACAAATGAACATATCTAACAATCAAAAGTATGTAGCCTATAGAATATGCAAACGTTAGGTTGACTATTTCTTTCCCGTCTCATAACTTTTGGGTAGGCAGGTACATATAAACAGGTAAATCGATATTTGCACTAGTCTAGTTAGTCAACTTTTTATCATACTTTATAGGATTCACACTTTTGATTGGTAGTTATGTCATTGTTTTGTCTATTAACCAAACCGGTAAACCAATGAGACTTCGAGAAAACAGGGCTTATTTCAAGCCCAAAATGTAACAAGTGAAGTCGATTTAGCTTAGTTTGGGGTGTGATTATTTACTACTTTTGAAATTTGATGTGAAAATAGATAATTATAAAAGTGAAAAACTGATTTTAGGAATTTCGGAAATTCTCACGGGATTTATATAAGTATTCAATTCAATGGGACCCTATATCTGCAACTATATTTACTAAACTCTTCAAATTTGGCACAAATGTAGATATCTAATTATAACAGTAAATAACCAAATTTCGGGATTTATATATTAACTAACTGATACCAATGATGATGGATTTAGGATTCTTGCTGTATTCAACGAAAGAAGAAGAAACATTACCACAAATTTGAATTCTGCGCGGACGAAGTAGTTAATTTTAATAAAATTACGGCATGTTTTCACGAATTTTAGTTATTTGTCCGAAAAATTCCAGACTTTCTCTGACCTTACCTAAATTGAATAAAAATAAGGACAAATCGAAAACATTGTGGTGATTGATGGTAGGCTGTGAAATTATGAGCGATCTGCGAGAGTCCAACGAACTTTATCGACAGGATTTTTTTTTGGGATAATAGATATTTATGCTGAGGGATTATTCAATAAAGCTGTTTTTTAAACCTTAATCGGACGTGAATCTTTGGAGAATAATACAAAAACCTGTTTGTCTGAGGTATTAAACATTTTTCACCATACTTTCTCGTCGATGTGGTTTTTTTTACTCCCGAGGGAGTTATGACTTAAGTTTTAAAAATTAAAACTATTTTCCAGGTATGTGATGTTATTTCAGACTAGGAAGTTTTAAGTCAACCAAAGTCTTATTTATATCTTTAAAACTTAGCTATAGGCCAATTTTCCAACACAAAACTTATATAGGTACGCATAATGAAGCTTCATTATTTTAAATTTATATACAATACAATACAATGACTCTTTATTGTACACCAGGAATAGTAAGCAATACAGAAAACAGGTACACAGAGAGTAAGTTACAAGGTAAGCAATAGGCGGCCTTATCGCTTAAGAGCGATCTCTTCCAGGCAACCCTTATATCAAAGTGTTTTGCAATAATTTTAGTAACTGTTTATTTAACATGTTGGCAAAATCTGGTTTGAATCTGGTTCAAATAATTAAACACAGTTCTTAGCTTTATCTATGGTAGACGACTCAAAAAACAACCACTATTTTATTCAATAGTTTTCTTAGCGACTTTCTTTTGCCGAGCTGTGAAGTGTTTTATTTCTTGTATCATTTTTTCCTCGCAGATGTGATTAAAATCTTTGTGGGTATCACGGGCAGTATGGGAATTGCCTTTGGCGTTTGGCTTCGAATGGACTCTCGTTATTAAAACCCTTCTTACGGCTCTTAATGCACAATTTACTATAATCAGACTATAGTATATTTAAAATAAAATAAAAACCGGCCAAGAGCGTGTCGGACACGCACAAGGTAGGGTTCCGAAGCCATTACAAAAAAATCAAGTAATATTTTTCTAAGGATTTCGTATGTGTACGGAATCATCCAAGTTTAGGTATGTTTTATACCTTAGGCTGCTATTTACTCTTAAACTACAAATAATTTCCAAGCAATCTTAGCCGCTATAATTTTCCTAGTAAATTTGATATATTTACTACCATTCTGAATTTTTTCAAATTTTTCTACCTAACAGTTTAGATTTTAGAGGGGGGGACGACGCTCGATTTTAATGAAAATTTTCACTTTATAGTTGAATATTTCGCAAACAGATCACTGAATAGAAAAATCATGTTATCAACCCCGCAATGGTTTTAAAAGACCTATCCAACGATACCCCACACTATAGGATTAGTCGAGAAAAAAAAAATCACCCCCCTTTACGTCTATGGGAGGTACCCTAAAAAAAATTATTTTTTTATTTTTTATTTTACCACTTTGTTGGCGTGACTGATATGTATATTCATGCCAAATTACAGCTTTCTAGTACTAACGATCTCTGAGCTTAGCCGCGGACAGACAGACAGACAGACGGACAGACATGGCGAAACTATAAGGGTTCCTAGTTGACTACGGAACCCTAAAAGTATTGTCTGTATTCGCGTAAGCTACTCAAAGTATATAAAAAAAAGTTACTCTGTACTCCCTGGATTAAACGATGCGTCTTGTTCCCACTAAATAAGGCTATTTGGTGTACTTTTAGGGCGTGAGAGATGAAAATGGTTTTTTTAAGAAACTTATTTTGTTACAGGTCTTCCAAACGACTTGTCTGTGTACTGGCATCAGTATCCATACAGCCTGGGCATAGTGTTTTGCAAGCTAAGGGCATTCATATCGGAAGCGTAAGTATTACTCTATACAATACACCTATACAACGTAGGCTTAATCTTCGCTTTCCATCAGGCGTGATTGTGGTCAAACACAAGCCTATATTGTTTAAAAAAACCTATGTCATTTCGGTAGACAGACCCCAGACACAAAACATTTTTTATTTACTTTTTGAATGTTTTTAAGTGACTGATTGATTATGATTATGTGAGGATATCATTAACGTTATTATTTTTGTTTAAGATGTTAATCGCTTTTTGTTTCTTTTTTTTAATTAATTAATATTTTAGTCCACTCGGTGGACATATTAGTATTTTCGGTGGAACCGAAATATCCTTATTTCCTTATAAAACGTCTTTTTCGAATTATTGATCTCAGACTGATACTCAGTTTTGTTGTACTTAACGTAAATTAATAGTCGTAATCGCGTGTTTAATTTTTTGGCGAAAAAAAATCCAAGGCTTGAAATTACCCATACAAGGTATAAAAACTGGTTTCGGTGCTTCGTCGACACTGTTTCTGTGTCAATTCAAATTGCGGAAAAATGCTACTGTGAAAATGAGCTTCAGTGAAAAATTATAGTGACAAAAAGCATATGGGAAAAAATGCGAATGGAAATTTTGCTACTAGGAACTAACGATTTTGGTGAATAGATCTAACCAGTCGTTTAGACTTAGTGATTAAGATTTTGAGATTTTTCATTGAGCCTGCGGGATAAAAAGTAGTTTGTGTTATTTTCGTCGTCCACCCATCTAATTACCAAAAACCGGCCAAGTGCGAGTCGAACTCGCGCACCGAGGGTTCCGTACAAATTTATACGTATCTATGAACATCCAGTCTTAGTAGACCCCTACTCCTAAGCAAAATATGCGCAGTGTGGGATCATTGTAGATTGGTTACTGATATAGACAGACAAACAAAAAATTTATGCTTTTCACAATTTTTCCTTTATCTGTGCTATAAGACCTTGCTGAGTTCACGGGAAGTACCCTGTAGGTTTTGATTCCCTTGCGAGTGTCGAAAATTTGCGGCATAAATGGCTGTATCTTTTGATTGCGTTGGCTTAGAAATTTGATTTTTTCACAGCTACAAGGGAACTGCCCTGAGTATTTGATGTAAATTTCAGCATGATACCTCCACGCGTTCCTGAGAAAAAGGGTCTTGACAGACGGACGGACGGACGGACAACAAAGTGATCCTATAAGGATTCCGCTTTTTCCTTTCGAGGTGCGAAACCCTAAAAATCATCCAAATTCGTCCACCCATTTTAAATTTGGCTATACTTAATTGTGGAGTATTTATGACTTAAAAATAGCATTTGCTTATCGAAAACGTAGTTGATGAAGATATCCATTTATCAAACTTGGTTAGCCACAAACAACAAAGGGCATACGGGGGTGTGCATAATTTGAAGGAGATTCCGGAACCCAAGGCACTCTCGGTGGAATTTGCTTACATATCTTGCAACTGATAAAGGAATACCCAAACCTGTGGAAAAACCCAAAATACAGCAAATCGTTACGTAAATTAAATTTTGGGAAACTCGCAGTTAAATTACAATGACTCTTTAATATACCACATAGAAAACAATACAGAAAAATGGATGGATCAGGCTTTAGTTTGGGAAGCAACCTGCGTCGATACCCTAACTCCTTTACATCTTCAGGGTACAACAAAGCTGCTGAAAGTAGGAAAGTATTAAATACCAGGGTCTCGGTTCAGCTTACAATTTCGTTGCTGTCGGTTTTAAGACCCTGGGTCCTTGGCACACACAAATTGATTAAAGAAGTGCAAAAGCGTCTGGTCGACACTACTGGATACCAAAGGGCTGGCAGCTAGCTATCTCTCAACGAATCGCCATCGCCATTCAACGAGGGAATGCGGCCAGCCTTTTGGGCACGATGCCGAGGGGGGATTTTTTAGACTTAATCTAGTAGTTTTTAAGTTAGATGTTTACCTAGTTTATAGTTAAGTTTTATTAATTTTTATTTTTTCTAAATTCTATTCTTACTTTCAATACATATTCGTATTCTTAGTTTCAATAAATAGCATACAGAAAAACAAGTAATATAGAAAAACATATCGACGGTTAAAAGGCAAAACGCATGAAGCGACACATTTTAATGAGTTATATACGACCGCTTTAGCCTAGTTGGTAGTGACCCTGCCTACGAAGCAAGAGGTCCTGGGTTCGAATCCCGGTAAGGGCATTTATTTGTGTGATGAGCACGAATATTTGTTCCTGAGTTATGGATGTTTTCTGAGTTATGTATTTAAGTATTTATTTATCTATATAAGTATGTTTATCGTCGTCTAGTACCCATAGTACAAGCTTTGCTTAGTTTGGGACTAGGTCGATTTGTGTAAGATTGTCCCGTAATATTTATTTTATTATTTATTTATATACATATTTGAAATCAGCGAATTTTTCTCCGTCGTTTGAGCCGTGTTTCATGTAAAGTTCAAAAAGTAAAGTTTTGCCTTTTAACCGTCGATATGAGGAACATACAGAAACTATCTATAGGCGGCAGCACTAATGCGACAGAAGAGACACTAAGCGGACAGTAAAAGAAACTTATCAGGGTAAAACATTCAAATTAATGGCACCAGTTGGCAACATTGTCTATGTGCACGTTCCTTAACTATAGGCGGCAGCACTAATGCGACAGAAGAGACACTATGCGGACAGTAAAAGAAACTTATCAGGGTAAAACATTCAAATTAATGGCACCAGTTGGCAACATCGTCTATGTGCACGTTCCCTAACTATAGGCGGCAGCACTAATGCGACAGAAGAGACACTATGCGGACAGTAAAAGAAACTTATCAGGGTAAAACATTCAAGTTAATGGCACCAGTTGGCAACATCGTCTATGTGCACGTTCCCTAACTATAGGCGGCAGCACTAATGCGACAGAAGAGACACTATGCGGACAGTAAAAGAAGCTTATCAGGGTAAAACATTCAAATTGATGACAGCACCGTCTATGTGCACGTTCCCTATAGGCGGCCAGGCAAACTTTTACACACAGTCGCATTTTGTCGCCGATTGTGGTAGATTTAAGCTCAATAAAAAAATATAGTCTGTTGGAGCCCTAACCATGACAAAGCCAACAAACAAGCCCACGAGTAAAGTTTAAGCATCGGCATCGGCGGTGAAAAGAACAATAACCATTTTGTTTGCGCAGTTGTTTACCTTTCACGGTTCGAGCATTCACCTGTGACAATAGCTCAAGTGTACTTACTTAATTTTAAACATACACATACTTTGCATGTTTAAAATTTAGGGCTACTCGGCCAAATTCGCTGTTTTTACATTGCTTATACTATGAACGTTGTATTAACCGATAAAGATCAGCAGGCTAATTATTTAACTCCCTCGCAATCGCCATCGCGTTAATTTTGACAGTTCTTGTATTGGCTGACCATGGACTTAATACCTAACCAGGACTGACTGAGTACTAACTTTTATTAGTCAATCATAAGTGACCCATATTACCAAGCCATACAGTTTAATAATGACAACTAGAGACAGCGGTCCGAGAGATTACATACAAACTAGAGAAACTAGAGAATTGTGTCCCACTCGCACCAGTACTTGATCACCCTAATTAGAACGAGATGCAACTCTCTGGTATGTTTTTTTTTCGGCCTCACTTTTTTGTCGCAGTACTCCAGTCCTGGTTAGGTATTAAGTCCATGGGGCTGACAATTGGTGTCGGAAACACAGCTGTCACAGCCATACACAAACTGTTATTATTATTATTTATTTAAAAAAATGGTTTCTGTCCTATTTCAGGACAATTTCGCTAGTGTCAAAGTAAGCTCTCTTTGGGAGCGACGTTGTACGGTGATTGTAGTTTTTGCAACTTGATAGTAAAATTCCAGAAACCACGTGGAGACAACTTGCGCATTAAAAAATGTCAGACACGAGAGCAATATAGAATTTTGTGATCACTGTTAATTAAGGTTAATCGCCGCATAAAACACTATCAAAATTATACTTCAACTAGCCGAAGAAACAAGAAATACCAAAATTATATACTGTCTACATCCGCCATGTTCGAATGCTACAAACCGAATCCATACACAAACTGTCATTTCAATCCGATGCCCGAGTGTCAAAAACGATACACAATCACCCTGCCGTAGACAATATTTTAGCTTAGTAATTATTCTGTAGCTGGGTCTACCGATACTTAAAAAAAGATACCGTATCGCAAGTTCTCGAAGAAGTCATCCAGTTTTGACTGCTGAGTAGTGTTTTTCAATTTAACAATAAATTGTACAATTATTAGTGATATGACACTGTTTATTTTAGTTTTATAAGTGAGCGAAAGGTGGCAATAATCTATTTAAGTATAGCTGAGGTGAAGAACGAAGAGGCAGTCGAAAGAGAACATACAAGGTCATTCAAATAGTGGAGACGGTCTTAAGAGGGTTTATACCTGCTGAGCTGGCAACTTTGCATTTTTGTTAGTTTTCTCGATTATTCCATAAAAATTGAATGAAAATTAAAAATGTTTTGTATACAAATTGTTCTAATATATAAGTTAATGTGTCTACTGCAATAATAATTCGTGATAAGACTTTTATTTTCTTTAAAAACCGTTAGGTAATAATTTGTTCGTTTTTAAAGAAAATAAAAGTCTATCACGAATTATTATTGCAGCAGACACATAAACTTACCTTTAAATTAGAACAATTTGTATACAAAACATTTTTAATTTTCATTCAATTTTTATAGAATAATCGAGAAAAACTAACAAAAATGCAACATTGCCAGCTCAGCAGTACCTCTACCATGAGTTTACACTAGTTTACGTGACCGTACTCGCTAGCGACGGCGTAAATTATTTGTATGGAGAATTGTACAGCGCCTCTAGCGGTCACTTACGGAAGTACAATTCTCCATAAAAATCATTTACGCCGTCGCTAGCGAGTACGGTCACTATAAACTAGTGTAAACCCATGGTAGAGGTACATGTATAAACCCTCTTAAACTACGTTTCGATTTCCGTTTTATACCGACGCAGTGAGAGTTGGTAGACGTCAGCAGCAGTACTGAAGCGGATATAGTGAGCCCCGCCTGATCTGTGTTAAAGTTAAATCAAGGGTAGATAAATACAAGTAGGTACAGCCGTGGAAGCTGAATTGTGAGCCAAAGTCGAACGTTATTGCTTTAAATGTTAAGTACATTGCCATTCCCTACATAAATAAATAAATAAAATAAATATAAGGGGACAATCTTACACAAATCGCCCTAGTCCCAAACTAAGCAAAGCTTGTATTATGGGTACTAGACGACGATAAACATAGTTATAAATAAATACTTAAATAAATCCTGCCGAAGCGAAGCAATCACTCTGAAATGGACTGTGAAAAGGTTATGTTATTCAGTTTGTTCGATTTTACAGTAGCTCAGGTTTTAACCGACTTCAAAAAGGGGTGTTTTCTGTTTGACTCATATGTAAATATGCTACTCAGGTATTATTTATGTAAATTTATTAATAAACTGAAACAATTACATTGCTCACCCGCGACCTTATGATAACTACGTTTATGCAAGAAATTTTTGTTCATGCAGTTCCTCCACCTTCACACTGTACGAACACACAAATCACGCAAACCCAACTATCACCACCACCAAACTACACTGACGCGTTTTGAACTCAAACAGAGCTATATGCTACCAGATGTAAAATAATTGCATATATTTTATTTAAATTTGGATTGAGATATAGGATGCTTAATATCGGAAGACGCAGTGTACTTAGGTAGGCCCCCGACAAGATGGAGCGACGACCTGGTTAAGGTTGCGGGAACACTTGGATGCAGGTGACGCAGTCCCGGTTTGTCTGGTGAACCTCGGGCTTGTCTGGTGAACTCAGCAGTGGACGTCTTTCGGGTGAAATGTTGATGATGACAGTCTAAAGGAATCATCGTTTTAATTTATTGTTTCTATTACAGGCAACAGCCGTTATACAAAGTGAAATAATCCAACTCAAATAACTCTAAGGCCAAATGATTTAACGCCATTTCCTTTTAAATACTAGGGGCGTTCAATAAAAAGTGAGAATGAGTATGTTATAAACAACTTTTACTAAATGTCATTTTATTTTTCGACATAGTCACCTTTTAGCATAATACCCTTAGTATATCTTTTTTCTAAACTTAAAATTCCATTTTTAAAAACGGTCTCATCTTGAGTACTTAAAAAATCTTGTACAGCAGCGACTACCGCGTCGTCGTCTTCAAATTTCTGGCCTCTCAGGTATTGTTTCAATCTCGGAAATAGGTAGACATCACTGGGAGCAAGATCTAGTGAATACGGAAGATGCTTAAGGATATCGAACCCAGCATCACGAATTGCAGCCATTGCAACGGCGGACTTGTGTGCCGGGGCATTGTCCTGGTGGAACAGCACAACTTTCGAGAGTTTACCTCGCCGTTTTTCGCGGATCTCATTGCGCAATGTTGCTATTTGTTTGGCGTATAATGTGCCCGTAATAGTGGCTCCATGCTCGAGATACTCAATCATTAATACCCCTTTACCATCCCAAAAAACAGAGCCCATGACCTTACCGGCAGATGGGCTCACCTTGAATTTCTTCGGAGTTGGAGAAGATGGCCTTTTCCATGTCATAGACTGCAGTTTCGTTTCTGGGTCGTAATGATGGAGCCATGTTTCGTCCATTGTTATAAATCGCGCCAAAAAAAGTTCCCGGTCTTGCTGCATCAGGTTCAAAGCTTCTTGACAAATCTCTAGTCTAGTTTGTTTTTGCGTGTTAGTAAGCATTCTTGGTACCCAACGCGCCTTCAACCTTTTTCATACCCAAGCGTTCATGTAAAATATTATGCACGCTCCCTGTTGAAATCTTTACATTTTCAGCAATAAAACGAACCGTGACACGACGATCCGCCAAAACTGAGTTTTCGACTTTTTTCACAATTTCTTCAGTTACTGCTGTAGTAGGGCGTCCGGAGCGGGGGTCGTCCATTGCCGATGTTCTTCCACGTCTAAATTCGGCGCACCAACGTGCGACTGTCGAATACGGAGGAGCATTAGACCCTTAAGTGTCCCGCAAATCCAAATTGACTTGGTCCGTAGAAAAATTTTTCAAACACAAGTATTTGATAACGGCGCGCAGTTCAATTTTCTCCATTTTCGCTAACGTACTCAATAGCATTGCAAAGAAATTACCGTATATTTTTTTAAACAAAAGACAGTTAGTTTTTTTTTTTCATAGCAATCAGCTAGATAGATTAGCTTTACCGGCCAGTATTTAATTTCGTAATATTAAAAGAGTTTGCATCTCATTCTCACTTTATATTGAACGCCCCTCGTACGTCGTTTCAAATTTGTATTGCGTAGGTATGCTAGATTTAGAAATGCCTCAGCCTTTGTTATTGGCCCTTTACCGTCCCGAAATAGCGGATCGGGAATTTTGTAGCATCCTGTAAAGGCACAGAAACGATTTAGTGAATCAATTCGCTGTACCTAGTAAAGAAGGTAACACAAAATTAATCCAGGATATTCAACTAAGTAGCTAGTCCATTAAGGGGGTGTTTCACCACCTTATTGTCAAACTGCTGGTTACGTAACCAATGAATAAACTAAGTACTGGACAAATCTGTCAGCTAGTGTTTTTTCAGTTTCACCACTCCGGTCCTGTGCAAACTAAGTACCACTTAACTAATCGTGGGTTTAACAAAAAGTCGGAATGGCAACGTCGCATTTCACGACCACGCGTTCCTGTTCGCACACTCTCGTTCAAAGAGTCACTCATTATTAAAGCAAAAGAAATCCGTTCCGTTGCTTAGTACCCATAACACAAGCTTTGCTAAGCTTACTTTGGGACTAGGTCAATTGGTGTGAATTGTCCCATGATATTTATTTATTTATTATTATTAAAAGAAATGGTTACCTATATAATTTTTGAATACATCTATTTTTTTTTGCATAAACAAATATGTAACATTATAATTGATCCAAAAACGGTATTTATTTACGATACTTTGTTAACAATAACAAAGAAAAATAAAATCACGTAAAACGAATCGAAAAGTGGCGCCAAACCATTTGACAGATAAACTTTTTTTTAATGGCGACATACAAGTTCAGGTAGAACAAACGAATGAGCCACTGAAAAAAAGTTTGTTATTAAAAAATATTACGAAATTTTGGATTTATTTTTACATAATAAAAGCGGACGTATATTTTTTTTATTCAAATCTTGATATTTAAATTCTCGTTTGTAATTTTAGCATGACTTCTTTCTTTAAAAAAATAAAAAATACTTTGATTTATTTTTCTGAAACCGGCTGAAGGGCTCTCCAACCATGGCCACAAAAAAATAAGGTAACTAATTAAAAAGTTATGTGACGGTTAAAAATTCTAAATGCCACCTGATCTGATGGTCAAATTAAGAAATAGTTTGTCTGTCACTTAGCGCTAATCAAGACTGGTGAAACAGAAATTTTTATTCCATCTGACAAATAAGGTTATGATTAAGCTAATCCGAACTTTAAGAAAAGTGGTGAAACAGCCCCTTAATTATTGTTCCTAGTAAATAAAAACAAATGATGAATCAGGACTTAACATTTTATGCAATCCGATATGGATATGAAAATGTAGTGTGTAACTTTCTCCTTACCGTGCCTCTCTCTAACTCCAAATTCTATGTCTATTCTTATACTGTCCAGGCTATTCGGTTGTGGAATGCCTTGCCGATTGACTTACGACGGGCAAAATCTCTGTCAATCTTTAAATCAATGCTTAAGGTGTACTATCTGTCTTCTTGTAATAATTAGCTTTGTTATAGTTTATTTATTTATATGTGGCTGTTTATCCCAATGCTTATATTTGTTTTAGACGTGTACTTATTATATGTACGATATATGTATGAGTAGATGTACTATTTTTTGTTGCGTTTTAATTTTCTGATCCACTGTTGATGCACCACCTGCTGTAAACTAGTCCTTCCTTCTTTCTGGTAAAGGGTTGCCTGGAAGAGATCGCTCTTAAGCGATAAGGCCGCCTATTGCTTACCTTGTAACTTACTCTCTGTGTACCTGTTTTCTGTATTGCTTACTATTCCTGGTGTACAATAAAGAGTCATTGTATTGTATTGTATTGTATTGTAGTGTGGGTACTATTTGAAAACTTAGTAAAAAAACGCTATTTTTCTTTATTTTTCTTTCATCTTAGCGCACAACGGTTACAGTACGATGGAAGAGCGTGGCTTTCTGACACAGGAACATTATACCTAATAGGAAGACTCGACCGTTTATGTTCTTAGGTACCACTTTAGTTGCAATGAAATAAATAATTTTTGTTTTATTTTTTAAGTTGAGACTAGAGTGCACATTTTTTTTTCGCTTTCTGCATATGACGGTTTCGGTGCGATTTATATTATAGGCATAGGGTGAATGTGTGGTACGCCATCATAGGGCCTACCACACAAAATCTAGGTTCTACGTCGCCACAGGTTTTAATATGGTTCTAAGAAAACGGTTTGTTAACTTAGACTCAATACATGTCCTTATTGAGTTTTCGTATTTTAAACAAACAAGTTGCCGCCCCTTCTAAAACCCGCACAATTTTGCATTGTTCTTTGCAAGTTAAATAACAATCTTCTAACTTCTACCTTCCTTTAATCAGTGTTCGGGAATTTTAAATCAAATTACTTAACTCACCCTTTGTTTACTTTTCGTTTTCTCAAACCAACACTGACCTAATACGTGGCACCTTCAATCTTATGTCATAGTAAGAGAGGTGACAGATGGGGGCGGTGAGGTGTCGAGCATTGGTACGTTTACCTTAGAACTAATATGATTAGTCAATTGACGCCAGTTGACCTAGTCCCGAAAAGAGCAAAACAGTGTATAGTATACTAGGCACTAAATAAACATCATCAATCATCATCATCCTAGCCTATAGACGTCCCCAGTGTGGATTGGATTGGGAACTTCACACACACCATTGAATTACTTCACAGGTTTCCTCACCATGTAAATAGTGGTAAATTTCAAGTATAATTTCACACGTAAAAAACTCGTACGGGCTTGAACCCACGACCCTCTGCTTGAGGACACAGGTCAAACCACTAAGCTATTACTAAAATTATGTCTGGCCAGTCGCTCGAGAAAGTGTCTAGGTCATTCCGCCATCTTCGCCGCACCACCGATACCGCAGCGCCGATAGGCCTGGGACATCCATTAGCCTTTAACCATTAATCTTTTAGCTAAATCTTTAAATAGGTACTGGTTGATAAACTCATCAAGCATCCGGTCCAAGCCTTTGGACGGAAAAACCTCGAATTTTGCAGGGTGTCTATGATGTCTAATGATGAAATTGCAATCTGTTTTTTAGAATAAATGACTTAATACCAAGTTTCTTGCGGCGTATTCTTCTTGGCAATTATTGTCTTTCCGAAAGCGCTGGAAGACTAAAAAAAAACCGGCCAAGTGCGAGTCGGACTCGCGCACGAAGGGTTCCGTACAATTATCTATAAAAATCACGTTTGTTGTAGTCCTTAAAGGGAGCTGTTTTATTTTAATTCAATTATTTATTTTAAAGTGAATATATAACTTAATATTCTGTGAATATTTCAAGCGTCTACCTGTTGCCGTTATCAATATCGAGCAAAAACGAGCAAAAAAAATCACGTTTGTTGTATGGGAGCCCCCTTAAATATTTATTTTATTCTGAATTTTAGTATTTGTTGTTATAACGGCAACCAAAATACATCATCTGTGAAAATTTCAACTGACGGACGGACGGACAGTGAAGTCTCAGTAAAGGGTCTCGTTTTCACCCTTTGGGTACGGAACTCTAAAAAGGAATACAGTCGGATTTCGTTAAAATTCTGCATGATAAAGAGGTTTCTTACGGACTAAGGCGAAACCGCGAGCGCGAGCTAGTATGTAAATAAAATAATATTTTTAATTACTATTTAAAACGACAGTATACCTAAATCACAAAAGTAGATGGCCTGTATAATTAGATTGGATCGTAATACTAAGTGCCTATTTGTTAGTTCCTTTTATGGTCGTCGTTAACCAACTTTGGTGAGAAAGTATTGACCGGGAGCGCAAAATGTGTAATATAATATCGTACAAATAGCCACTATACGTCTCCCACTTGTCCTCGTTATCGCCAAACCACAGGCGACGATTGTATCTACCTTAAGGATTGCTAGTTCGGCCCGGGCGTGCTAAAAGAAATAGAAAAGTCTGTGAGGCTGACATACCTAGTCACACAGGTGCGTTTAAGCCTCGAAATAAAAAAAAAACCGGCCAAGTGCGAGTCGGACTCGCGCACCGAGGGTTCCGTACAAATTTATATGTATCTATGAACATCCAGTCTTATCAGACCCCTGCTCCTAAGCTAAATGTGCGCAGTGTGGGATCATTGTAGATTGGTTACTGATATAGACAGACAGACAAAAAAAAAAATGTTTTTCGCAATTTTTCCTTTATCTGTGCAATAAGAACTTGCTTCGTACCAAATTCCAAGATTCGTTCACGAGAAGTACTTACCCTGTAGGTTTTGATTCCTTTGCGAGTTTCGAAAATTTGCGGAAATTTGCGGCATAAACGGTATCTTTTGATTGCGTTGGCTTAGAAGTTTGATTTTTTCACAGCTCCAAGGGACAGTAGACCTGAGTATTTGATATAAATTTCAGCTTGATACCTCCACGCGTACCTGAGAAAAACGGTCTTGACAGACGGACGGACGGACGGACGGACAACAAAGTGATCCTATAAGGGTTCCGTTTTTTCCTTTTGAGGTACGGAACCCTAAAAAACAGAAAAAAGTCATGCGAGTTAGAAGTTTTTGTTAAAAATTCCATTTCATTCCATTCCATTTTTTTTTTAATGTAATTAGGTACTTTTGTCCTTGGTTACCAAAGTATTCGTTAAGACGAATCAAACGAGATCAAACTCGATGGGATAATGTCCTTTTATTTCGGAGTTCCTGTGGCCACCTTCCAGCTACATCATTGGATAAGTTTTATGTCATAATAATAATAATAATATTGAACTGTCATCCGATTCACAGATGCATGGCAAATTTCTGCTCAATCGGAAACCGGGAAGTGGGTCAAATTTAACTTGTAAGATTTGAACCGTACATACATATATACATACATAGCAAGCTAATAGAAAGCTTGTAAAAAGAAGCAACGTAGGTTTGTTTAAAGCCAGAAATAATGACATTAGGTACTATTCTAATTGTGGCCGGATAATACGACACATGTTTGAAACGAGGCGATGTCGATTCGGGAGTCGCACTGATCCAACTCGGGCCTAAATACGTCCCACTGCAGGGCACAGGCCTCCTTTCAGAATGAGAGGGCTTGGGCTAATAGTTCCCGCGCGGACCCATTGCGGATCGGTAACTTTACACACACACATATAAATTAAAACTAGTGGTATGAAGTTTTATTTCGAATTACGAGCTCATAACCTAGGATGAAAATAGCCTTATTTTAGGACGCCGTAAACTTTGGGGCACGCGCGGTATTTCTCTATTAGGTACCTAATGGCGATAAAAGTTCACAAATTCCCCGATTATATGGACCAAAATTCTTTAAACTTTTAGCCGGGCCGGGTATATCAATTATTATCAATATCAGGTAAAAACCCAGCCATCTATTATAATATTCAACCCAATTTTCCTATTGTTGAACAGAACACATTCTTCTATTCAATTCAATTTCGTCAAGTGCGGGTGACGGATAAAAGTCCTCAAATCGCGATCCGTTTTCTGCATAGAGTCTAGAGTAGCCTGAGGCCTTGTTGTCTATCTCTTTCTACCCTCATCCTTTACCGTGTGACAGAGAGAAATGGATTTCAAGTGGTTTAGACAATAAAACCGGCCAAGAGCGTGTCGGACACGCCCAAGGTAGGGTTCCGTAGCCATTAGGAAAAAATCAAGTAATATTTTTCTAAGGATTTCGTATGTGTACGGAATCATCCAAGTTTAGGTATGTTTTATACCTTAGGCTACTATTTACTCTTAAACTACAAATAATTTCCAAGCAATCTTAGCCGCTATAATTTTCCTAGTAAATTTGATATATTTACTACCCTTTTGAATTTTTTCAAATTTTTCCACCCAACAGTTTCACTTTAAAGTTGAATATTTCGCAAACAGATCACTGAATAGAAAAATCATGTTAGCAACTCCGCAATGATTTTAAAATACCTATCCAACGATACCCCACACTATAGGGTTAGCCGAGAAAAAAAAATCACCCTCACTTTACGTCTATGGGAGGTACCCTAAAAAAATTTTTTTTACTTTTTTTTATTCAATCACTTTGTTGGCGTGACTGATATATATATTCATGCCAAATTACAGCTTTCTAGTACTAACAGTCTCTGAGCTTAGCCGCGGACAGACAGACAGACAGACAGACAGACAGACGGACAGACATGGCGAAACTATAAGGGTTCCTAGTTAACTACGGAACCCTAAAAAGGATATTTGTTTGAGCTAATTTCGGATTCCGTTTACTCTTCATTGCATGCCTACTCTTATTTCTGATGTCCTGTCAATCATTCTAAGGTTAACTAGAAGAGATCCCTTCAAGGGATAAGTTCGCCGTTGTACATCTATTTATCTTGTTAATTGTTAATTTCATGTTTTGTGTAAAGAGTTTTACATACAAACATACAAAAAGCCTCTGAGACATTGACGTTTAGTGGGCCATTCTACTTTTAAGTAACCATTAATCTTTTGTAAAATATAAGGCATACCTGGTGATTTTTTTCAAGTGTAAACAACTTATATACAAACTGAAACACCTAAATTTTATGTTTTAAAACAATAAAACTTTAAATTCAAAGAAATTTTGTGGAAAAAATTGGTAACTCAGCGGAAAATACATCAATTTCCATACAAATGGCGGGGACATGCATGTCCACTGCGTTACCTACTTTATAGATAATAATGATCACTTTTTATACGTAGTGATAATTTTAAATGTAAGCTTAATTATGTGCCTATTTAAATCTTAAATGATTTAAACCGAGCACTTTACCGTTTTTGTAAAGAAAATATTTGAAGAGCACAGTACAAAAAATTACTGGTCAACGAAAAGTAGAATGCCCCTAAGTGTCTATTTTTTTTTTAATTTACTTTTTCTCAAAAAGGATTTGTTCGACAAGTTTCACAAAAGCATTTATTCATAGCAGCGAATTTTCACACCGCGTTCTTTCATGATCGCAAATTTAATTATTCGTCTTATTTTATTATATTATTATTATTATAGTAGATTATTAGTCGATTTTTTTTCCATTTTTCTCCATCTAATGGGACTCGAACCCATGACTCTCTGCTTGAGCTCGATTTCCTTATACATATAAAACGATACCAGTTTTCAATACTCTGTAAAAAAATATTTATATCGTCAATCAATCGGCCCACGAGTAGCTATTGTTATGAAAGTATGGTCGTGAAGCTACTGAAATTTAGAAGTGTAACGTAGGCACGGTCGAGTAGGGAGCAGCTGCGGGGTGGTCCTTGCGGAGAGTAGAACACCGGTGATAGTTTTGCGTGTTTAATATAGGTAAAACAGTGCTTGCCCTTAACACAGGGAGTTATTTTAGTAAACAAAAATAACAGGAATATGCAGCCCGAGGAAGCGACCGATGTAGCTGTAGGCGATGCGACAACCCGTGCACACAACTGTAGAGGTTGATAGTCTTGGCCCGTTACCGTCCTAACGAATTAGAAACAGCACCGTGCACACGAGGCTATACAATCTCCCCTGTTGGTATTATAGTGATTCACTTAAGAGGGTTTATACCTGCTGAGCTGGCAACGTTACATTTTTGTTAGTTTTTCTCGATTATTCCATAAAAATTGAATGAAAATTAAAAATGTTTTGTATACAAATTGTTCTAATATATAAGATAATGTGTCTACTGCAATAATAATTCGTGATAGACTTTTATTTTCTTTAAAAACGAACAAATTGTTAACTAACGGTTTTTAAAGAAAATAAAAGTCTTATCACGAATTATTATTGCAGTAGACACATTAACTTATATATCAGAACAATTTGTATACAAAACATTTTTAATTTTCATTCCATTTATATGGAATAATCGAGAAAAACTAACAAAAATGCAACGTTGCCAGCTCAACAGGTATAATCCCTTTTAACTCAAACTACGTTACTGATTTATGTTTTCCCGTCCGATCAAGCGTTAGCGCGATCTAACTTGCGCGTAGCGCCATCTAGTGGCAGGTTTTGTAAACTGCGATGTTGTTGTTGTGGAGTTTGTTATGACGCCGCTGCAGCACAATCGTTAGCGTGTTCTGGCTTACGTACAGCGCCATCTAGCGGGATCTTTTATAAATTACGTCATGCTACAGAAGTAATAAGCAGGAATAGAAATTTCTTCGAAATTTCAATATGGAAGTTGAATATGAAATTCTCTGAAAAACCCAGTGATACATTTTTGTGTAAATTGTTACGTTGAGAATGTTTCAAACTGTCGCGATCTTCGCTCACAACTTTTATATTAGTTTCATAATGCTGCATATACAATAATGGTACGGAACCCTTCGTGCACGTGCCCGACTCGCACTTGGCCGGTTTTTCTTGGTTTTGCATCTTTTTACGTATAGTTAATGTTTTTGATGGAATCATTATCACCCAAGCCAGGGGCTTCTAATAATCTCAGATGTAGATTATCTGAACTCGTTCATTAAATTAGCATCAATTAAACTTTGTAACATTGATGAGCAGCCAGTGTCTGCTCAGTGACATTTTCCAGGAAAAGTGATAGGCATTAATGCGAAGTCACTGTCATTCAACGCAGAATTTAAATCTCAAATTAATGACCAAACCCTTCAAGCTGTAAAATGGTGTTCGATGCGTTGCTATGACAACACTCTCAGTTAATTGTAGGGCATAATTGTTAATTAAAACGATCATTGTTCTTGATTTAACAATGTAATAATGTAGTATTCACTTGGAAAAATTAATACTCACTGACTGCGACGTCGTCGTTTGTAAATCTTGCAAAAATAATATTAAGAGGGCAAGAGGGGATGGTGCTTTAATAATATTGATGAAATAATTTGATAGAGTACAGAATCGAGTCATTAGAAATTGGATAGGTAGGTATTATATTGTTAGCTGTAAGGAATTCAAACACAATATTGTATTGTTTACTGAATAAATATCTCTCTGTCTAAGTTAAAAAGAAAACTATCCAGCAGTGGACGTCTTTCACCTGACGATGATAAAATAAATAAAATAAATCAATCAATAGTTTCATTTTTTTTGCACAGTATTTGTACCTATATGGATGTGTTTTCAGTGTCTCATTTTGCCAACAAACTGTCATACAGTTTGGCGAAAAAATGTGTTCATGTATACGCTGTGTAATTGTAATTTAAATAAATAAAAATAAAAAATGTATCACGATTAACACCAATTCACGTAGTCCCACATTTAGCAAAGCTTGTTCCATGGGTACTAGACAACGGATAAACATACTTCTATGTTCCAAGAGTCGAGCCCAACATTTAAATTCTAGTCTAATAGGTATATAAAAATCTCGTGTCATGGTGTTTGTTACCGAACTCCTCCGTAACGGCTTGACCGATTTTTATAAAACTTTTTTATCTATATTCGGTAAGTCTGAGAATAGGTCGTAGGCTATTTTTTATACTCAAATTTTTCGCGAACGGAGTAGCGGGCAACAGCTAGTTTTTTTATATAAATGTCTGCCCCGACCAGGAATCGAACCTGGGACGTCAAGTTTTAGGTATAGTCTGACTATGAAGCTTGAGGTCTGAGGGTAGAGAACCTTCTCGAACTACTAGAGCTAGGCTATCCGGTCGACAAATTATGATGACTTAAAAGTTTGTCCTCTTCTTTTTCAGAGCAACTTACGTGTCAGTGTTGACGATATCAGCTTTCTCCCTGGAGCGCTACTTGGCGATATGTCAGCCACTGCACCTGTACGCAATGGCGGGGCTGACGCGGGCGTCACGGATCATCCTGGTGCTGTGGATTATATCCGCCATCTGCGCATTCCCTCTTACTGTCTACACGGACATTAGCTACCGGGATTATCCGCCAAGTAAGTCATAACTACAGTACATTAAACATATATTTCAAACTAAATACAAACTGAAATATAGATGCACAGAAAAAACCCCAGAAAAAAGACCAATGCTGGGAATCGAACCTAGGTCCTCAGCGTTCCGTGCTGCGTGCTTACCCCTACACCATCACTGGTCTAGAAGTTAGCGACGAATCTTTCCCATACATCGTACACTTCAGTCTGTTATAATCACATTAAGCAGTGATAAAGCGCGCATCTATGTTATCTCTTGGTCCAGGTGAGCGGTTAGCTCCGAAGGAGTGTTAAAGTCTCTCGGTAGAGGGCATAACATAGATGCGCGCTTTATCACTGCTTAATGTGATTATAACAGACTGAAGTGTACGATGTATGGGAAAGATTCGTCGCTAACTTCTAGACCAGTGATGGTGTAGGGGTAAGCACGCAGCACGGAACGCTGAGGACCTGGGTTCGATTCCCAGCATTGGTCTTTTTTCTGGGGTTTTTTCTGTGCATCTATATTTCAGTTTGTATTTAGTTTGAAATATATGGTTTCACGGGATGACCGTAAAAGTAATAAATAAAATGAAGTTGAAAAATAAAAAATAAATAGAAAAAGATACTTCATACTTAACTTGTACATTAAACACACAGTAAGTAGCAACTCACACGCAACAAGTACAAGTCGTATCGTAACGTAAGAGAATGGACCGGCATCAGGACTGCAGATCAGCTATTTAGGTTGGCTATGATCAGGACGAGATTTAAACCTTACAAATACAAATAATTTATTTGTCAAACATAGGTTAAAAAGATGGTACAATGATCATAGACTTGTATCACTATGCTGCGCCCAAGGGCATTCAAATATGGATATTCAGTCGTGCACTATTTAATTTTCTACTACAATTTTATTTAACGACCGCTTTAGCCTAGTTGGTAGTGACCCTGCCTACGAAGCAAGAGGTCCTGGGTTCAAATCCCGGTAAGGGCATTTATTTGTGTGATGAGCACGAATATTTGTTCCTGAGTTATGGATGTTTTCTATGTATTTAAGTATTTATTTATCTATATAAGTATGTTTATCGTCGTCTAGTACCCATAGTACAAGCTTTGCTTAGTTTGGGACTAGGTCGATTTGTGTAAGATTGTCCCCTAATATTTATTTATTTATTTATTTATTTATTTATTTATTTATTTATTTATTTATTTATTTAATGATCTATAAGAAGTGGTATTGTAAGGGCCAGCGCCCACTGAAGCATGGCACGGCGTGGCATTTTATTACTATCAAGTTATTTTGAATCTTATTTCAATGAGTTTAGAATTCATGTTACTTTATTGGTTATGCGTGGCATCGGCCCTCAGGACGTCGCGGCATCGTGGTATCGAAATAAAGTAAGATGAATTCTAAACTCATTGAAATAAGATTCAAAATAACTTGATAGTAATAAAATGCCACGCCGTGCCATGCCGTCAGTGGGCGCCGGCCATAAGAAGAAGAAGTTATGACTGTGGTAAATTAGTGGCTCCAACCGGGGATACGAAGTCAGCGGACTGCGGGGTGGGCAGCGGCGCGGCGAGCGTTTTTCTATTCATTACGTGTGCTGTCTGGTAACCACTGTGTAGCGAGCGTCACGGCCGCGCAATGAACAGAGCACGCGGTCGATGCTCTCCTGCCCGCTGATTTCGTGCCTGTGGCTTATGGGCCTCTAATTGCAACTCCCGACCGCTCATATGGCAATCGTAACTAACCTTCAGATTGCGTGCAGTTTAGCCGACTGCATTGGAATGGAATGGAATGTGAGTCGTGGAAGCCTAAAATTGCACCTCTGAGTTTATCAGAATTTATGTGCAGAATTTACATTTGAAATTTACCATGATCTTTACGGTCTTACGGTGGAAGACAAATGCATCGTAAGTAACCTGCAAAGACCTGCGAAGCAATTCAATGGTGTGTATGAAGTTCCCAACCGCAGTCTAGACTTGCGCGGGAATTATATCTCAAGCCCTCTCATTCTGGGTCGAGCCTAGTTACCAGCAGTGATACGCATATGGGCCGAGATAATAAGAAGTGATGATTATTTCCACACTGATAAACGGAGTCGTACAAGCTTTCAATAGTTTTGATTAGATGCTCCCTCTGACCGTTTACGAACGGATATTAGCTACATCGTTTATTTTCTAAGCAGTCTTTTACGCATATTAGGATGAAATTAAAAAGGGGCATTCTATTTTAATCTCGTAAGACGTCCCACCCACGCAAAGTCTCGTTTGACCCTCGTCAAATTTCGATTATTAGGATTTGATACTCATAGTGAAATAATACGGATTACTCACGTCTCAAAACGAGTTTAACTAGACATGTTACGGGCATTAGTACGGATTACCGTAGCCCTTCCACTTGGGGCAACACGCCACGGCTGCTGCCAAACGCGCACTACGCGCCACCGCTCTGCTCGCGCGGCTGTTCGACGAAACTGATACCGGCGCACAACTAGCCAAACTCGTTTTGAGACGTGAGTAATCCTTATTATTTCACTATGAGTGAACTTCCCGGTAGTTGCATGTTTAATTTGAATTCTTAGCTGATTAAGAATCCGGCTTGCTAATTTGTCTACCTCGTTCATAATAAAGTAAAACTAAGTCTGCGACCAGACGAAATTGATTACCGAATAGCCTAGTGTTTAGAGAACATGGTGAACGGCTAAGGATGGAGCGAGTTGTTCCTGGAGCTTAAACTTCGCGAACTCGCCACTTACGAAAACACATCCATTCTACTTGTGTAACACCAGAACACCACCACACCAAACACACCAAATGTACAATATGAAACGCAATAAAAATAAATAAATCTTAAGTCCTTCAACATTTGGCTCTTACGCTCCACTTTCGGCGCCCAAAAAAGGCATATTAGAGGCGGGGTGGGTGTGTAATAGTAATAGTGTGTAGGTGTTTGTTTTATCTGTGAAAATACACCTGGTTCAAACAAAACAGAAAATAAAATATTTTGATCTATTTTATTTAAATCAGATAAGCTTATTTTTCGCTATTTATAAAATACCGATTTTTTTGTTGCGAATATTTCTTATCAGTTTCAAATTGTTTTATTTCAAAAATAGGTTATATGAAAAAAGAAAAATTATAATATGCCTATGCATAATTTCATCATAAGATCATATAACTCACATTTTCATTCACTCACTCATTTCATTCATTCACTACCTTTTATGCTATCAGTACTTTATGTATCTGTGTGTGTAATCATTCGCCTCAACTCTCGTGGCGTCTACCTATACTATTCGTCATCTCATCATCATCATCATTTTAGCCGAAAGACGTAAACCTAAACATAGGCCTCCTAGGCTCGCTAAACAAACCGGCCCTGCGCAATCCGCATCCAACGCGTTCCCGCAATCTTAACCAGGCCGTCGCTCCATATTGTTGGAGGCCTACCTGCTGTAGCAATTGATATGCTACAATAGTGTAACCTTTTTACTGGTATTGTGTCTCGTTGTTGGTCTGGCTCACAGAAATAATAATAAAGAGGATAGAAATGCCTTAGTTCCTATTTTCTTCCGGAACTCGTGTCGCTGCTTCATCCCCTCTACTTACTGTGTTAATGGCTAGTTCTACTAGCGTTTCAACCGCTATCACTCTCCTGTCGCATATATTAAGTAAATGAGCGACACCTAGCAGAAGGTTTTTATATAACGATACAGCGTGCTTGTGGTATAATTTCAATTTGTTGAAATTTCACTCTAGTTGTAGCTTATTTCTTACGTATATGCGACAGGAGAGTGATAGCGGTTGAAACGCTAGTAGAACTACCCACATGCACATATGCAAAAGACCGGAACCGTACTACGCAATCACGCACACAATTACTAATATTTTTGCTTACAAACAATTATGAACCTTACACCTTAGAGATAGCGTTGAATAACACTCAACGTAAGTCATACCCACATTTACACAACGGCGCCATTTATTGGCCGCGTCGGCATTATGTCTGTACTAGTCGTGACCTGTTTTTTTGTCCGTACCACGAACTTTTGTGTAAGACGGAAGGGTTATCAAAAATTACTTTACATTGCTGCGTATAATTCAAAACGATCTGCGTTTTTATGGGCATGAGTAGCAATGGTAAATGAAGTTTCGTGTTAATAACGTGTAAACCAATATTTCATAATGAAATCTTTTCTCAAGTTGTATTTTACCAATGAAATGTAATCCCCTTATTAGTGTAATTACACAGTGTGGACGAGTTTCCGCAATTGCTAATGCTGCAAAACACCATTTTAAAGCACTTGTTGTCATACCCATGTTTCAAATAGCACTGAGCCACAAGTCGCGCGCTTGTGACCTACGAGTCACAAGCGCGGCGCCAAGGTCACGCGTCTAAGGCACTTCTATCCTCTTTATTATTATTTCTGTGGTCTGGCTGGTTTCTCTGTCAGCTTTAATTTGAATCGAGCATGGACTTAATACCTAACCAGGACTGAGTACTAACTTTTATTAGTCAATCAAAAGTGACCCATATTACCAAGTCATACAGTTTAATAATGGCAACTAGAGACAGCGGCCCGAGAGATTACATACAAACTAGAGAAACTAGAGAATTGTGTCCCACTCGCACCAGTACTTGATCACCCTAATTAGAACGAGATGCAACTCTCTGGTTTGTTTTTTTTCGGCCTCACTTTTTAGGGTTCCGTAGTCAACTAGGAACCCATATACTGCCGTCGTAAGAAAAAGGGGCACAACTGGAATTTTTTGTGAAACACAAAAGGCCTAAGTACACACTTGTTCTTTGTAAACTAAGGCCGTGGTCGCTTTCACCCGCCGCACGCGGCCGACAGCGGCCCGCCGCCCGCGGCGTCTGAATGGTGTGTTCGGGAATGCTCGGGAGTGGTCGTTTTCGCCCGCCGCGTTCGGGACGTCGCACGCGGCGGGCGAAAACGACCACTCCCGAGCATTCCCGAACACACCATTCAGACGCCGCGGGCGGCGGGCCGCTGTCGGCCGCGTGCGGCGGGTGAAAGCGACCACGGCCTTACGCTGTTTCTTTTTTGAGCAATTTTGCAGTTGTGCCTTTTATAATTACGACGGCAGTATAGTTTCGCCATGTCTGTCCGTCTGTCTGTCTGTCCGCGGCTAAGCTCAGAGATCGTTAGTACTAGAAAGCTGTAATTTGGCATGAATATACATATCAGTCACGCCAAAAAAGTGGTAAAATAAAAAATAAAAAAACAATTTTTTTAGGGTACCTCCCATAGACGTAAAGGGGGGGTGTTTTTTTTTCTCGACTAATCCTATATTGTGGGGTATCGTTGGATAGGTCTTTTAAAACCATTGCGGGGTTGCTAACATGATTTTTCTATTCAGCGATCTGTTTGCGAAATATTCAACTTTAAAGTGAAAATTTTCATTAAAATCGAGCGTCCCCCCCCTCTAAAATCTAAACTGTTAGGTGGAAAAATTAGAACAAATTCAGAATGGTAGTAAATATATCAAATTTACTAGGAAAATTATAGCGGCTACAATTGCTTGGAAATTATTTGTAGTTTAAGAGTAAATAGTAGCCTATGGTATAAAACATACCTAAACTTGGATGATTCCGTACACATACGAAATCCTTAGAAAAATATTACTTGATTTTTTTTGTAATGGCTACGGAACCCTACCTTGTGCGTGCCCGACACGCTCTTGGCCGGTTTTTTTGTCGCAGTATTCAGTGTCCGTCCATGGAATCGAGACATGTAAAAAAAACAATTTTAGATTGTCAGAGTTGTTTGGGCCGTAAGTACGTGGATGAGAGTGAAAATCTGAATGTCTCCTGAATAAAAATAATCGTTTCCTTTCGGTATTCAAAAAAACCTAATTAATACGTGATTTGTAGTGCTATTCCTTATTTTTATTTATTGCGCTACACTACACTACACTGCGTTTTCCGGTCTGTGGATGCTACTCGAGTACCTTTTGGCTCCTATTATTATTATGGCGTAATAGACCGGTGTAATTTGACCTCCAGGTCGAGGCCTTTGCTCGGTTCATTTTGTTTTGTTCATATCCACCATCTGTGCATTCCCAAGGGTCCGTTTACATGGATATTAAGGAAGGGTTATCTGGCAAGTAGTAACCACATGCTTTGATTGCTGGGTCAATATCCGGGTAACACATGTCCGGAACGTTTGCTTTGTTACTAATATTAAACGTTGTGATCTGGTAATGCCGACTAACTGAAGGACCGAGATTCCTAGTCAGATTATCTACTAATAATTGCGGTTAGATCATTCATTAGGACGGTTTTATCTATAACAAAAATCTATAAAAACGGCAAAAAAAACACGTTTTTTGTATGGGAGCCCCCCTCAAATATTTGTTTTATTTGAGTCTAATTATTTATTTTTAAAGCGAATTTATAACTAAATATTCTGTGAATACTTGAAGCGTCTACCTGTTGCCGTTATCAGTATCGAGCAAAAACAAATAAAAATAATAAATAAATAAATATCACGGGACAATTCACACCAATTGACCTAGTCCCAAACTAAGCAAAGCTTGTACTATGGGTACTAGACAACGGATAAACATACTTATATAGATAAATACATACTTAAATACATATCAAAAATCCAAGACTCGAGCACAAACATTCGTATTTTTCACACAAATATTCTGCCCCGACCGGGAATCCAACCCGGGACCTCAAGCTTCGTAGTCAGGTTCTCTAACAACTAGGCTATCCGGCCATAACGAGCAAAAAAATCACGTTTGTTGTATGAGAGCCCCCTTAAATATTTATTTTATTCTGGTTTTTAGTATTTGCTGTCTAGCTATCACGGTTTGTGAGATACAGCCTGGCAGCAGACGGACAGACGGACAGACGGACAGCGGAGCCTCAGTAATAGGGTCCTGCTTTTACCCTTTGGGTATGGAATCCTAAAAGTCACAGGTTATAAAATAATTTAACCTAGTTGTCTCAGTTCACCATCAATTTTATTGATGCTGGTGTTGAGAGCCTAACTCTGAGAAATCCTGGGAAATAAGTAACATCATCATCACAGCCAATATACCTCCCACTGCAGGGCACAGGCCTCCTCTCAGAATGAGAGGGCTTGGGCCGTAGTTCCCACGCAGGCCAGTACGGATTGGGAACTTCACGCCCACACATATAAATTAAAGCTAGTGGGTAGTGGTACATGTAGTTTTATTTGTAACGAGCTCATAACATAGGCTGAATACAGCCTTATTTTAGGACGGCGTAAACTTCGAGGCACGCGCGGTATTTCTCTATTACTATTTTAAGTTAAGTTTATTTTGACTAAGTATAGTTGTATAAAATTCCTGACATTTAGCTGTAGACTCAATTTATTTCTACTCATAATCCATATTAAAGACCTAATCATAATTCTGCAGGCGAAATATTATTTCACTGAAAAAAGATAACGACAAATTTTGGTGCTGAAATTGGCGTTGAATTATCGCAAAAAGCAATATTGCTTGATAATGTTGGATTTTGGACTGGAGGGCGATTTCTGAGCTTGAAAATTGGAAGGCCAATTTATTTGAAGATTCATTTGCTGAATTGCCCTTAATGGTTTTTATTGGGGCAATAAAACTTATAGCTAAATGTATAATTTTCCCTGAAGTCAAGATTTTTTTATTATACGTTTACCTACTACAATTTCAAATAATTCAATAAACATTAAAACTAAAAAAAATAACACTTTAGGGTTTTTTAAGCTTAAATAGAGGATGCATGTTTGAATCTGTTGAAGTTGAAAATAATATCTGAAATTAGCATTTTTAAGGGGATTACTTCGTATTCCATGATACAATTTGTCATAATTCCACTTGATATACCAACATTCGCCATGAAATATATGGAATAGTGCTGTTTTTAGGATTTTATGACATGTCTTATAGAATTGGTCTTATGGAGTTGGTTGGATTGATAACCATTTTGAAGAAAATACTTTTTCAGAAATAAATAACTTCATGTCAAGCAAACGATAGAGTACAATTTTATGCTTCTATACATATAAACCAGAATTGGTAAAGCATTTTCCTCTAAATTTTACGTACGGGATGTAAATAGGAAACAAAAGATAAAGTGTCAGCCATTGGAACTTGCTAACTATGTAAACAAAAGACGTAACTTTGTTTTGTCACTGTTTCTTCTTGAATTTTCACACCACCTCATCAAACACCATTGAAACCCTACACTATTGAAACGGTCGTTACCGTAAAATACAAAACCATAAAATATACATATAACTGTATCTTGGATATTTCATTAAAAGTTTAAAATGGTTTCATAAGTTAGGTTATTAGGACCTGAGATGGAATGACGTTTTTGTTTCTTTTAAATTCTACAATTGTCTATGTTGGGTAGTGTTGTGACTAAAGTTGGTGATCTCACGCTCTATACCTGCCAACGCGGTAGTATACACTACGCGGTAGTTTGACAATTTTAAATATCAATAAATACGTGAATTCAGATTAATCGTTTTAATTCCCTTTTTCTCAAAACCTACTTGTTTTTTACTTTCGGTATTTTATTATTTTTATTATTCGATATGGTTTGACATAAGTAAAGGAGTAAGTAAAAATCTTGCCTATCACCAGGGGGGGTTCACTCCGCAGTTTAGGTATGTTCGGCCGGCGCTCCGCCCGGGCGGAGTATGGCAGTAGGTTGTCAATTGGCCTTCAGTTCGCATGCTAGCCGCGTCGCGCGTAATTAAGAATCTTTTTTTTTGTGATTTTTGCAACAAACAATGACTTCTAAACGATTTTATAAATAACTTACATACTTACTAAAGGTGGTTTACTGAATTAATACACACTGTTATCTTTCTTGATTTTTATACCTACCAAACATCGGCGAGTCGGAACCCTGTGCCCTTGGTTTCGGATCAGCGGTGCCCAACGGAATATGAACGCTCGGATCACACGATAAGTTTCAATTTCGCATGCAAGCAGTAAGAATAGACAAGTTTTTATACCTAAAGTTGACTTTTGTTCGAGAGTGATCCTTCTGTACGTTAGTACTATTACTTATTCTGTGCTATCACTAGTAAATTCATCATTCAGAGACAATTTCAATATGGCGGTTTGTTTACATAGTTAGCAAGTTCCATTGAATGACAGTTTAGTCATACTTGCTTTCCTTTACAGTCTTCTCCGAAACACTGAATACTACGAGTACAATGGTTGTTGAAATTTACACTGCATTTTTATTATCCTGGATTACCTACAGATGACGACTCACGGATTAAATCTCGAATTACATCGCAAACGATAGCGTAACAACAACAGCGTAAATAAACGCGTTGCGGAAAATCTGCGACGACGGCATCCAGTGTTACTAACATTGAATCTTCGCTTTAAATTACCATACGGTCGGATACGGGCATAACAACATTGATTAATTTTATTTTAGTTTATAACAGTTTTTTCTATTACGTTTCGTTTCCAGCCTATTACAGGGTGCTACATTTAGATTTAGGTCGGACAGTATGGACAAGTCTGTAACTATGTACAAAGATCTGTTCTTAGGAACCACGTCATCGATTTTGGTGTCAAGAAAAACAACGTTCATAAATTAAAAAAAAAGAAAAAAATATTTTTAATACAAGGCTTTCTTGCTGACTGTACTTTTGTTAGCTGTATTTTTATAGATTAATGCTATCTACATAATGTATACCCTATTTCAAGTCAATCCGACTACGAGAACTAGGTCAAATTTGACTTTCTTGATTTGGTTACCGACAGACGAGTAGGTAGGTACAGGAACTGGAATGTAAATATTTTTCTTCAATATGACCCAGTTCGATTTCTGAACCAAGTAAGATTTTTTTTTTAAATATGTAAATGCAGCTTTCCTTGTCGTTTGTTACCACCCTCTATGCTACTGCAGGAAACAAGCCTTCTCTTAGAATGAGGGGCTTGGGCTGTAGTTTCCAAGCGGGCCCAGTGCCGGTTGGGCACTTCATACACACCATTCAATTTCTTCACAGGTGTGGGCAGGTTTCTTCACTATGTTTTTCTTCGTCGTGTAGCTAAATTTCAAATGTAATTTCGTACATAAATACCGAAAAAGTCAGAGGTGCGAGCCCGCGGGCTCGAACCCACAACCCTCTGCTTGCGAAGCCATAGGTCAAACTAATAGGCTACTACGACTTTATATTTTTTGATTCTTTATTTTTCAATTAATTTAACTTAAAATTCTTAATATTCTTCTTCTTCTTAATATTTGTCTTCTATGAATAAATGTATCAATTTTTGAAAATAAATACACCTTATTGAACTTAAAAAATCCACTTGAAATAAGATAATGATTGCATGCTAATGTATTCGGTTAGATGTGCCACTGCATATAAAACGTGTCACTGTTTACAAAAACTAATTGTTACCATGTCTAAGAAGGCTAGTGCGTAAGAACCATGACAAAGCATTCAAAATATATGCTTTGTGTCCATGATAAACAAGATTGGTATGAAGTATCTTTTTGTATTTTTATTTTTCAACTCCATTACGGACCCGCGGACCCGGAGCTGGTCTTTTTCTGTGCATCTATGTTTCAGTTCGTATTTTGTAGGTAAATCCATGATAAACGTTAAAACGTACTGTCGTCAAAAGGTGTACAATTTTACTTATAATCCCTGCCCTACTCAATACAAAAAGTTTACCCGCTTAGCGTCCTGTGGTGACGAAAGACCAATTTACAGTCGTAATGAAAGAGTTTTCCATAAATGCGGTGATCGAGGTTTTGAGTTTCGTTGACTCAATTTTTTATCCCTTTGCATTTACATGAAGCACGGATCAAATAAGGAGGATTATCTGTAATCGATTTTGCGCTCTAAAAAACCCATATTCCTTTGAATTTTTATCAAAATTGCTAATGCGGGATTGTGTAAGAAATATGTCCCTTACCTAATCAGCCTGGGAAACGCAAAAGCGCTAGGCAAAAAAGAAATCTGGGACATTCGACGTAGCTAGAAGCTGTAGCTGCCGTTTCTACCGCAAACTTATATTAGGTATAAACAATGTTCGGAAGAGGTACTGCAATTTTGGATGAATGACCTTAAACATTATCTAAATATATAAAAGAAGAAACTGACTGACTGACTGACATATCAACGCACAGCCCAAACTGCTGGGCCTAGAGATTCACTTTTTTGCACTAAGAAAGGATTTTTCAAAATTCACTCCCTAAGGGATTGAAACGGGGGTCCAAAGTTTGTATGAAGAAACAGGATTAGTTCGACTATTTTATTTGAAACTTCACAGAAGTACTCCTAACGATAAATGAGTAAACATTGTGTTTCAGGTCTTTTGAAAATTCAACCCCTAAAAGGGGGAAACGGGGTGACAAAATCTGAAAATCAACTATTTGTTTCTATAGTTTATCGGGTCGCTGGTTATGAAAACAACAACGGTTTTTGGGACGTAAATTACGAAAATGGCATCACAAGAGTACTCCTAACGACAAATGAGTAAACAGGTGTTTCAGATTTTGTTTTTGAGAACTTGACCCCTAATGCCTAACCCTGTGGTGATAAAGTCTGAAAATCAACATGGGTATTACGTATTACCTATTTTGACGTATTAATTGAGAAAAAATCAGTAGTTCTGCCTAGGTATTCATAATTGGTGCCTTTGATGTCAGCCGCTCTAGTCAAAAGGGGCCAGAGTTAATCCAACCCCGATAATGATGTGCCCCTGATATAATTAATAACCGGTAGTGATAAATTACGTTCATTAACTTGTGCCACAATAAGCCTAGTTATCTTAATGCTTCTCTATATCTGTTAAAAGAAAAAAAGAAAAAAGCATTAGGGGACAATCTTACACAAATCGACCTAGTCCCAAACTAAGCAAAGCTTGTACTATGGGTACTAGACGACGATAAACATACTTATAAAGATAAATAAATACTTAAATACATGGAAAACATCCATATCTCAGGAACAAATATTCGTGCTCATCACACAAATAAATGCCCTTACCGGGATTTGAACCCAGGACCTCTTGCTTCGTAGGCAGGGTCACTACCAACTAGGCTAAAGCGGTCGTTAAGTTAATTGGTTTCACGGCTTTTCATCCCTTTTTACTCGTCGTTCTGTGGTGGGGGGCGTGGGGAGGGGTGCGGGGGCGTGTAATTTTTTTATATCGAGGAACTAAAAGAGCCGCAATTGATGAAAAAGCAAATTGGATACAAAAAATAAGCTGCCCAAATTACTAATTCTACGCGGACGGAGTCGCGGGCAAAAGCTAGTAAACAATAAATAAAATCCGAGCCACTGTTGCAGTTCGCAAGCATTCACAAAACCTGAGCTATCGATGAAAATTTTCAAATTTTTTTAATTTTTTTTTACTTTTTTTTTGCCGCGGGAACTATGCAACTTTTCACGATAAAAACTATCCTATGTCCTTCCCAAAGTCTCAAACTACCTATCACCAATAATCTCCATGCCAAATATTCACCTTCAAAACGCAATTTTTAACTTTTAGAGGGGCTCTAAAAGCTAAATTGTTGGTTTGAAAAATTTGAAACATTTTCATTGATAAGTAGCTCAGGTTTTGTGAATTCTTTTGAACTGCAACAGTGGCTCAATTTTTATTTACATATGTTTACGCGGAGAACCTCCTTGGTTTTGTACACGGCACGATTTCTTTGAACAAAACCGAGTAATGTAGGAATAATATTTACATCCTCATACAAAAACTGGAAATGTAATCGGTAATGTACAAAGAACAAATATTTCTTAACACATTGCCCGGTTCTGTGCGAAGAATATTTTTACACGCTTTATATTAGCTTCACCTGTATGTTTGTATGTGTGTTTGTATGTTTGTAACCGACTCCTTAGGGCGCGATTTTGACCCACTTCCCGGTTTCCGATTGAGCGGAAATTTTGCACATATGTGTAAATTGGATGACAATGCAATATTATTGTAACATGGAGCTGATCTGATGATGGAGCTGGATGGTGGCCATAGGAACTATGTAATAAAACAACACAATCCCGTCGAGTTTGGGCTCGTTTGATTCGTCTTGACGAGCACTTTGATCTCAGATGGTAACCAGGGTCTGATGATGGAGCTGGAAGATGGCCAAAGGCACTCCACAATAAAACTACATAACCCCGTCGAGTTTGGGCTCGTTTGATTCGTCTTGACGAGCACTTTGATCCTAGATGGTAACCAGGGTCTGATGATGGAGCTGGAAGATGGCCAAAGGCACTCCACAATAAAACGAAACAACCCCATCGAGTTTGGGCTCGTTTGATTCGTTTTGACGAGTACTTTGGTCCTAGATGGTAACAAGGGTCTGATGATGGAGCTGGAAGGGGGGTAGGTGGCGGGGTGGGGGGGGAATGGGGTATGGGGTAAGGGGGTTCGGGGGTTTAGAGGGTTGGGGGTTAGGGTGTGGCGGTTGGGGTTAGGAGATGGGGGGGGTTTACGGGGAATAGGGTGGGGGTGTTGGGGGGTTCGGGGGTAAGTGATTTTGGGGGGTTGTGGGAAATGGAGAGGGGGTAAGAGGCCTAGATGATAACAAGGGTTTGATGATGGAACTGGAAGGGGGGGGGGCGGTAGGTGGCGGGGTGGGGGGGGAGTGGTTGGGGGGGCAGGTGGTGGGGTGGGGGAGGGGGGGTTCCGGGGGTTTGGGGGTTTCGGTGTTAGGGGGGCTGGGTTTAGGTGGTTCGGGGGTTTGTAAAATGAGGAGGGGGGTAAGGGGGGTTTTGGGGATTGGGGGGGGAGTTTGGGGAAATGGGGTGGGGGATGTTGGGGGGTTGGGTTTAGGGGGTTTGGGGGTTGTCGGTGAGGGGGGTAAAGTTAGAAAGAAAAAAAATGCAATTAAAAAATAGAAAATAAATAATAGTTTAAAAAAACTAAAAAACACGCTTTAAAAAATAAAAAATAAATTTTAATAAATTTCAATTCACTCTTCTTATAGTGCAGTAAAAAATCTTAATAAGCAATTATTATATTGTTATATCCAGATCAAAATTTGTAAACAATTCTAAATATTGATAAAATAAATAATAATAGTTTAAAATATTTTATTGTAAAAAAGCGTGGGGTGCTTTTCAAGATGTTATCAAAATGATAATCCTTGTCAATTGACACCATGCACCCCACGCTTTTTTTACAATAAAATATTTTAAACTATTATTATTTATTTTATCAATATTTAGAATTGTTTACAAATTTTGATCTGGATATAACAATATAATAATTGCTTATTAAGATTTTTTACTGCACTATAAGAATAGTGAATTGAAATTTATTAAAATTTATTTTTTATTTTTTAAAGCGTGTTTTTTAGTTTTTTTATTTCCTTGTACATGGCTGGTAATGTAACTCGGTTATGTACGAGTA